>OZ004727.1:48695815-49295815 GCA_963924685.1 Dexiosoma caninum | reverse complement strand
CAAATCAAAATATGCAACAATTATCGCATTGTGCACTTTTAGAGAAATAATAACTTTATTATTTTTTAATATTTTATTTAAAATTTAGTTTTGGATTTGAAAAATTTGTCTGATTCTTTTTTTTTTTTAAACAATACAAACTCTGCGAAGCTCTTAAGGTTGTCTGTAGAAACGGACAGGGTATAAGCAGGAATCGAACCCGCACCTCCATATTGATCAGACTAATGCACTAGACTACGGTGGCACCCACAGTGACGTTTTTTCATCGGTATTTGAGCAATAAGACATCGGTGAAGTGAAATAATAAATGAAATTAAAACGGCAAAATGACGTCGGAGACGCAGTAACACTGCTTAACAAAAAGCAGAAATAAGTTCCAAGGAAATATGAAAAAAGTCCCAAAAAAATGTTCATACTAATGTGATGGGAGTTATTTCATAACGAAAAAACTCCCACATCTTCGGAATTTAATTAATTTTTTTGGGAATTATTTTATTTGTTTTTTTAATGAAATTACTGCCAAATCAAATGACCGTCTATGCAGAAGAGTTTTTGTTAGCGAAGCCAGTGCTGGTTATATCATAGAGGAGAAACCCCTTGAGCCCGGCCGAATTCCGACTATGCTGAAAAGCTTATGTTTCCTAGTGCACTTTGGTAACATTTTGAGTTAATTTCTTATAGGGCGTTCTTCTTTCTTTTTCCATCTTATTTCATTTCTGTACAGTGCTCGGATTTTGGTCGTTATTTCATTAATTTCATTGATATGATGATATTTATTTAATTTTTGGTTCGGCCGCTATATCCTTTCCTTTGGGATTTACTACATTTCTTCAGGGTAGCACGAGCTTCATTTATTTTGGAATTTATTTCATTGGGAATTATTGCACTGGGACTTATTTCACCTGGGATTTATTTCACATAGCCCAAGAATTAAGCTCTGTCTTCCTAACAATTTCAGAACAGTCTTTTCTCTATACTATCCCTTTCTCTATTTAGTTCCAGTGCAATGCATGATAAGGAAAAAAACCAACTAATCGATTAATTGTATACTCTTATTCGATTAATCGGTGAAATTTAATTTCCTGCTGACTTCTGAATCATTTTTTTATTATTATAGAAATGAATGAATATCCGATTGATATGAGTTCTATATGATGGGTACACTCACCTTGTAGCAACTACTTTCGCAAAATAAAAAAAAATAAGTAATGAATAAATAACTTTGATTTTAAAATTTAAATTATTACAAATATAATTTTAGTCAGAAAAATAAATTAAAACAGAATGGAAAGAAAACCCAACCATTTGGCTTCCTCAATGGGATGCACAATTAGAAAATCATAAGTTAATCAAAGAAATAATAAAGTATATTTAGATTTTACAAAAACTAGAGCCTGATGTGCTTTCACAACTAAGTAACATTCTAGTAGAACGTCCAAATATACATGAATACTAAGAAGAGTCTCATTGAACATTTTTCCATTTCGGAGGAAAGCCGCATTAAAAGCTTCTCTTTGCTACGTGAAATGCGAAATCTTGTTAATGGTGGCGTAAAAGTACATTTCTTATGAAATATGTGACTACAGAGCTTGTCCACCTAAAACTCAAGCCATTTTGGCAACTTCGGCAGATCCTCTAGCTAATTCAGCAATTATGGCTGATCTAGATTGAAGATATTTCTGCCACAGAAATACCCGGCAAAAAAAAAGTGAATGCATTCACTATGAATTAGTATTTTCATGACTTCTTAAGCACTTCCTTATCCGAGTTGATTTTTAATGACATCTTAAATGACAGCCCTGTGTTTCAAGCAAACATTCTTCAGCTTGAAGTTGATCCAATTCATTCGTCATGGAACCCATACATTAAATATTTCTTTTGCGTATCCTTTTTTGCTGGCTACATAAATATTTAAATTTTGTTGAAAAAATAAAAAAATAATTATCGGCAGAAAAATTAATTAAAATAAACAGCCATTCAATATTCCGGTATGTCGCAAATTTTGATTTCGACTGATGAAAACGACACTAGCGATCTCTCGTAAGTTAAAAATTTTGTGTAAGAAATGTTTCTTTCATTATTTTACAAAAAAAAAGTGTATTGATCTCGAAAATTATTAAAAGTTATAGACAAATTAAGTCACATAACTTTTTAGGTGAATTTTAACCCTTTAAATGCAAACAGGCTGACCTGTGTATAACGCAGAAGCCTAGTTTTTGTGCACAACTTATTTTTACCTTCACTGTATTTGAAAATGAAGGGAAAGCTAAAGACAAAACACTTTCGTTCTAATAAACATGCACATGTTAAGAATTCTATGTTGAATGTTTTTTTTTTTGTTTTCTAAATAAAATTAATACAGTTGTAATTTCCATAATTGCAATATTTATCTATGATTATGTTACAAGATCTACATTAGCATTTTGTTAGTTATTGAATGGTAATTTTAAATATTAATAATCGAGAGAATATAAATATTTCATTTCCAAGATTGCACATGAAAGTTACCCATCAATCAATTAATCAAGAGTCTTTAAATATTTGAAATTGCAAACAAACTGAAACAAACTAGCAAGCTGAAATAAATAAACTATGAATTTTCAAACAATGTTTATTAGTTAAAAGGATTAAAATGATGTAATACATTTCAAAAGAAATTTTATTGAAATACAAAATTTTTAAAAATTTATGTATTAAAATATAACAAAATGAAAAAAATGTGCAAGAATTTTAGAAAGTTTAGTTGATGATTACTTAATTAGTTTTCTAAAAAGTTTAATTAAAATTAATGAAAATTTTCTGTCGTGCTCAAGTTCACAGTTAATTTTATCACAATATTGTGAAGAAATTGCAGTTTTGATTAGAATAAGGGAAAGAGAACTATTAATCAACACCAGTGGAGTATAATACGTATTCTCTATGACACTACACACGTTATCAGGGGCGTTACTCTCTATAGCGATGCGAAAGAAAAATGGTATGAAATCGAACGATTGCTGCTCTCTAATCCGTTTGCGCATTTGCCTTAAGCATCTATTATTGCCCCTTTCGCAAGTCTGCTATCACCGCACTCTGTAATGCGAAAGCGTCTGCCAAAATCGTTCGATAAGCGCAAATATCTTGCGTTAGGTAAATATCAAACGCAAATGGAGAGAAACATAAAAGCACTCTGAAAATACACTTATACTTGATATTTAAATTGTTTTACGGAAAAAGCAAAAATATTACAAACTAAACAACGGCAGTAGTAGAATGGGAATGGGAAAGCAAAACATCTGCGACTGCGGGCCGGCAGAGGCTGGGCAGAGGTCTGGCAGAGTTACGGACCGAGGAATGGTCGAATTATTGGCAGAGACAGACCCCTCCATCGTACAAACACTCATACACACAACACTCATACAGTAGTAGAATGGGGATGGGAAAGCAAAACATCTGCGACTGCGGACCGGGCAGAGGTCTGGCAGAGGCAGAGGCAGAATTAGTGGCAGAGGCAGAGACAGAATTAGTGGCAGAGGCAGAGGCGGAATTATTGACAGAGGCAGAGCCCTCCTTCGTACAAACACTCATCCACACATGTGAAAGTGCATAATTTGCTATGGTTTGTGTGTAATTTGTCGTCTTATTTTTCATTTTTGTATTTTGTGCTTGTGCGTAAATACATACGTACTTGATTGCTACAGTTGGGATGAAAGCCCATAATTTGTTATGGTTTGTGTGTAATTTGTCGTCTTATTGTTTTGTTGCGTGGTTCTATTGGATTTAATTTTTTTTTAATGTACACAAATTTTTTCCATTCATAAATGCTGTGGTTTGCATATTTTTTGTATTGTTGGATATTTTTTTGGTGACAAAGTTTTTTTTCTTTCTTTAAATAGTTTCTTGATGGTTGCAGTTTATTTAGATGGCTTGGGATGGAAGGGGTATATATTCGATTTTATTAATTTGTACACAAATTTTGTTTTTGAGGAATAAATGCTGCTATGGTTTGTGTGTGTGTGTGTGTGTGTGTGCGCGCATGTTTAATTTTCCGTCTTAAATTGTATTGTATTCGATTTGTTGGTTTTGGTATGCTGCTTCAACTCTCTGTTCTTATCTTATCGATAGGCTCTGCCGATATATCTGGCAGCGAAGATATGGACAGAGAGATATATTAACTGCAGCTTACCGTATGTAGTTTTATGATGCTTTGGTTTGCTGCTCCCATTACCTGTTGCTATCTTATCGATTTACTCAGCCGCTATATCTGGCAGTGGGGATACGCGCAGATAGAATTATTAAAAGCTGCTAACCGTATTTATGTTTAAATTCGTTTTTTGTTTGTATATGCGTATGTAATATTCATTCTTACTGATTTTGTTTTGCTACTTCAATTTTTAAATTTTTGGTTGTTTCCATGCATAATATGTTTCCTTGGTGTGTGGCGTATATGAGTGTATGTTATGTTTGGTTTTTCTACTTTATGTGGTTCGATAATAATAATCTTTATTTTGGATGTTTACATACTCACATACTTGTGTATAAATATAAACATATACTTGCTCTAAGTTTAACTCTGTTCTTTTTTTCTATAAAATATTAAGGAAGGTCAGTTTATCTTTTTTTCTGAAGAAAAAACTGTTAATATTAGGTTCGTTTTGATGTGCTGATTTTAAATGTTGATCTGCTTGTTAAATATACAATTTCACACCCTTTAATTTCCCACAATCTCTTGTTTTTTTTTTTTTTTATTCAGTTATGCCTATTCAAAAACTTTTAAAACATGATTGTGCATGCTTTTCAGCTTTAGCTTGCTCAACAATATTTTTATAACATGATTGTGCATGCTCTTAATGTTTTGTTTGCTCATCAATATTTTTCAAAAAATTCATTCTGTTATTTTTACTGATTTTCTGTAATTATGCTTTTATAACATGATTGTGCATGCTCTTAATGTTTTGTTTGCTCATCAATATTTTTCAAAAAAATTCATTCTGTTATTTTTACTGATTTTGTTCAAAGATATCTTAGAATAGCTGTAGTAATTCTTTTTTGTTTTCCTACACTTCGGTCAGACTTATTGCAATTATCAATGATATTTTTAAAATCAGTCTGAAACCAAGATCGAAAGTGATAAGAACAGAAAAAGAATTGGAGTCCTCAACAAACTTGGTAAAAAAATTTAATTCGTGCAAAGTTAAAAATATAATGCATATTAAGGACATGGATATAGGAAAAAAATATCCTGTTGATGGTGCAAAAAGGGTCACAACGAAATATGGGGAAACAGTTCAAGTCGAACTGCAAAATTATATATTGTTTCTACCCAATCGGTACAGCACCCTTACAGACGATGAAGTAAATAATCTTTCGAGTGGAAAATTTTGCATTCAAAGAGAAGGAGAACGCAATTTGGTGCTGACTTATGAGATGGATGAATTTTTCTGTCAAAATGCTCAATATCCAGTTTGGTAACAAAATTAATTTATACTGTATTGTATAATAAAATATTAATAAAAAGAAATAAATAAATAATTTGTTAAAATTTACATATTTGTGAGTGTTTTTATTTAATATTTTTTATTTAATTCATAAAGAAATTTAAGACATAAATGTCCGCAGATAAATGCATTAAAATTTTGATGCTGATTATAGTTGTATTTTATATTTTTGCCCAGATATTTGACTACTTCTGTAGGTGGTTGTAAATTTCCAAAACTATCGAAATATTCATTTTGATTGTTGTCTTTATAATATGCTACCCAATGTGTTCCCGGTCCTGTTGATACATCTAAATTGATTATTCCACATTCTCTTCTCCTTACACGTTTTGGTAGAGTATTCAACATGAAAACTCCTCTAAAGTGTGGAATTTTTGCTGAAAATTTTCTCAAATCGACATCAGTTAATGGTCTTTTGGGTAGCATTTCTATGAGTTTTTTGAGAGCTCTTTACAAACTAATCCATAACCTTTTTTGTATGGCTTAAGATAAAGTCCCTTTCCCACTGCTATTGATTCCATTGCCTTATTGTGTCTAGATGCTTCTTCAAGTTGACTTTTAGCATTTTTTGTTGCATTTACAGCCTTAGCTATAGCAGCACCTCCAGTCGTGAGACTACCAATTGCACCCAGAGCAGTTAATATTGGAATTAATGGTAGAAAACCACCAATTTTTGGTACTCGTATTATACGTGGTACTTTAATTTGTGATTTTTTTCTTTTAAAAGAACTGTTAATGGTTTTTCGTGCAATTCTAATAGCAGAGTTAATATCTAGAGGTTTTTCCCTTTTTAAAATTTTTGTAGCATTTCGAACAGTTGAATAGAATAGTTTTTTCCCATCCAAACTAGTTCGACTCAAAAGTTTCTTTACATTATTATTCTTCTTCGTCTCTACACCCATTCCTAGTTTTGTTTTAGCTTTCATTGCGTTAGTTACCATATATGCAAATGATTTTTCCGCAAGACTACTATCTTTTGCAAGAACTCGCTTCCAAGCTTTGTTTTCAAGAATTTTATCAGCTTGATGTCTAATATTTAAATCTTTATTTTTCCAATAAGCGATATCGTGGCTTTTGCAAGCTTCGTCTAGTAAATTAATTCCTTTATCACCTCTGGTCAAACGTTTTTGTAACTTTGTTCCAGGTCCACAGTATTGATATCCAGAAAGATGAAGCTCAATAGGTAGAGAGTTTATTATTTTGTCGACTAAACCTTTTCCATCGATTGCTTTTTTACAACTAATGTTTTTGTTGTACTGTATAACCATTTTATTCTATAATAAAGGTTATATTTATGAATAATATTTAGTTATCAAAATGCGTTTAGTAAAACAACATAAAAATATATTAGTTCGTAATATTGATGCTTCATCGCACATCACTTTTAAAATAAAGCATAGCTCCCTCTTACCAAATTCTATTCGTGCGCTAATAGTTGGTCCTTCAAATTGTGGAAAGACTAATGTTATGATTAGCTTATTGGAAAGTCCTAACGGACTCAAGTTTGAAAATATCTATTTATACTCAAAATCCCTATATCAACCGAAATATGAATACTTGAGGAAACTTATAACATCAGTTAAAGGAATGGGCTACTACACATTTACAGATAACGATGCTGTTATTTCGCCTGACGAAGCTAAACTTAATTCAATTATGATATTTGATGATGTTGCATGTGAAAAGCAAAATAATATACGTGCATATTTTTGTATGGGTCGACATAAGAATATCGATTCATTCTACTTATGCCAAACTTATACTAGAGTTCCAAAACATTTAATAAGAGACAATGCTAATGTAATTATAATGTTCAAGCAAGATGAAACCAATATGAAGCACGCTTATAGTGACCATGTTGCTAGCGATATGACTTTTGAAAAGTTTCATGAAATTTGTCGAGAGTGTTGGAAGGATAAATATGGATTTTTGATGATATGCAAAGACAATGAATTGAACAATGGTCGCTATAGAAAACTATTTGACTATTTCATAACAATATAAATTAGTTTTAAACATAATACATTTGATCTGATGACACATAACTAATCTGTTAACTGATCTGATAGCACATAACCTGATCTGATAGCTGATATATAAAAATGAATGAAAAAGTTTTAAAAGATTTGGTGAGGACTAGAAATGTTTTGAAGAAAAAGCTCCGCAGTATAAAGACTGGTGAAATAGATACTCATGAACAACTAAAAGATACATTTAAGCCTATAACAGAACCTTTAAAAGAATTTATAAATAATTCAAAATATAGTAATAGATTGATCAAAAGAGAAGTAGAAAATGATGTGACGACAAAAACTAAACACAATAAAAATTTATATCTTAAGGAACCGTCAATTAAATTGCTAACAAGTACACCAAAGAAACTTGTAGAAGGAACAATATCTGATAACACCAACTCATACAACGAAGATGATGAACGTGATAATGATGATGATGATGACACTTTTTATTCACAGAATTCCAAAATTGAAGAGAATTATACCGATTTATCACTCTTGCAAAGGAGAAATGAATTAGATAGAAACTATGGACCACATAAAGATTATATCAGTAATAAATGGAAATTTGGTGATAGTAATATTGAACTGTCTAATGATAAAATTCAAGTTGGCGATCAAATGTGGGCTCTAACACCTGGTTCATTTTCTTTAATGTTCCATAAAACACCTAAAAACTATGACAAATCTGAACTAGAAATCTACAAAAAAATTTTAATTCGTACTAATGCATATAGAAGAGGTTATAAACCTGATGGTCACATTAAAGGAACTAAAGCATATAAATATAAACATATAATTAAAAAACTGTTTAAAGAAGACGATCTAAACAATTTATTTTCACCAACCTTAAAAACAAAACATACTCGTAATTATAAAGGTGATGGAATGATGCAATTTAATCCTCACAAACCAAACTATATATACTGGGATGATCCTAATGAGTTGGTAGAGCGACTTCGTCTATTACTTGCATCACAAGCTGCAGGTCACACTAATCATAATAACGAAATTGTATCAATTATTGAAGAACTACGCGAAGTTAATATAATAGAATAATATAAAAAAAAAAAAATATATAAAGAATGTCTGTAGATAAATTCGGACATTATCTAAACGATACTAGTAGTATAATTTCAACAAGAAATGCTCCTAAATTGTTGGGGATCTTTATGGATACGGACAACAACATTGATGTTCAGAACAAAAGAATCAAAAATGTGGCGAAACCTTTGGAGGAAAACGATGTTATCAATAAATTGTTTTTGCAAACTCAAATTGAGAAAGCGGAAAGCAAATTATTAACACACTTTATGGAAGATAATAATAAAATATATGCCGATCTACAAGCACAATTTGAAAACTTAGAACATAAATTAGCTTTGCAATTAGAAGAGAATAATAAAATTCAACAAAACTTTAACAAAACAAAATTACTTTATGAAAATGAATTTGAAAGGCTCAATGAGAAAATTTATAGATTTGAAAATTACATGTTTGCATCAATAACTGAAAGTGGGTCAAACAGACTACAACATAGTTCTTAAACTAAAGTGTAAAATGAGCTCAAAACGAAATTTGGTAAATGAACTTCATAAACAAGCACGAAAAGTTTTTCCCCGTAGAAGAGTTGTAATGAAAGGAATAGATGATCTTTGGCAAGCTGATTTGGTTGAAATGGGAAATTATTCTAAATACAACAAGAATTATAGATATTTACTAACCGTAATTGATACTTTCTCAAAATTTGCATGGACTGTAGCGATAAAAACAAAAACTGGACCTGAAACAACACAAGCAATGACAGATATTTTTCAATTGGGACGAGTACCGAAAAATTTGCAAACTGACGATGGTAAAGAATTTTTCAATAAACATTTTGTGGAATTGATGCATAAATATAAAGTTAATCACTATTCAACGTATAGCAGAATGAAAGCATCAATAGTCGAACGATTCAATAGATCTTTAAAAGGAATGATGTGGAAAGAATTTAGCTTTAATGGTTCATATAATTGGATTGATATTTACAAAAAATTGATTAACACATACAATAGAAGAGTTCATCGTACCATCAAAATGCCGCCGATTAAGGTTAGTTCATCGAATGAGAAAAAACTATTAAATACGGTATACAGTCACTTAAAAATGTATAAAATGAGTAAATTTAACGTTGGAGATCATGTGCGAATTAGCAAATATAAACATACTTTTGAAAAAGGCTATACCCCCAATTGGACATCAGAAATTTTTACTATTAAATCAGTTCAAAATACATATCCTGCAACATTTATATTGGAAGATTATCTTGAAAATGTTATCAAAGGTGGATTTTATGCTGAAGAACTTTCAAAAACCAGATTTCCTAATACATATTTAGTTGAAAGGGTCATTAAAACTAGAGGAGATAAAGCATTTGTTAAATGGTTGGGATTTTCTAATCAACACAATAGTTGGATTAGCAAAGATGAAATATTGTAAACAATATATAATAGCATAATTATAAGATAATAATAATAAATAAATAAATACTTTTATTATAAACAATATATAATGGAATATTTTATTTATTTCACATCGGACAGTCGAAATGTCAATAACACTTACTCTGAGCTCCAACTCATCAGAGTTATCGGCTAATTATTTTCCACCCATTGAATTGAATGAGTCATATGAGTGTGCTCTAACAGATTTTCATTCATACAATAGTATACCGAATGTAGACATCTACAACAATATGTTTCATATCGGCGAACTTGTAATTGAAATACCAATTGGTTCTTATGAATTGAATGATATAGTTGATTATATAGAGGAACAATACAAACGCTACAGACCTGCAAACAAAATTCATATAGAAGCGAATAACAATACAATGCAAGTTAAAATTTACAGTTCGAAGGATCCAATATATTTCAATAAAGAAAATACAATTGGTAGTCTATTGGGATTTAATAATAAAATATTGTCTCCTAACGAAGATCATTATTCCGATCTTCCAGTTAATATTTTCAAGGTAAATCTAATGCGAATTGAAAGCAGTATCATTGTTAATACGTATATGAACAATTCCAAGGCACATACACTACATGAATTTCCAATTAATGTACCTCCAGGCTATAAAATAGATGAGATTCCGAGAAACCTCATCTATTTACCTGTTACCTCCAGAGAGATAAGTACACTAGCTCTAAGAGTGGTTGATCAGCACGACTCTTTAATTAATTTCCGAGGAGAGGAAATAACTATTCGAATACACTTGAGGCCTACTAAATAATGATAATATATAATACAAGTATCTCGAAAAATAACGCTGCAAACAATTCTAAAACTCTATTCGAACCTAAACGAAAATTAAAGAGATCATTGAAACATAAAACGCTAACAGCAGCAAATAAAAACTTTCTCAAGTCTTTAAATTTAAAATTGAAAACAAAATGAGTTCAATAATAGACGTACTAGATAAACCGTTATCTGATGAAAATATAATAAAAAAAGACTACCACACATACATACCATATCTACAATCTTATAACAATAATGATGAAATTCGAATTTCAATACAAAATCAAGATTTATATGTGCTACCTAGTGAAAGCTATTTATATGTAGAAGGATTTGTTGTAGATGAGAAAAGTTCAAAAGCTTCACAAAACTTTAATTTGAAAAACAACTTTGTTGCATACCTCTTCGATGAAATTCGTTATGAACTTAATGGTATTGAAATCGATCACACACGATATTTGGGAGTCACGAGCACCATAAAAAATTTGGTTTCTCTATCGCCTTCCGAAAGCATCGTGATGCAAAATGCTGGATGGAATAAAACTGATGATGTAAAGCTTGAAGCAAATGGATGTTTTAATTTCTATGTGCCACTTAAAATGCTTTTAGGATTCGCTGAAGACTACAATAAAATTCTATTAAATGCTAAACATGAATTGATACTCTTGCGTAATAAAAACGATGAAGATCTTGTGCACTCGAGCGTTCTAACTGAAAAAGCTAAACTTACGATTTCACTCATCTCATGGAGAATTCCACATGTACAATTATCTGATCTTTGCAAATTGAATATGATTAAAACTGTTAACAATGGTGTTCCCATACCGATGGCCTTTCGAAGTTGGGATTGTCATATTAATCCACAACTAAATTCGGGGACTAGTCACATCTGGAATGTTAAACTGGCTGCAAATAGAGAACGCCCTCGTTTTATCTTGATTGCATTTCAACAAGAAAATAAGTTTGTTCACTGTGACCTCACCAATTTAAAAGTACATTTAAACTCAGTGTCATATCCATATGATGATCTTAATATTAAATTTAAAAATGAGCGATATGCAATTCTATATGATATGTACACACGATTTCAACAAAGCTACTATATGAGAGAATCTCAACCAATTCTAACAGCTCAAGAGTTTAAGAATAACGCTCCGATTATTGTTGTAGATGTTAGCTATCAAAACGAATCACTCAATAGTGGATCAATTGATATAAAAATTGAATTTGAAACAGCTATAAATATTCCATCAAAAACTTCAGCATACTGCATACTTATTCATGATCGCATAATAGAATATTCACCCATAAAAGGAACAGTTCGCAAAGTTATATAAATAAATTAATATGAATGATAAGACAATTTTCATAGACTTGCAAGGCTTCAAAAACAATTCCAACGGGTTTATTGCAAAGGAAGTTGCGATTGCTTTCAACAAAGACGAATACATTAATTTTATTATAAAACCTCCATTTGATTTTAAATATTTATCACCTGAAAAGCAGAAGGAAGCGAAATGGTTGACCAGAAATCATCATCACTTACTCTGGAATGATGGATCAATTTCTTTTGACAGCGTAATTAAATTTTTAAAAGCTAATGTCAATGGTGCAACAATATATGTCAAGGGTGAAGAGAAAAGGCAATGGCTGGAAAAAATTATGAATAAAAGAATTTTCAATATTGAAGATGTTGGTTGTATCAACTTGAAAGAAATGGGCATGAAGTATCCAGATCTATTTTACTGTAGTTGTCACTATTATGGTGCTTGCGCTTTAAGAAATGTAATCTTACTTGTAAAAGAATCTTTAAAATAAAAGAAATCAAATCAAATCATATAGTCTTTTTATTTATTTAAAATATTTACAATACATTATACATATAAAATATTTTGACTTATCATTAAAGATTTATACATTTTCACTTACATACGAGTATTTCATAAATATTTTACAAATTTCTATAACTAATTAAATTCTATATCACAAATAAAGTAAATAAATAAATATATGATTAATGTTTGCAAATTCAAGGAAATTTGTGATTTAGGTTATCGCTCACTATAATCATACTGATAATTTTCAAGATACTACTACACAACTTCCATTGAGTTACCATCTCGATCTTTATAATGACCCCACGCTCTGGTATTTACCAGGTCGTCCATACCTTTTCTTTTGTCATCAGTATGGTTAAGGACTAATTTATAGAGCTTTTGTGTATACAGTTGATGAATTTTTGATCGGAATAAAAACATCTCATCTGATACAACTTTCTGCTCAAATAAACAGCTCTTATAATCATTTAATGTGATTTTGTTAAGAGCAGACCTTTTTACGCCTTTCGATTTTTTCACTTCTTTTGAATTGAGAGCCGAAAAAGAATACATTTTGGATCTTAAGCCCACAAACTCTACCATTATGTTACCCTTATTTTCATCCTTCATCATTCCCAAAACTTTTTTGTTTAGCAGTGGCAACTTGAATACATTATTCGTTGCATATTCTGATGTATCAAAGTTTAAAGAAATATCGTTACGAATATCTTCATAAAAATCATCAGTTTGAATTGTATAGATAAATGAATCGGTATCCATATAGTTAAGTGAAAGTTTCTCACCAAACTTTGGTTTCATGTATCTATAATGGAAATCGTACATCTTCCATTTCGACAATTCTAAAACTGCGAAACCAATATAGATAGGTTTATCATAATATGGTTCCATTTCTTTTAGCTGAACTGCATACATACTATCACAGAATTTTTGTAAACTCAAAAAATTAGGTTTAGAGATTAATGCTCTTAAACCCAAATGATTTCTGTTTGTAGTTTCCCAATCTGTAGCAATACGTATATCCTTACGTTTGTCTACACTTTCCATGGTTTTTCCATAAACTGCATTATTAAGAAGCTTAAAGAAGTCTTTTTCAAAAGCATTTTTCGCATTTGTACGATGATAGGTATTTATATCAATGTATTTTTTCAGCCATGGAGACTGCTTAAATTTCAGTACCCTATGTATTTTTTTCAATACAAGTCCATTTGATATACATTGATTTAGAACTCTGTAGTGAATAACATAATTTTGTTTAAATGTGAAATCTGCTATTAACTTCCCACACCCATTCTGCGAAATTTTTTTATTTTGTGGACAGAAGGGAAGATCATTATGTTCATCATGAAGGGAATCTGGATATTGAATGTCTACTTCTAAAAAATAGCCAGTTTCAGAAGAGTTTGAGATTTCTTCAACATTGAAAACATCAATTTCTTCTTTACTTAGCCACTCAAAGCCACCATAAGGCAAGTATTCCGACATTGCCCAACCATATAAATTATTGGCGTCTAAGTACATTAAATACTCTGATGTCTTATTTTTATCAAAGTCATGCATATATTTATTGTTCGCCTTTGAATATTTCTTGGAACACTGAACTAGTCCGCCCCTAATACCACTTTGGACAAAAGAATGTATGTTAGAGTCTGTAATCAACTCCAAAGTTATTTCTGTAGTCTTCAACATTGCATCCCAAGATAGTCCTGGTGCAGTATAATAATGGGCTGGATCTAAATCATAAATACTTTTACATATTTTTCGAAAATTTTCAAAAACATCTGTAAGAAGCAGAACATCTGTTTTCAGATAGAGTTCAGTATAATCGCGTAGTGTTCTACAATTGAACTCATCCCATACTTTCTGCGCATGTTCATATTCAATAATATCACATTCCGAATCACTTAAAATATTAAAAAAATGTTCTCTTCTTGGGAGTTCTACTTCATCAAACTTTGATATAGAATCTATGTACGAGTAAGGAAATACTCCCTTTCTTCTAATCAAATCAAAGTGACTATCAATATGAAACATTTGTCGAACCGTATGAAAATCAGAAATATCAAGATTTTTCGCCAAACTATCTAAACTAGAAGCCATAAATCTAAAAGAATCTAAAAAACGTATTTCAACTCCAGAATTCTTTTTCATCGGAATATAAACTGATATAGAAATATAGCGCTCTTTATTTTGTGGGATGACTTTTATGACAGCATTTTTAATAGCAGAAAGTTCTTTAAAAAATAAATGTGCATCGTATGCAGATAGATTATGGAAGATGACGGGTATGAATTTGGGTATTTTGTACATTAAATTGCACTCACTGTGAGCTGCACCACGATAATTACCAGTAAGATGGCAGTGATCTCTAACCTTATCATTCTTAAAACTTTTCTTACAAATATGACAATTTTGTTCATTATTAAAGGAATTTAATTCTTCAGCAGATATATTCATTACTTTTTCTTTACTTAGATGTTTTTCATAAATATAAAGACTGTCGTCAACTATTTTTCTAACGAATACTTCTGCTGAATCTTCTCCAAAGTATTGTCTATATAAATTATTTTCTTCCTTAAAACTACACTTTACAAAATAACTAAATGCACATGGATTATGCTTTTGAATATTTACAGTATTCGTACCTGCACTTTCATCAATTTTTTCCAAAATTGACTCGAAGTCAGCATAAATAACAAAAGGCACGTCCATTTGCTTATTATAATTTGCAAATTTTTTAAAAGCATCTTCATCAGCCGGCATTTTTGTAACTTTTCTCCCACAGCACTTTTTATGTTGTTGAAGTGTGATTTCATCATGGGTATAAAATAAGCAAGTGTTGCAAATAAAAATTTTTCCGTGATGCGTTGTTATGCTGGATCGAATAAGCCTTAAAAGATAGTAATTTTAAATTATTTATTATTATATAAATATTTAATAAATGTAAATATATATATAACTTACTTTGAGATGTTTTTGATAAGAACATAGTGAAAATTGTCTTCTGAGTGAAGCAAGAGCAAATTAATGTGAATTGCTTTTTCTTCTTTTGTGATGTAGTAAGGTCCAATTAGTGATGCTCCATTATGACCAAACACATTCACACTCATACTATTTTGTTTTTCAAAAACTTTTAACTGCTTCAGAGGGAGTGGAAACTGCAGCCCTTCAAAGTTTAATACTCTACCACCAACAAAAATTGTATCATTTCTAATATTTTCTATATTGTAGTTATTACAATTTCTCATTTGTCTTGGTTTTAGAGTAGAATCACCATACAAAGCTGCAATTAAACACCATTTGAAACAATATATATCATTGTTCTCAATGTTTACACATCCACCATTTCTGGCTATGGTTTTCGGTAGTGGAATGAATCGTGAACCTCTTATTATTGATGCTTTGTTTACATTTAAATCTACATACTTTATACTAATAAGAGTCCAACCGCTGTCTCTTTCCTGGAATTCATCCATTTTTACACTTATTTCCTCTGAATGTTTCTTATAGAATTCATCAACATCATCAGCAATGGTGAGCAAGGTCATTTTTGATATATGTACCATAGGAGTTACACACATTTCATCATTGACCAATTTCATGTAGTCGCAAGTTAGTTCCATATTAAATTTTAGTGTAGTATGTTTCTGACTGCACTCTTTTAATTGGTTGATTATACATCGCCTTGCATTTTTTAAAAACTCACCAGGAAAGAGGATGCCTTCACTTTTGTTGTGAAAGCGATACGATTCAATCCTTCCACTAAAATGGCTATACCTCCTAGTCAGATCATCATTAATACTGACTTCAGGGAAACAATTTCTTTTATGTTTATGTGTTCTAAGATGGGTATCCCTTGATGAGGATGGTATCATTTCATTGCAAGCCTGACAATGGTTTAATAAATTCCTTATCGAGGTATGCGCCAATGCATCACCATTGGAGTGTACCATACTCGACATGTGTGTTTTCATATGCGCATTCACACTTGTTTTACACAAAAATAATTTTCCACAAATAGTGCAATGCAGTTTCTTATGTACATTTAGCATGTTTTTGCTAAAAGAAACATTGCATATATTGCATGTGTCATATTGTTCTTGGACACCATGCTCAGTCATATGTCCTTTGAGCTGATATTGCGTTTCAAAATATTTTTTGCATATCGAGCAATGAAGTTTCTGATGCACTCTCAAGATATTTAAATTAATGAAGGTGGTATCAAAAATTGAACACTTTACTGAAGACATTTTTTATTTATTATATTTTTATTATTATTATTATTTCTATTATTATATTTATTTTTATTTTCACTTTAGTAAAATTATAATAATATATATGTAAGTATAATAACTTTCAAAGAAATTTTGTATTTATTCACAAACTCTACAGAACTTAAATGTAGGAAATGTATCTGATAGAACTGTCACGGTATACTGTTAAAACTTGGACTATAGTTTTACTTTAAGTGAACACCAAAAAAGCAAAATTTATCTTTGTGGTATTTCAATGAAAGATACAAAAATTAAAAGTGCTTAAGTAAGCTTAATTTTGAACTATATACAACTACAAGTAACGGTCATATAGCAGAAAACAAAGAAAAAAAAAAAAAAAAATCAAGCATAATAAATAAACAAAATTTCTACTAACAGCATATGGGGATTCTGTATACATACATATATTTAAATATGTCAAAAAGAGATAGGTAGATACAGCTGACGATGAGCTGAGGAGCAGCAGCCGGCTATCACTTGAGAAATACATATGCGAGAGGGAGATAGATAGATACAGCTGACAAACAGAGGAGTGTCAGGCAGACATCAGATATGAAATAAGTGGTATGTGGGTTGAAAAGCATTTTGTTATTCATTCAGTGTATTACTTTTAAAGCAGCAGTTTCAGCTATAAGAAAAAAATAGTAGAATGTCCACATCGACCGTTGAAATCCTCGAGGTAGTAGAGTTGCCCAAAATTGATATTCCAATCCTTATGGCTCTCTACGACGACTCCTCTGACGACAAAATGTTGGACGAAGCAGCGGCCGTTTGCGAGATGCACCATGATGGGCAAGACGAGATGCTCAATAGAGTGGTGGCTGAATGGGAATTTCGGTTTCAACAGAACCAAATAATAGCCGAAATAAAAGCCTTTAAAGAAGGATGGAACAATTTGCTCATGAATGAGCATAAGGACGCCATCATCTATTTCCTGCACATGGTTGAGGAAAATGAAGATTTCGGGGTGGAAGAAGAAGAAGGTAAGGAGCACTTCTCTTGCTGTCCCTGGTACCACCCAGATTGCCTTGAGGGGCCGGACACCTGTCGGTGTACCGTTTATTATATAAGAAAAACAAACACTTTAAATTTAATTAAATTGTATTCATCTGTTTATAATAATTAATAAAATGTAATTATACATATATATATATATAGTGAAAAAAGTTTTTTTGATTTAAAATTGTATAACAAAAATAAATTGAGGAAGGTAAATAAGAAATAAATAAATAAATTTTTCAAATTGCAAATGAATGAATTAATTTGTTTAGCAAGGAAAAGCATTCAGACTGATTTTAAAAATATCATTGATAATTGCAATAAGTCTGACCGAAGTGTAGGAAAACAAAAAAGAATTACTACAGCTATTCTAAGATATCTTTGAACAAAATCAGTAAAAATAACAGAATGAATTTTTTTGAAAAATATTGATGAGCAAACAAAACATTAAGAGCATGCACAATCATGTTATAAAAATATTGTTGAGCAAGCTAAAGCTGAAAAGCATGCACAATCATGTTTTAAAAGTTTTTGAATAGGCATAACTGAATAAAAAAAAAAAAAAACAAGAGATTGTGGGAAATTAAAGGGTGTGAAATTGTATATTTAACAAGCAGATCAACATTTAAAATCATCACATCAAAACGAACCTAATATTAACAGTTTTTTCTTCAGAAAAAAAGATAAACTGACCTTCCTTAATATTTTATAGAAAAAAAGAACAGAGTTAAACTTAGAGCAAGTATATGTTTATATTTATACACAAGTATGTGAGTATGTAAACATCCAAAATAAAGATTATTATTATCGAACCACATAAAGTAGAAAAACCAAACATAACATACACTCATATACGCCACACACCAAGGAAACATATTATGCATGGAAACAACCAAAAATTTAAAAATTTAAGTAGCAAAACAAAATCAGTAAGAATGAATATTACATACGCATATACAAACAAAAAACGAATTTAAACATAAATACGGTTAGCAGCTTTTAATAATTCTATCTGCGCGTATCCCCACTGCCAGATATAGCGGCTGAGTAAATCGATAAGATAGCAACAGGTAATGGGAGCAGCAAACCAAAGCATCATAAAACTACATACGGTAAGCTGCAGTTAATATATCTCTCTGTCCATATCTTCGCTGCCAGATATATCGGCAGAGCCTATCGATAAGATAAGAACAGAGAGTTGAAGCAGCATACCAAAACCAACAAATCGAATACAATACAATTTAAGACGGAAAATTAAACATGCGCGCACACACACACACACACACACACACAAACCATAACAGCATTTATTCCTCAAAAAAAAAATTTGCGTACAAATTAACAAAATCGAATATATACCCCTTCCATCCCAAGCCATCTAAATAAACTGCAACCATCAAGAAACTATTTAAAGAAAGAAAAAAAACTTTGTCACCAAAAAAATATCCAACAATACAAAAAATATGCAAACCACAGCATTTATGAATGGAAAAAATTTGTGTACATTAAAAAAAATTAAATCCAATAGAACCACGCAACAAAACAATAAGACGACAAATTACACACAAACCATAACAAATTATGGGCTTTCATCCCAACTGTAGCAATCAAGTACGTATGTATTTACGCACAAGCACAAAATACAAAAATGAAAAATAAGACGACAAATTACACACAAACGCATATACAAACAAACAAAAAACGAATTTAAACATAAATACGGTCAGCAGCTTTTAAAAATTCTCTCTGTCCATATCTTCACTGCCACACACACACACACACACAAACCATAACAGCATTTATTCCTCAAAAACAAAATTTGTGTACAAATTAATAAAATCGAATATATACCCCTTCCATCCCAAGCCATCTAAATAAACTGCAACCATCAAGAAACTATTTAAAGAAAGAAAAAAAACTTTGTCACCAAAAAAATATCCAACAATACAAAAAATATGCAAACCACAGCATTTATGAATGGAAAAAATTTGTGTACATTAAAAAAAAATTAAATCCAATAGAACCACGCAACAAAACAATAAGACGACAAATTACACACAAACCATAACAAATTATGGGCTTTCATCCCAACTGTAGCAATCAAGTACGTATGTATTTACGCACAAGCACAAAATACAAAAATGAAAAATAAGACGACAAATTACACACAAACCATAGCAAATTATGCACTTTCACATGTGTGGATGAGTGTTTGTACGAAGGAGGGCTCTGCCTCTGTCAATAGTTCCGCCTCTGCCTCTGCCACTAATTCTGTCTCTGCCTCTGCCACTAATTCTGCCTCTGCCTCTGCCAGACCTCTGCCCGGTCCGCAGTCGCAGATGTTTTGCTTTCCCATTCCCATTCTACTACTTGTGGGTATTGGGTGTATGAGTGTTGTGTGTATGAGTGTTTGTACGATGGAGGGGTCTGTCTCTGCCAATAATTCGACCATTCCTCGGTCCGTAACTCTGCCAGACCTCTGCCCAGCCTCTGCCGGCCCGCAGTCGCAGATGTTTTGCTTTCCCATTCCCATTCTACTGGCAGTTTGAAATTTTAGTGGATTTCATAATGCAACATAGCCACTTGTCCAAAGGACAGTTGCAATCAGCAAATACTAAACAAGCCGCAAATAATTTGTGTTCAAAATGCCTGTTTCATAATATCGAAATAATTCTTTTTCGTGTATTTACAGTTCAAACAAAATTTTACAAAATTTTAAATGGAATTGTACGAAAGAAAGAATTCTTTCGACATTATAGAAAATGCAAAAGTTTTAAAAGTGGATTATGAGTTTATTAAAATGTAGTTTTTATTCAGGCATGTGATGATAAATGACTTAGACAGAAGACCGAAAACGATAAAAGGTGGGATGTGTTTAGTAGTTTTTCTTTTCAATAATTTTTGAGACATTTTTTGTCAATACTTTACTATATTGTTTATATTTTATCTTTTAGCATGCTTTTAAACGTCAATAATTTGAGATTGGCTTAAAAATGATTATCCAATTCGATCGGAATTCATCACACCTTTTCAAAAAATAATTAGAATTGCTGCGGATCTTCTTGAAACTTTTAGCTCGTGTTGAATGAATAGTGTTTAGAACATACATAAACGCCTCCTTATACAAACGGAAGTTTCGTACAAAGCTGAAATAAAGCAATGTGTATTTGAAAACATATTTCGCTAAAGATTTTTTTCTTACATGCAACTCGTTCTACGCGGTCGTTTTCCTCAGCAAACCATAACGCGCAGAATCCATCACTTTATTTTTAAAAACTGTTACACTTCCCTTTTGCTTAACTTTGCTTTTTTTAAACATCGTGTTGTAACATTTTGTTATTAATCTATGCCATATTTTCTTTTGCAATGTCAAAGTTGCCACTTTTTCAAAAAGATATGCGAAAGTAATAGAGAGTACCAAATTGGCATCTCAACGCATTTAGCTTTCGCATCGCAATAGAGAGTAACCCCCCGGTACTCTTCGTGTCAATAGCGAGGTAGTTGTAAAGTCATTAATATCATCTATTTAACCCGTCAGAGCTTAGAAAATGCATACGAGAATAATCGTTACTGTCCACATACTATTAACAAATGTTGCCAGCTTTGTTGTTTTTATGTTTTTAGTAAAGATCATACTTCATATATTCCTAAAGGGCAAAGCTTCTGTTTTCTGTACAGGTGAGAATGAAATTACTTTTTTACAACTTTTTAACTGTCTTCCCTTATTAAATTTTTTTTTGGTTTATTATCCCTCCATCGGATGGCATTGAAAAAAAAAACTTTAAAACTTGAATTAATTTAATAAAATAAATTGTTCCACAAATCAAAATGAATTTAAAGCTAAGAAATTTACGGACAGAACTTATACAACTTGTGCTCTTAATATTCATATTTAAATAAATAAATTAAATTTTAAAGAAATTTAATTTTTAACTCTTTCAGTACATGCTTTTGGAAATATTCTGTATAGAGAATGTTACTATTTATGCCATATTTATCAACTCTCAACTAAAACATGCATTCCTTTGTAGTCAGACAGAACGAAATTAAGAATAAATAAATCTGAAATGAGGATAAAGGTACATCTGTTTGAAGAATGCAAAAGTGCAATTTAAAATTCATTTTGCAATGATCCCATTGCATTTCTAGATGAGGAAGTAAATACAAAAAAGTGAATTTAAAAATAATTTAGCGGTAACGACATTCGATGCGCTACAATTGAAATATTTAGTTTTTTGCAATAAACTACTTATTGTGAAACTTTATGCAAATGGAATAGCAAATAATTCTTACTTTGAACTAGAAAAATTAGCTTGAATGAAGTGATTTCTTTTTCCAAATTTCATCAAAGGATTAGTGGCCATTGTGGAAAAATGCGGAATACTTCACATATCCCAATATATATAAATAATGCCTGAGAGACACCTCTAACGAAGAGTTGAAAAGCTCGTAAGTATTGTACAAATAATTTTGCGAGTTTATAAAAATGAGTGTGATATTTTAGAATTAAGTTTTTTTTAATTTTGGGTAAGACATTTGCATTTCTCCACTTTTACCAATAATCTTCAAAACTTCGTCAAATTTAGTACCGCTGTGGAGGGTGTTTTCTCTGATTATCTGGGAGTTTCTGTTTCCTACAGGCTTACAGATGCCTCCAGTGTCTTCCAGGCGGATGTTCTCGCTATCTGGCGGGGTTTCCTGATGCTGATAAGATACTGTTGCTATTCATTGCGATATTCAGGCGCCGTTAAGGGCATTGGTGTTACCGGGCGTCTGCTATCGTATTGCTAGTGAGTGCAGGGGGAGCTGGCTGTCATCCGAGATTTTTGTGTGGTTTCCCTTATGTGGAGGCCGCTGCATAGGAACATCAGGGGTAATGAGATGGCTGTTGAGCTGGCGGGATTGAATTCGGCAGGTTCGCCATGTGCTGCTATTATTACTGGCATAGGCGTCCGTTTTGCTGTCGCTAATGGACAAGGTGGCTGTGACGTTCTCTTGCTTCTACGAGGCCAGGTTAACAAAACGGCTGCTTAAGTCGACTCGTCTTGGAAAAAGAGCTCTGTTAAATGAAATAGTTTGTGTCTTGTGATTTTAAATTTAAATTTATCTTCACACACATCAATTAACAGGCAAGATTGCTGTAGCAAATTTATTCGTTACACAAAAGTTTGTAATACTCAAGAGAGTCAATCGATTTGTCTACTGTCGCTGATTAAACTCTTTGCCCTAGTCTGCACGAGGTCGTTTAGTTTTAAAAAAGGATTTGCAATGCTGTATTATATAAGAGAGTTGCATTCCAGTGAATGATACAAATAAATGACAAACTAAATTATTTTCTATACAAATGCAGATCATTTGTAGCGCTGCTGAATTTTCAATTCTATAGAAATGGGAATTTAAATTTATGACTGCAGAAATAAAAATACAAATTAAATTTAAATTAAAATCAACTAAAGAGTTAAAAATTTGCCTTAAGGCGATGGCTGGATTAGTCTGCAAATGTCCTGGGTACAGCCCCAGTTTCAGACTCGTAAAAACGTCTTTGTGTCCGTTGTTGTCGGAAGGATTCTATGGCGAAGGCATAGTCACTGGTAGCTGAACAGTACCGGCTTCAGGTGATACGAATCCACGAACTCATCAAACCAAGTAAAGAATTCATTGCTTATTTGAAAACTGCTAAAAGTAATTTTATGTAAAATATTTCAAGGTGTTGAAAATATATTTCGTATAGATTTATATGCTAAAATGTTAAAATTTTTTATTTATACATTTTCTCTTCTTTTGTAAAACAATACTCGACATGATAGATGGCAGTAAATGAAATGTATGAATACGAAAGTATTGTAAATTATAATTTTAAACAAGTAATATACACACACACATACACCACCAGTGAAAAACAAATCATAGTTCGTAAGATGTACAGGCAAAACTGCAGACATCTATGAAGTTGCTCTTGAAGCAGTGGTGTTATAATTGAAATTCAGTTAGCATATGTAATCAATGCTGATGTTTGTTATTTGGACGTACTATACGTATCTAGATATACGTACATGGATGGGAAGACAGATGAATGTCTAGTTGATTTAGTGCAGCTTGTATAAATATTTTCAAAATTTTAATATCAAATACATGAAGGTGATTTGTGGGATAGTCTGAAAATTTTTTTTAATGCCTCCTATGAAAATATCAATAAAAATCAAATAGGTGTCCAAAAATTAATAGAAAGTTTTATTTTATCACCATTTCGACGAGTATTTGGTAGCAAGAAAAATTATTTGCAGAAATATATCACAACCTTGAAAGAACAGCTCGTTTATGTGTGAATTTATTGAAAAATATTTTTAATAAATTATTGTGTGCTTTACTGAATAGACTGAAATACATTAATTAAAAAATGATAGGACAATAAAAGGATCAAAAAGCAAAATGATACAAGAGTTATATGGGTGTTAAAATTTTTATAATTTCAAACAACTGTGTTAACGATCAGATTTTTAAAAAAGTGAAATATTCAATGAATACTTTCCTAAAAGTGCATCATTTGCTGAATGATACAGAAATAAACAACAGTTATGGAAGGGAGTCTTAATAAAAAATTCATAAACATTTTGAAAACATTTTCACATCCTACTTCCTACATATCAGAATTTTAAATTTCACAAGTTAAGAAAATCTTTTAGTTGAAAAATATTATGATGAGTCTTCAAAAGCAGACAAAGTTTACTTTAAGATTTAAATATGTCCCCATTAGAATGCATGTGACAAGGAGTTTGCATGCAAATCTTATAAGTATGTTACGTAGGATTCGATATGTAATGCAATCTCTCATTTATATACTTTCATATGCTTCACATAACAGATTTACTAATAAAAATGTATTAACTTTATGTTATTAATAAAAATATAATATCTAAAAAATATATTTTTAGTAAATTATTTAATTTTAAACGAACTGTCTGTCTATTAGACTCAAAATTTTTTTATTCCAGCGATGTAATTTTTAATTTTTTATCTTGCACCAGTGCTGAGGAGAAACCCCTACATATGCAATGTATTGCACTGGAACTAGATAGAGAGAGGGATAGTGTAGATAATAGAAAGGTGATGCAAGTGGTAGGAAGATAGAGCTTCATTCTTGCACAAATCTGCAATAGCAATTATTTGTTTTCTTTTTGTTTGAATGCTCAATAAAATATTAAGTATACGCAAAACGACTCCTAAAAATATGCAACTGTTTTATACTGATTGATTGCTTCACTCCAATGGAGGAGTCCCTGGCGTATGATTGATAAAAACTAATAATAAATAAACAACAGCTAGTTTACTTCTAATCACCCCTATCGAGAATACCAAGTGAAATTTTTGTTCACGTACAATTTTCATTCCCCTCGAAGGAAAATTGGTATCATGGAGTTCATGTAGAAAATGGAAGAAGATTTCAAAAATATACAAATTAATTAAAAAGCAAACAAGGTGAAGTATTTTTCTTTCGTTTTGTTTTTACTTTAGAAACCTTTGTGCAAGCAATCTTATGCTTAAGTATAAAAATAATTTTAATTTACCGGTATTCTACGAATGAGAAACAATTTTATTTATTTATTTTAACTTTTCAATACATAGAAGTCTTCGAGAACAATTTCAAAATCTACTGATAGAGTAATAAACATGTGTAAGAGTCTCAATGTACATACAAGGAATATCATTAACCCTTTGACGACCACTGGTACACGGGTGTCCCAAGCCAAAACATTGAAATAACTAAATAACTATGAATAGCCCATTCGTTGTTTTACTTTTGATTATACCTTGAATGTGCCCCTTCTATAGATATATATTGTAGCATAAGATCAGTTTCATTATTTATTAGTTATCGTCAGTGACATTTAATAGTTCGTTGGACGCGGTGTTGAAATATTACGAAGAAGTGTTCTCTAGTGCAAAAGTGATTTTAAAATTTTTATCTGACTAAATATATATTATATGGTAAGTACAAATTTATTATATACGGTTATAAAATCGTTATTTTAATTGCGTGCATAGATAAAACGTTATAACCATAAAGGGACACCGGTGTCCCTATGGCCCATGAGGGAAATATTATACTTCCACATTTTTTATCATTATTTATTTTTATTGTAGCAGATTATGTTTCGTTGAGGACGTGGATTATTCCAACTCATGGAAAGTGAAATCCAACAAATTTTGATGGGTGATAATAGTCTCAATGAAAACGATTTACAGCTCGATGAAAAAGATGAAAGACTTCTGACACAAGATGATGACCAAGGTATATCTCATGTGGAGATTGAAGATACGTCATTATTATACCATACAATGGGAAGACTGTCTCCTGAACTTTGAACTTCTGAATTGGAAACACATAATAACCCCCAACCTAATTTTATGTGGAAACAAAGTAAATACGTACCGAATGTTTTTTCTAATGTGGAATACGAATGTGGAATATTTCTTCAAACAACGAATTTTGACAATTTAGTTCAAAATATAGTATCAGAGTCAGTACGATACGCTCATCAAAATGGACGAGAATTTGATGTCGAAGCAGATGAAATGAGAGCATTTATTGGTATGAATTTGGTTATGGGTTATCATACTTTACAATCATCATAGCGTATCATAGCCACTGAAGTATATTTTTAAAAACTATGTACATATTTGTGTAATAAAATAACCAATTTATTTGTCAACAATAAATAAACACATAAACTTTTATTTGATGGAAATTTTCTCTTACCCACCGTAGGGACATATGTGTCCCATAGTTTTTTAGGAAATCAATTAGCGCTTTTCGTGTTTTAACCTAAAAACATATCTTTTAGATACCCAATTGACTATTTTGCGTAACAAAAATATTACTTTAACCTTCAAACGCTTATGGTCCTGAAAGGGTTAACAAAATGAGTAGTAATAAAATCATTTAATAAAGAATTTTAATTTATAGTATATGCTATTTTCAATAAATTTAATAATAGAATAGAACGGCTCCCCAGCAAAAAAAAAACATACATCCTAAAATAAGTTGGAATATTAAAAAAGCAATAGTGAATTAAATTATCTTGTAGAACCAGATATGAAAAAAGATTTATTAGAAAAGAAAAAATAGTAAATGAAATAAGAAAGGTGAAGTAATTTAAGCGTGGTTTAAAATCATCTTTTTGAAGGTTCATAATGACTAAGCAAACAGTCTTAATTGGGAAGGCAAAGAATTCCATTTTTCATGTTTAAGAAATTGTTTCTTTGTAAATGATTGTTCTAGTTCAATAAAAAATGCCTGTAGTGATGACAACCATTAATACAAATGTATTTAGACTGGAAATTTTTGTATTAAATCTAAATATAATTTTGTTTTTTATAAATGCATTTATTTTAAATATAAAATGTGCTTTTTAGTCGAAAAACGGGCACAGGCATTTCTGACTCTGTTTTCGCCACAACTCAGGTTTCCCAACACCCCAAAATTTATACTCGTTGCGTTAACCGGGTTACACCTTACATTAGCGTGGATAAAAATTTGAAAACTGCTTTACATATTTGGGCACTCCCACATTTTTTACTAGTAATAAAATAAATATTTAGGCAAAGTTTGAAAATAAGATTCCTATTGCAAGGCAGAATAATCGGTACTTTTGGTGTTGTTTTAAATTAAATTCAACTGGTTGCGTAGTACTAAATTAATTTATATTTTAGTAAAAAAAATTGATGATTAATACAAAAACCTCGTGTAGGAAAGTTGTGAGTGGTGTAAATAAACATGGTTTAATCCTTTGAACTTGACAGCTTCAAACTGTCAACAACTGCTATTTTACAGTTTCGGTCGGAATTCACCTTTTGTTGGCAATTTTTAAACTTTTTACGGTTTCACTTTTTTCTTTTTATTTTTTGTTTTATCTTAAAAACGCAGCTGGAAAAAAAGAAAAGCTCACAAATAAATATTTAAAAAGTAAGAAAATATGGAGACGTTGAACACTGCCTTCTACTACAAAATTTTGGGAACTAAATTAAAAAAATTGGTGGGTAGTGTAATGTTTAATTTAAGTGTTACAAAGGGTACATATACAATTTGTCTTACACATTGGTAATTATCTAATTTCTCTCAGTATTAGACAAATAAAGATGTCATTACTTTGTTTTTAATTTTTAATTTTGTGGGACTTTTAACAATTGATTTATTTTTGATCACTTTTATTTCACTTCCTGTTGTTAATATTGCAACTGAATACTCTTAAGAAAACTTTACGCTATGAATGTGTTAATTAATTAATTTTCGTTATGTACAAAATTCAAGAATTCCAAGAATTTCTAAAATAAATTTTACAAAAGTTTAACTGGATTGTATTCCGATATGCAAACTATATTTATTCATAAAAATTTATTGTTTGCTATTCCAAACAAAAGCTTAAACACGTTCTAGCATTCATTAAATTTTCTTATTTCACCACAATGTGCATTAGATATTCATGTAAGTAATTGGGGTTTATTCTTTCGCTTTAGACTTATACAAGACAATCATTTTTCATTTCGTTTCTTGTTTGTCTTTCTTCCATATTTCTCTATGGATGCGTTCTGTTGAAGTTGTTGGCAGATGAAAATGTACTTCAGATTATTTATTTTGAAGCTTAGGTGAATATAGCTTCTTTATTTCGTGTATAGTTTTTCCTTTTGCTTTTTTCTTCTTCTTTTGTTTAATAGTGTTCTATTTTTACCCCTAAAATAAAAATAATAATAATAATAATCATATATGTAATCTGTTCGGGAAACAAATGTCTTTGTATGAATAAAACTACGAAACTGGTATCAGAAGGACTTGCAGATGCTCTTCACAGAATAATTGCCGTATTCATAAAAAATGAATTTTTATTTCAACAATTGTTTTATGAGAAAAATTTCCATACAAAATTCAATCAATTTAACTTCTATAAATACAAAAAAAAAAATTATGAATACGGCAGTAAAAATTTAAAAAATTTTAGGTCTGTAGTTTTCGTAATTTAAATGTTCTTTTAGTTTCTGTTTGCTGTAAAATAAACTAAAATGATGATACCATAAATCGAACAAATTCTAGGAATCTGAAGAAAATAAAAATAAAATTAAAATTGCTGAAAAACTGTCGTATTTAAGAAATTTATTTTACAAAATATTTGTACACGAATTGTAATTTACTGTTCAGAAATAAAATTTATTTTTAACAGTTTTTAATAATAATGCTGTATGCGTTGTCTTAAAATTATAACTAACTTGCTTTTACGGTTGTTACTATAAAAGAACTCCGTACTTGAGGTAAATTTATCATTTTGTGAAAAAGAAAAATTGAAATATATCAAAGTAAAAAATATTCTTTCAATATTTACAATTTTTTTTTTGATAGTTAGGACCGTTTTCCGACATACACTAAGGGGTTATGGAGATCAGTATGGAAACATAGGGATGGATATCCACTCAGTTGAGTTCTTCTTCTGACATTTCTTATCTTTAAACCGTTGATTACATAAGAATCCCGTTAATCGAATGTCCCGTGTATTTTCTGCGAATTACAGGACTTTTACAAGTAAATGGTTTTCGATTAAGCGAGATTAAAATAGAAAAAAACATTTTCAGAGGTTCGGACTGTCTACACTACGTAAACCATAAAGTAAAGTGAACAATTTGTTAAAGGCAGCCCTGGTTCCAACAGGATGGAGCCACATCACATACTGCGATTGATTCAATGGCTCTTTACACTCAAAACCCTTCAGTCATTTAGGGCCACCATGTATTAAGTAGCAAAAATTTTAAATTAAGATGAGGTTTTCCTTTCTTTTATCACTTTTCTATTATTTATTATCGCTGAATTATTTGCCTTCTTTTGTCCACCCTCGTATGCATATGTGTTGTTTTAAAAGATTTGTCTTTCAATGCGCACAGCAACTTTTGATTAATTGTATAGTTTTCATTTTGACACAACGTCATTATGTTGGTAAATTAAGATTTCACTTTATTCGAAGGCAGTTTATCTACGAGTGGGTAGAACCTCTCTAAAAGTCCATTAAGGCATGTCAAAGTGGTGTTTGATAGTGAATGATGTTGTAAGCGCTTTTAAAGCAGCAGTTAACTCTTCTTGTTTTAATGAGAAGTATTTATTACAAGTTATTGAAGATTCTATCTGACGTTTGTATTTCAAATAATATTAGAATATATAGTAAATACAATACCTTTGGGATAAATATTTATAACACAGTATATTCATTGCTGAAGAAGATATCCAGAAGATATTAAAATATCGACAAATAAAGGAGGAATTTTGTAACGTTGTTTGTGCAAAAAAACTCCTTATTCCAACAAATTTAAAAGGTTTTCATAATGTTTAAAATTGTGAATAAATTAGTTGCTTGAAGTTGTGTTGAATTTTAACTTGTAAAATTAGAAACATTTCAGGAAGTTTTAATTCAAAGTCAATCACATCATTAAATTTTAAGTTTTCCCTACAAAGTTTTTCTACCTAAATTTTTTGCTATATCAGTATTCTGAATCCAATTAAAATAAAATTAAATTGAAATATATTTATTAAACTCGAGGTGTTTTTTTTATTTTATTTGGTTTTATTCGTCGATATTTCGTTAACAGCTTGTTAACATCATCAGGAATAGTAGAAAATTATAATTATAAATTATAAAAATAATTATAAAATAAAATAACAAAAAAAGAGCTCGAGCTTAATAAATATATTTCTATATAATAAAAAAGGTCAATAAAATAAAATTCATAAGATTGAGTAATTTATCTGCAGGAAAATTTTGAAAAACATATTGGCGTTACACACGTTTATTCAAAAGGCAACTCTAGTACTCCAATTAGTTAAATTAAATTAAATTAATATAGGAATTCAATAAGGGCGATGTCGTATATACGCTTTTCTGTTTTATGAGAAACATATTAATTTGCTCTTGTTTGAAACACAATTATTTCCTCGGTGCACATAAAAAGTAAAATTACAACTTCGTCTAAAAAAAAAGAATCCCCTGTAGTCCAGAGATGAATTTTTCCTGGCATCTTTGAAACCACAAAAAGATTTACGCTGCTCTCAAAAAAAAAAAAAAAACTTACAAAAGCTTAAAGATCCTTGGAAACCACGACACTCACGTTTTCTATTTAGTTGAAATATATAAATTTTTAAAAGCAGCATTGTCATACTTAGCAGTATAATAAATATTTACAATGTAAAAAAGGCAGACTTATTTTATAAGAATTAAAATTGTTCTCTTTTAGTTTTTCCATCAGGTAGGACATATTGCCTTTGTTTGATAGTAATCGCTTTTATTTGAAAAACCTAAAGTTCAAATTATTTTTTATTTGGAAAACTGTATTGAATTCATAAATCAGTAAGAAAATGCTTTCTGAAATACCAAGTGGCTGGTATAGAAAACTATAAAATCATTTTAATACATACTTTACTTTTCATAAAACAATCGAGTCTTACAACTGCAGAAGGCTACTACAATGTTGGGTTCCGACGATTTGGCAATCATTTAGACACTTCCAGAAATCCACTGTATGAAATTTTATTCGCCCATCTCCTACCATTCTCGAGAAAAAGAAAAGTCTTTTAACTGGACTAAAAGAGGACGATTCCAAAATATTCTTACAATTCCTAAAAAACTAAGCTATCAAAATTTCCTAAGATTGGGCCTTCATTTACATACTTTCTGAACTCTCCTGATAATTTTTATTTATATTTTTGGCAGAATGTTATGTAAACCGAGTCCATTTAAAAACGATTGATTTCCGAAAACCGAATAAATGCTAATTTTGTGTTCTAAAAATCACACGATTTCCAAGCATTCGAACTTGCTTTGGAATAAGATTTTTAAACGTCAATAAAACGACTAAAAATTTGTTCAAAATAATGTTTATTCTTCTTTAAAAGTTCTTCTCTAATGAATTTTTAGTGAAAATATGCTTTTATTCATCCATCTATTTTATCTGCATACTTTAACAAGAACATTGAGAAATATTGGAGTGTTTCTTAAAATGATTATTTTGTATATTACAGAATGTATATAATTGACTTAATTTAATAAAGAGAAAGACTTCAAGTAAAAATTTTTGCGGATTCGTTTTGCAGAATATTCAACCGAATATTCATCCAAATCGGGCCAGTTCGTGCGTACAAAAGAAGCCATCGCCGCTGGAGGCGAGAGTGTGACGAAGTACTCGAATTTATCGTGATTTTTTTATCCGTCATGCCACCAGACAACCTGTATTAAATGTCATGAATTTGTGCGCTAATTACGCCAATATTGTAGTCATTTCATTTAAATGTGTTGTCTATAATTTTTTTAAAAATTTCAATGGCTCTAAAAAGAACACCCGATATGTACCTATTGGCAAATGAAAAATTAAGTCTTATCCAATGAAAAATTCGCATTGTTAGTGCAAATTAGCAAAATTTATACAATTTTATGTTTAAACACGTGGGTACGTACCCAAACTCACATTTTAAACAAGTAACTTTTTATACACATCCTTGCCAAAGTATAGGTGTGTCGATATGTGAGCACATGTAGTATTATTAACATTAAAAATACATTAGAATATTTGAGTGAGTGTAAAATGCTTTTTGCATTTTTTGTTTAAAACTCCTATTTACTTTGGTAATAAATAAACATTAAACCAGTATATAACACAATAATAAAGAAAACTATATAGTCATATGAAATAAAAAAGCTCAAGTTAAAATGAGATGTGTACACTCCTGCTGAGAGTAGCGATGGCTGAAGTAGTTAGCAAGCTGACTACAAAACTAAAGGATTTGGGTTCGAGCCAAGTTTCGGGAAAAGTCATAAAAACATTTCGCATATTTTCTGGAAGGTTTCAGTGCCGAAGGCAGAGTCACGGGCCATTAAGCAGTACCAGATTTAAATGATACCAATCCACAGTTATATCAGAGCGCCATCCCTCATCGGATACAAAAATTAATACAAATACACAGCTTAAAGAAAGAATATGTCTCCTTGATAGCAGAGGCACTGCGACACTGCTGTAAATAAAAAACATGCAAAAGCAGAGTTGTAAGATACTGAAGCTTTCCTCTGTTTATCCCTTCACCAACTGTCACTACTCACCCTAACACCTTTCACTAGTTCCAGCGCAATATATTGCATGTATAGGGGCTATTCCCGAAGTGATTCTCCTACATATGAAAAGTACGTTGTTATACAAAAATTCTAGAAAACCGTAAGTGCAAGCGCAAGAGTTGGCAGTGGTGTTTTTAACATGTTGACTGTGCAACCAAAGCCCACATCAGATCAAACATTTTCCTATTGTGTCTGTGCGAAGCAACATAATAAATGAAATGGTTCTGCTCTAGCTTAAAAATGAATGGGTCAACATAAAACCTGAAATGCAGCAATTCAGCTGAAAAAATTCTGAAAAACGCGCCACTGCAGAGTTGTGTAAAAATTAAGATCTATACTTCTTAACACTTCACCCAGCTGTCTCTTCTTTATACTATCCTTCTCCAAATACTACCGATACATGCCATTACATATACGGAAAAGAACTGCTGTTCGCTGGTCTAAAAGAAGGAGCCAGGTACTGGTAGATAGTGTTGCTTCCACTGTTAAATTTTAAGTCCTTTTCCAATACATATGACGATATATGGTTTTATTACATATTCGTGTAAAGTACATGTATTACAAACAGTAATATTCTTTCTTTCTATTACCTTAATGTTTTTTCTTTCCTTTCACTTTCAAAGAAAAGAAATTGTACTTACTTTCATATTCCTTTTATTTCCCATTTACTTGTATTTATCTGGTGTTACACGTATCATACAATTTCATTTAATGTGCTCACTTATACAGCCATACATATGTATGTATATCCATATATATCTGTTGAAATATGAGTTATGTTATCATAAATTATGTCATAATTTCTATTCTACATAATTTCTTTATTACAAAACATGGTGTAGAAACAAATTTAAAATTATGTGTATCAATTGCTCTAAGCGTTTGTGTACCATGACTAATTTAAAAGTTAAAAAGATCACGCAGGTCTTATGAAAATCTTGAAAACTAGTAAATAAATATAACGAGTACTCGGTTGAACCTTTAAATCACCCTCGAAAAAAACTTACGTGAAATACCCCCGTGTGTGTGGTTTTTCACGCATACAATGCAACTTGAATATATTTTGGTGTACCATTAGAGTTCTTTTGTAATCAAAGCCAGCATTTATATTACATTTATAAAAGCAGAGTTATCTTTTCGGTAAATACAAAACAAAGGAAGCCTCTTGCAGTTTTATTGGAAGCCATCGAGACAAAACATTTCGTCCAAGTTGGTAGGCTGAAAAAAACTTATCCATTATTATATTATGTCACCTAAGCCCGTGAACAAAGTCCAAAACTACACGTTTCCCTTGATTTTTTTTGGTAAACTGCCGGAAGGCTTTCCCAGATATTGCTGAATTCTCCAAACGTAGCACGTTTCAGAGCAAACCAAAAAGTCAAAATTTAATGCCATATCTTCCAATTTTAGCAGGCATATATGCATATTTCACGAAATCCAAGTAACTAACTGTTCGTCAATTGTGGCATACTCAGATGTATTGAAGTAATGACTCGACTAATCGGCAGAGAATCTCACGAATTGGAGAAGTTTTATCAATGGAGCTTGTTGCCGTCTGTTTATAACGTCATTAAAATGAATGTACTGAAATGTTCTTTTATTTATAAATTATCGCTATACATATGGGACATCCATAGTTATCATCAAACATATCTAAAATCGTTTCATTCTTTGATCTAATATATAATTGCCGCCAGAATTGATGACCATACATGCAGATCCAAAGGTTTTTATTAAATAAAATTACAGCAAAAGAACATTGGGTCTTTACTTATGCCCCGGGTGATTACTTTTGGCCCACCCTATAGTAAAGGTCATACTTCATATATTCCCAAAGGACGAAGCTTCTTATTTTATTCAAATCGGTTTTCTCCAGCAGAATTTAGATTTCACAACGTTATTAATTGTAACAATCGCTGTTTTTTTTTACATCGTTAATATTTGTGCGCACATCACAGAACCATTGTAGTCATTGTAATCCTTTTTCTATATTTGTTCTTCTTTAATGTAAAAGAAAACAAAAAAACAATTTTTGCTTGAAGTAAAAAGCTGAAATAACATTTAATTTCAGATTCTTTATGACATCTCTTGTGTATTTTTGGCCGTATGAAAATGTGACAGCAGTTATTTTTCCTTTAAGTGTTCACATGGTCTAAAAGCCTCACAAACATTTTTAATTAAAAAAAACAAAAAAAAAAGAATTATAACCTCAACAATTAAGTTTTATATTGCTCGAATGAAAAGTGGTTGAAGGACTTTTAACAAACAATTATGTTTCACATATGAAAAAATATCATAAATCACATGAATAAAAAAAGCGAAGATATGAACTATTGTTTTGTTTTTAACGAGTTATGTTTGAAGGAAGTTTAGTTTTTTTTTTAATTGTATGTATTGTGTTGTTTTGGAAGAGCTTAGACAGTATATAATTACAAGGTGAGGTTGATTTCAGCCTTCAACCGATGGTACAGCCATCATCAAAGGATCAGCTCCAGTATATTAATCATCTACGAGGTTTGTCTAAAAGAAAAGGTTAATTTTTTTTAAACTAATTTATTTATTCATCAATATCAATTTTGTCCCCTTCAAAAATATCCCCCTTAGATATAATGTACTTATGCCAGCGCTCCCTTCAAACCTCGAAGCACTTCTGGAATGAGCTTTTCGGTATGGCCAACAGCTCGTTCTTCGATTTTGTGGCAAAACGCGTTCCTTTCGTTAGTCTCTTCTGTTTTGGAAATATGAAAATGTTGCAGGGAGCCAAATCTGGCGAATAAGGTGGTTAAGGCATGATTAGGGTGTTGTTTTTGGCAAAATAAAAACACGAACAAGCATTGATGTGTGAGCTGGTGCATTATCGTGGTACAGAATCCATAAATTTTTTTTCCACAATTCCTCCCAAAGTTTAGCAATTTTGCAACAAACTTCGCTGCCACACGTTTCATGCACAAAGCATTCGAGAAAATTGCATGGCATGAGCCGATTGATGTACCAACATCATCTGGAACTTCCCCAATAGTGATTCGACAATTTTCCAAAACAATTTGTTTCCGCTGTTTCAATGTTTTCTTGTTGACGTGGTGGCAACTCCAGCACTCTCATCGTCATCAACATCTTCTCGGCCTTCTGTGAAGCGCTTGTACCACTTATAAATACTTTTTTGAGAGAAAGTGGACTGGCGGAATGTCACAGTCAACATTTCAAGTGCCTTGGAGCACTCTATTCCATTTTTAACGCAAAATTTAATACATATTCTTTGAACTATTTCTTTCAAAAGTCAAAAATCGAAGAACACACGCAAACGTGACTAACCTTTTCAGTTGCCAACAACAAACTATTAATCCAAATTGGCTGTTAATGCCAACATACGACTAACACATGTTTACAAACAAAACAAAAAACAATTCCGATAATTGAATGTACACAGCCGGCCGTAAATTCAAAATTCACCTTTTCTTTTGAACAAACCTCGTACTTAGCTAGAAAAGTAAATGGAATAACAAAACAGAAACAAATCAAAAAACTACCTTTTTGGTAGCCATATATTCCCAAGGGGAGTAATGGAACAACAATCGATTGCCAAAATATGTGATGTCGCTGTACGAGTGCATTCCAGCATACATTTCCATGATGTTGAGCATGACCATCATACACTTCAGCACAGTAGTAGCGAAATATTAAAGAATTAACTACAATTTTCTTTTTAATCGTACACTTATCATATCACACCATGGTACAGTGGGAGAACTGGGTAATCTAGTGCTGTGTAAAATATAAAAAATAATTTTAATATTAGAATAATTTCATATTTTGATGTAATAAAAGTTCCATGTAAAAAAAGACGAAACCAATAGAGCGCACAATAAGTCTTTCATTGTAATTTGCAATCTCGAGTGTTTTTGCGAAAATCTTTATTATTACTTGCCTCAAGTGCCTCTGAAATCACTCTTATTGTTAGCGAAACTTTTTAAATAATATCTACCTCACGTGTTAATATTTTGTGTACAGATGATAATACAACCATGTGACATCATTCGTCAGGTGATTATTTTTTTCTCCGCTTAAGTTTGCGACATAAAATGTTAAAATTCCATACAACCACATTTCTTGAACAGTTTTTATTATTAACAAAAAGTGATAAGCAGTTCAATTTGCGCAACTTTTTGCAATTCAAAACAAGCAGCTTGATTTGGCATAGTTGTTACACAACGCACATCATAAATCACATGGCATGCAAAGTTTTTAATTTTATTTTCCTCTTTTAGTTCAAGCAACAGGAGTACTTACTTGTTTGTAAGGCAGTAAATAATTAATGAAAATGTATTACAACATTTATGATTAAAAATCATAAAAATGCCAGAACACTCTTAACGACTCTAATGTGATTCACAAGTATATTCGTATATTTAACTGTAGAGAAATGTGGTGTTCTCATTACAGTTCATTATTTTAATTTGCTTTAATTTAAGCTGAATATATATAAAATCTAATCTGAAAATTTAATTTAAACCAAAATAATTTCTTTTAACAATCTATTTTTTCAAGCTTTAAGGTTTTTTATATTTTTATTTATTCTCGATATTTCGTTAACCTTCGGTTAACATCTTCAGGAAGTTTTTTATTTTAAATTTTTTTTGTTAAAAGTATTAACAAAATAATTTCTACCATCAATACAAGTGTTACATTCAAACTCTACTATTGTAGGAATCGAATAATAAAAAAATATTTAATATCGAAACTACTTCACAAAAAACAAAAAAAAAAGTAGTTTATTTATTGAAAGTTTAGTGTGTCATTCGTTCGTTTGTACGCCTGTTCCGTTCTTAATACTATTCCAGCACAAATAGAGACAATTTCAATTGCTTTCAAAAGTATTACTCGTTATTCGTTGGCAACATGCCAACTTTTTGTAAATTCTCTAAAAGTAGATACTTAAATAACCAAATTAATTTGCATATAAAAATTTACGACTCTGGATTAAGGAAAATACTGGTTCCGTGTAAACGCAAAGCCATAGCAGAGGCATAACCTTTTTAGTACAAAGAAATTAAATTTTAAAATTAGGTTTCAATAAAAAAACAATGCAATAAATGAAGGTATTACGCTTTTCAATTGCGTAGCAAGTTGAAAATATTTAATGCCAAAAATTACTGTCTTTTTTTTATGGGGTGTGTGGAACGGAAAGGTTAAATAAGTTCAGAAAACTTTTAGGTATCATGAGCAAATAAACTTTAATTATTTTAAGCGTAATGATTTCAAGTTATAAAATATTAGTGGTGCATGTGCATTTTACAATTTTAAGCCTTATAAAGCTAGAAATATGTCGTATTCAATTTCGTAAGTACTTAAATTAGGTCAATAGTTATAATATTAAATAGAGAGAGTTATTAATTCTTCTATAATCGAAATTTTTTGTTGCTACTAATTAAAATTAATCAATTAAAAAAAATCTTTGCTCATTTATGCTTTTAGCATTATAATTTTTACACTTTGGAGCGTTTTATTGTGGATTATTACAGAAATCCCTTCTTAGATTTCAATTACAGCTTTTTGTTTTACCTTTATAATTTAATTTAGTTGTGCTTATCTTTTAAACAAGTAAAATCGCTATTTTGATTAATGCTAGTTAAGGACAGTTTTCCTTTCTTTTCTTGGATAAACCAAAAAGCATTATAAATTCAAAGCAACAACCCAAAGTTGAGAAAAAATTATGTAATAAAATTATAATCGGTGAGATTAACACAATCATTTATTTGAGAATGTTGTTGACAATATAACACCTCCTTTGACATGAAACAAACATATTTTTAAGTTTCTGCTTCTAAGTTTTTTTCTTTCTTTTTCATCATTAGAACAAAGGAAATGCACAGAGAAACAAGCGAATGGTAATAATTGTGATAATAATTCAAAAGAGATTTACCGCTGACTGGTGAAATGAAAATGTAAATGTTGAAGTGTTGTAGTGTTGGTAGCATTTGCCAACATAGACAAACTAAAGCTAATGACTGCTGTTAACAAACTCCTTTGAAGTTGTGGAAAAATCCTTGCACGCACCCACACGCATAAACAGGAAAACACTGTTTTTTCGAACTGTCGTACTGCCCTTATAATCCCAAGATATTTAAAATTCTACTCACAAGCTTCGACAGGGATCAGGTGTACTTTTATTAAAAGAAAAACAAAAAAAACAAACATTAAATGAGCTTAATACGGTTAAAAGAAAGTAAATAAATGAACGAAAAAAAATATATAAGAAATATATTGCAGTCAAATCCAAGTGGTGAAAAGAAAATTATTGTTAACAATTTCTTTTCCTCTATGCTTTAGAAATCATGAAAGATGTGACAATAACTAAACTTCTTAAGAAAAAACTAGAACTTTTTATTGCTTAGGGTTTGGGACTTTTCCAATACGCGACTTTGCAGGAAATTGGAATAAAAATAGTGCCGACATTATTGGGAAAAATAGATATAGTATAGTACATTTGTAAAAGATTTAGAGCCGATTTATATTGAGGGTGATGTCGCTGCGACAACGCTGACGTTCTCTTTTGTAGTCCCTTCTTAAATCCACACACGTTTACATGAAGACTTTTTTGTCGCAAGAGGCAGGGGACTTTTATAAATTTAATTGATCCTTACTTCTTATTGCTTCATTCGTTGCAGTGTTGCCATAAAGGAAGAATTTCTTAGTTTGTTAAATATAAAATTAATATGCTGACAGGCAATACTGGCAATAATTTATAAAGCAAAAGTAAAAGTTATTATTAAAAGCAAAATGTCTGATTTAACCAAGGAAGAAATTATTGAAAAAAATTATGGTCCTTACTGAAATGGCTGTGTAAAGTTGAGATTGATGCAAATAAATTGTCAAATAGAAGGAAGCCAAAAGAGTGGGTAAAATCATGGGGGCTGGAACGAGAGATACAAAGCTCTTTTGCTGATGAAAGAAATTTCTTCGGACATTTCATAATTTTTTAATTATATTAGAATGAATGAAGAAACATTTAACTTCATTCTGAACAACAGAAAAAGATAATCACAAATATTGAAAAATAAGTAAAAAAATTGGTCTCACTGGCAACACTGCCTCTTACATAACAAAACAAAAATACGAGCGAAAGAAATAAACAAAAGAGAAGAGGAAAAATTGTCGCTTCAAATCTTTATACTACCCCGCAAGCTTTTCTATCTGCACAAACTCGAGTGGCAAGCGACGTGCCGTAGGGACATCACCCCCCAATGTTCTTAAATTTTCATTCATTTAAAAATGTACACTTTCCTATCACAGTGAACAGTTCTGAAGAAAAAAGAACAAAACTGTAAACTTACGTCGGTATTATTGAAATCAAATTCCAATTCAAAGAAAAACGAAGATTCAATTAACCCTTTCAGAGCCAGCTTAATCGATTGTGAGTAAATTATATGAAACAATTATTTTTCGTCAATGAACCTGCAAACAATCTGCCCGGCTCACGATGTCACTCGAAAACAACATTTACATTTTGTTTTTGTTTTGAATGCTGTTGTGCGAACGAACGAATTCGAGTGACATCGTGAGCCAGGCGGAATGACTGTGTGAAGTGCGATTTTGCGAAAACAAAAGCAAAACAAAAACTTGGAAAATATAAAAAGTTAAAATTTGATTGTGTCATACAATAAATACTGATATGCGTTTATGCTGTAGCTGCTGGTTTTAAATAATTATAATAAAAATATTCAGATCTCGCTTGTGATGCCTCTAAAACGAATATCTGCAATAATTTCAGTGCTTAATGTTAAGTTTTTGTACAGTAATAAAAATTTTAAATGCAAAGAAATACAGATATCACAATTGTGTCGTTCAAAAACGGTGCAGTATTTTTATATATGCTCATGTTTGTGTTATCTTTAAATTTTATATGAAAGTTTTTTTTTGATTTGAACAATGATGAAAGTGTAGGAAAAGTATTTAATAATAATTAGCTTTCAACCTATTGCGATAATTTCAGCATCAATTAACAGTTTTAATTGAAAAAAATTAACGATTTTGCCATTTTAAGTCATGTAGATAAAAGAACAAAGTCAATTAAAATAAACGTGGATTCAATTACATTATTAATTAAGAAAACTCAAAATTACTGCGCAAAGACTTAATTAGAAGGAATTTAACTATTATTTTGTGTGTGCATTTGGGTTTATAATTTCACAGCGTTCAAGTTGTTAGTGCTCGAATACTGACGAAGGAGAACGCTACGATGTACAACATGATGGACATTCAAGTACATCAAAGAATTTAATGATGACTGGCAAGGGATTTTAATTGACGTCTTCTTAGTTAAAAATTTCGGTCAACAGCAGCCGTGTGGTGTGCAATTTTTTTCAAGATCATATAATTGATTTAATTGATTAATATTATAGTCACGTAATTTAAAATCTCTATCATTTTGTTAGAAATAAAAAAATCTCTATTTTCACGTATAACTTAGATAACGATATAAAATTTACGACATTAGTGGCGTTTTCCTGTGATCGAACTCAGGACTTTTGCTTTTGTAATCAACGTGCTAACTACTTCAGCCATCGCCGCCACCCTCATCTTATTTACCTTCCGGTAATATTTATAACTAGATTATTTTTTTCATTTCAGAGATTATTCCCTGAGAAAATTAATGCTCTCCTGGAAGCAGTTTTGTAAGGGCGACAACATAATCGATTTACTTGCAATGCGTGTTTCTTAATGCATGATTTTTATTCGCAATGAGCAGCTTAGGACCATTACTTGAGGTATACAAAAAGACAAAAGCTCAAGTATGTTTTTTTAAGCACTTATACTGCTCTAATCGCGCATTTCGGCAGCATTTTTCTTAGTATTTGTTCCTAAACATACAAGGTATTGCTTCCGATAGCTTGTCGCTTTTAAATTTTGATAATTTTTTGCGCGGTTGTTGCTAAATTTGTTATTTTTTTTTATAAAATTTCAGTTCTATTAAAAATGCCACATGTTCTCTAATTTGGCGTTGTGCCTTCACATTGCCTTTTATTTTGTAAGAATTCCCGTTTTCGAAACCCTAATGCTGGTACGTAATCATCATGTTATTATAGACGATAATGACAGTTTCAGTAAAAGTCTCAAAGTCTTGGGGATGATTTTTTTTATTTTCATTTTTATTACGTTTGACACTCAAAAAGAATTATACCGAAAAGAAATATAAATGATGACTTTTCGGTTACTTCACAAGGGACATTAAACTGCCATGACATAATATAGTCAAATGCAATTCAAAAGCAGGGTCGTGTGTGAGAGAGAGAGAAAGGGTTGCTAGTGAGTCAATTGCTTAAGTATTCTATTAAGCGTATTTGAGAAATTTAAATAATTACATATTACTTTATTTCTACTTAAAGTCTTTTTTTTTGGTTTAAATAAAAATCAAATCTTAATACAATATAAGGCGAATTCAAAACAAGTGAACGTCCAGCTGGCGACGATTTATCACTGTTTGATGTCAAAATTCTATTAATTATTTTGACAACATACGATGATTTTTGTAGTTTAGCTGGGATGAATTCGCCTTGATACAATACATATTTTTTTTATTTTATCTTGCACCAGCACTCTCATTTATAAATAAGAGATCTCAAAAATACAGTGGATAATTAAAAATAACGATTATGATTGCTCTTCAAATCCCAGCATCTATTTGTTTTTTTCAAAAAGTTGCTTAATATTCAGTAGTTGATTGCGTATTGTTAATCTTACGGACTATAAATTTTCATTTGTGCCTACATACCCTATTGGGTTCCCCAATTTTTCGCTGTAAAATTCCTAGAAGGCCAACAATTGATAATCACTTTTGAAAAATCTTGTTTTATTTATGAAAACCAAAAAATATTTACAACTGACTTTACAACAAAATGTACTTAATAAATAATTTTTTTCGTAAATAATAAATTATTTATCAAGTTTGCAATGTTTTCTGTTTTGTGTTAAAAAATCCCAAGAATTTCTTTGTTGGGCCCCACTTGGGAGAAACTCATGATGGAACAGTAACAGATCTCTAGTAGTATAAACTTATTGGGTTTGACACAACTATTCCCAAATTGTTCCCAATATGTTATTGGGTGAATTTCTAGTCAGGTTTAGATGGCAGCAATAAATTTTATTCCCAGAAATTCTTCAAAAAAAATTCTTTCCTTAACCCTAAAGTGCATAAGATTTTATGAATTACTGCATATAAGAATCGTTTAAATTCTCATCGTATGCAATTTCTTCCGCAGATATTTCGGCAGCTTTTCCCTTTTTTTATACGCCACTGCCACTGGGTGTGAAGAATTTTTAAGTAGCCTGACTATACACAACTACAGAAATCCTTGCATATTTTCATTCATCTCATTTTAAGTGGTATTTAATCCCTGGCGTTAGTTTCGCTCACAAGGTGGTGAAACACCCGCAAAGACATTCTTTGTTTGACGAGCAAGTAGAGCACAAAGTAACAAAACCCAAAGTTTTATTGTTCTTTTCTTTGCGATTTAAATGCAAGCGCGCTTGTCGAAATCAACTTCCAACCATTATTTACATGGGTTTTTGTATACGTTTTAATATGCTCTTCAAAAACTAGAATGGCATTTTGATTGTCTAATATAATGCATTATGATTTTTGGAGATCAGGTAACGTACAATAAGACACGTAGTTGGAAAAATAATAGCGATATTAAATTTCATTGCACATATTTAAAAGAAAAATTGTCGCAAAAAACGTGTCATGTAATTTAAGACTTTGTGATATGTAAAAATAATGCTCTTCTTTCAATGCGAAAGGCACAAATGAAATAAAAAAGCATTGTGATTTTCTAGCAATATAATAAATAAATTTACAGAATTCAAGCATACTTTTATTTAAAACAATAAAATATTGTAAATATTGTATAAAATTCAGTTCTGTTGAATGCTGCTTTTGTAAACATGAAATTTAGATAAACTTGGTTGGTTTTTTGATTGTGCAGGCTGAGGGATGTTCACGACCGACTCATTTATATTCCAACTTGTTGCCGTTGCGATTAAACCTGTAATATCTAGCTACCCATTGCCATCATCGTGGATGTCAAACTATGCCGTAGCCTGGATAAACGACTCTTCCACCTCCGCGAGACAGAAAAGTATCAAAACATCAAGAATAACGTGCCGCTTTTCGTAAAGAAGCAGAGGTGCAAAGAGGAGTTGTTCTACCGTCTGCTCCTCATCCTTACAGGATCGTTAAATTTTTGCAGTTTGTAATTACTTTACTGGATTATAATAAACCAAACATACTCGTACATATGAAACTTGTTACTTTTTATTTTTAGTTATTATTATTTTTAAGGGTATAGAATAATTAAATGGATTTAAATGAAAAAACCTGCAAATAATATGAACACTAATCTACAAGAAGACTGTAAGAATTTACAGTGTACCATACATACAGTGCTGCCATATTTTTTTTCACCAACACTGGCAATTTCCAAAAAAAAAACTGTTTGTTCGGAAAAAAACTTCTGCTTCAAAATAAATTAGAAAAATATAATATTTGCGTATTTTTTATTTAATTTTTATTGAAGAAATAAAAAAAATAACAAAACAGCTTTTCTATTTTTGTTTGTACAAAATTTGTGCAATTAAAATTATTTTTAAATTCAAATTTAAATTCAATTAAAAAAATCGCTTAATTCAAGGTCATTTTTCTCTAAACTCCCAAAATTATTTGGGTAATACGACCTTCTCTGCTCCTTAGAGGTATCTCTGTGGCACCATTTGCATTTAGTGGAATACATCTGGATGTCACCACATTGCCGGAATAAACAATTATTTTCATACTTTCATTAAATGTAGTATCGCTGTTAAGTGGTTAACAGTGCTCCGTAAACTAGAAAAAGAGCTCCTCTAAAGTAAATGGTTTGTGTCTTGGGTCTTTAAATTTAAATTTATCTTCACACACATGCGATGTAATAGCTTTTTTAAGAATTTGGTTCCAGGTATAAGCACCAACGGAATGTATATAAGTATAGATCAGCCTAACTATACAGCAAGTATATTCTCGTCGAAATAAGTCGTACATCCATACATATGCATGTATGTATGTATTCATGAACGAATTTATCGTATTTAAAATTTATTAGAACAATGACCAAAGTACTTGTGCAACAAAAATAAATTAAATTCCAAATAAATACTCTGAAAAATATTATATTTGCGTATGATGTGCCGAAACATTTGTAAATAAATAATAATAAATTTAAGAAATTTTTTATATTGTCAAACAAATTTTTTTTCAAAATTTTTGTGTCAGATTCCACATTCCCATGCATTTATGGTTTACATTTAACTTTAACATCATAGTTTCACCGATAGAGTATTATGTGTCTCATAATCGCATTATATACGGCATACACTTGAAATACAAAGGAAAAATAAAAACAGCAGTTGTACTAGTTGTTGTGGATTTTATTTCATTTATGTGAAAAAAAGAAAACTTACCTGATTGTAGTGGTATTATAATAAACTTTGTTTTTTTTTTGTGGAAAACTTTATGCATGTATGTAGGTGTTGTTGCAGGTGTAAAAAAAGTACAATGTAAAGTACTTGAAAGTTTACACGCATACTTAACGAAGTAAAAATATATAAAATTTGAGTTTTAGTACTTTTTTAATTGTTTTTTATTTTACTCGAACTATAGATTTAAATTTAAGGATTATATTTTCTTTTATTTCGTTGCAAATGCAAAGGGATTAGCTTTTTCATATAAAACTTTGCGGAAACCAAAAAAATGGAAGAAAAACTTGTATGATGTGCCATGCGGAATTGTTAACCCACATTCGGGTAGGAAAATTCAAATGCGATCCTTTTATAGTAATTTGGGTCTTCTGAAGCCAAATGCGTTATGCGTTTAAGGCTATTTTGTCCGTGAGTGCTGGATATAGGTGTTCGCAAGTTTACAGAATATTTTGAATTCGGCGTACATAATTAACATTAAATTATATAAACAGAACACAAAGACGGAATTTTATTAAAGACAAGCAGATATAACAAAATTGAAAACTGCCATACTGGCACTTTCAAACCTGTCAAAATAGGTTTGAATTTTTAAGGTTAAATGTATTTGTATGTATGTATGTAAATGAGTAACCGCCAGCCAGCCGTGTTAACATTAAAAAAATAACCCACTCTTTATGTAGATGTTTATTAAAAATTTAGATTCGTAAAACAGGTCATAAAAAAGACTTACCAATTTTTGTAGTCACACGCCTTTTCGTTATTTAATTTATTAATTAATAATTTGATATATTTTTATATTTAGTAAAAATTTAAAAAAATTACACTTAAATATTCCTACTTCGATCCATATGATTATTATTGGAATTTTTTTGATTTATAGATTTAATTAAATTCACATTTAATTTTTTTTTTATTAATAACTTTTACTCTGCTTTATTTTCATTTTATTTTTCTTATTTTAACTTTCTTTTATTTACTGATTTAATTTAATTTTTTAATTAATAGATTTTTATTTATATTTTTATTAACAACTTTAAATTTAAATTTAATTACAAGGAATAACAGAACTTTTTATGAAATCAATTGATTTCTTTTTCTAACACTTTGATTGCTGCACTAAACCATTTTCACTCTTAAATATTGGGGACTAAGCAATTGCTCTTAAATACATTACATTTATAGTTGCCTTTATACTTCTCCTTTAAACATTTTCTAAACAATAGAAAAACAAAAAACACAAGCTACTACTCAACTGCGCAGTCGGCCTAATTTTCTTTACGGGCGCAAATAAAGATCTGTCACTACTATTCTACAACAAAAAATGTCAAGGAACAAGTCGCCGCTACTGCAGAGCAGCCATTGCTATGTTAATTTTGCTATTGCATTCTTTAAATTTTTCTTATTTCTTTTAGAGTACTTTTATTTCTAATTACAACTCATCAAACAATTTTTATTGAAAATTAGACTTTAATTAAGTGCATACGACTTCTATGAACACTTTCACTATTTTTTTATGAACTTAGTTGAACTATTTAAACGAGTTATTAAATTTATTAGCGGACCGTAACCAATTACGTGAGTACACTTCAAACACCGGCGAACAAATTGATTTTTGGAGTTTTGAAGAGGCAAATGAAGCAAATAGGGCTGCCAAATAATAGGATGAAAAGTTTATAAATAAAAAGAAAAAAATTTAACATTTATAAATATATATGTACGGTTGCTAAACATTTCATACTTACAATTATTGGTTGTTTTTACATATGTTTGAACTCAGGCAAAGGTTTTTTTGCTTTTGATATGCGAGGTCAACCACGAATGAAAAATGGAAAGTTCAAAAAGTAATAAAGCTAAATGTCTGTTCTTTATATAAAAGAAAGCATGTATAAAGCATTTTGAATTTTTCTAATTTTTTAAACAAAATATAGTTATTAAAAAATTTTATATAATTCGCAATATAGTATAGCTGTATGGTTGACAGCTAATAAATTCAATTTAAATCTAAGAAAACAGAAGGATAAATTAAAATTTTAAATGAAGAAAGAGAAAATTTGTGTGAAATATAAGATTGGGGTGTTATAATAGATCATAAGTTACGATTGGTAGACATGTTCCATAGCTAGGAAACAAAAGTTGGAAATATGTAGGGTTTTTCAGAAGAATAAATAAGTATACAAGTAGTAGTACTGCTGTAAATATATATATATATATATACGAGTATATATTATGTAATGAGAAAACCTCATTTTGAATATTTCTCTGCAATTGTATGCCTTCATAAACAAAATCCCTTAGAGTCCTTAGAAACAAAACAAAATAAAGCATTGGGAATTGTAACATATTAACACATATTAGAGGAGTTATAATAATCTCGTTGATGTAGTTTAACTAGATATGTGAAATTAATAGGGGATGTGTAACTCTATAATTGAAGAAATAATGAAGATTCTAGGCTAGTGTCATTTAGAAATACATCCGAAAGTAGAAGTTTAACTTAGTCGTATAAGGAATTTGCTTTATTTAATAAATTACTTGTGTGGACAAAGGCAGAACAGAAACAAAAATTCCATAAGAAAATTGTAAATCAATTTAATAAATCTTAAAAGTTCTGAAATATAAATATCTTGTGCGGAATAATTTATAAATTTAAATTATAAATTCCCCAATAAAAAACACTTCCCCACTAAAATCGTATAATAAGAAAAACGCCACTCTATTGCTCTCCAAAAACTAAAGTTCAAGGCCAAAATTGCATTTTCCTCTTTTTATTAAGTCTGAGTTCACACGATACATGTTTTAATTACTTGATTCTTACTTTTTCTTCTTTGAACACTCATTGGTGTTCTATCAATTCATGCCTTGTTGACGACATATACGTACATATAGTTTGTGTGTATATTCAAATTAAGAAAGAGCATGCAAAACGTACTAACAGTTCATGCACATGAGTACTCGTTACCCTACCCCACGTTACCTTCGCCAATTAAAATTCCAATCATATCAGTTAAACAGGAATCGTATGAACACACTCGTTATTTAACATCAGGGCTGTATACAGGGCAGAGCTATTAAATATTGCACTCATATTATATCGCATTAATGATTACTAAACTTTTGATTGCGTTAAAATTCGTAAATTGTCGATAAAATCAAAAATATCGAAGTAATTTTTTGCAATCAAACAGATTTATAATTTTGAATTCTCAACATTATAAGTTTTTTATGTGAATTGTTAAAAACGTAATGCGTAAAAACGTAAATTTCTCTATATTTGTTTACAAACATATATACATATATATATACATAAACCTTTTACTTCAGAGTTATAGACAAATTAGAAAAAAAAAATATATAAAAAATTTTAGATCGTTTGCATAATTATTGGGCGTGCCTTGAGCCCACAAAATTTGCTAAAAATGTTATTTTTCTCACTATGGCTCGCTTTAATTGTTCATAACTTCAGTAATATTTATTTTAGGGAAAAACCTTATTCACAAATATTCTAGGGCTATATCTGATGAACAATTTTGTTCTGTATTAGTTTTCTTTAACATTAGTATTTAATCCCGAAAAAACCAAATTAAAAAATAACAACGAAATTTTCACATATCTTCGCATTCTTTGCATACAAACTTATTTTCTTAGTATTTATTGCTTTTGTTCATCTGCGTTATGTTTTTTTTATTTCTCAATCATAATATAATAGTAATATAATATAAGTAAAACGTGAGAATGAAACTATATAAAACGTAGATGAGAACTAATTGAAACACACAGGGTTACCGTACAAAAATATAACCAGTACATTTAATTCCTTTTTAGCAGGTCTTGGGAGCAGAAGCTGTAATGCCAACGCCAGCCAAAAAAATGAGAGGATTTAAAAATATAATGACTCCAAAACTTGCAACCGCTTTATATGTTTGCAAGGTCAGTGATCGAAAAGCCGTGCATTTAATTATATCTGTCGTGGAAGCAGTCGGTCTTGAAGTACAAAACTATATTATAAATAAAACGTCTATACATAATGCATGGGAAAAAATACGAGCAGAACAGTTAAAAAATATAAAAGAACGTTTCAACAAGAACGAACTTGGTGCAATTTGTTTGCACTGGGACGGAAAGCTGTTACCACTTCTTACTGGGAATGAAAAAGTTGACAGACTTCCACTCATAATTTCATGCGGGCGTACGGAGCAACTACTTGAAGTACCCGCACTTAAAAGTGAAACTGGCAGAGAGCAGGCGTCTGCGCTGCTTGTAAAGCTATATTTGAATGGGGACTTCAAGATCATATAAAAGCCTTGGTGTTCCATACAACTGCAGTAAATACAGGCCGTTTTAATGGAACCTGTACGACTATTGAACACAGTCTTCAAAAGCAGCTTCTTTGGCTACCTTGCCGTCACCAAATTTTGGAAGTCGTATTAAAAAGTGCCTATGAAGTTAAGATGAGCAAAACCGAAATCCCAAATGTAAAAGTATTTCAGCAATTTAAAAATACATGGGGAAATATAAACCAAAATAATTATCAGTCTGGAATGGAAGATAATGATGTCAAAAAATACTTAACAGCAGATAAAATAATTGAATTTGTGAACGATGCGATCAGCCTAGAGATGATTACAGCGAGTTTCTTGAGCTAACACTAATATTTCTTGGCGAGACTCCACCTATTCGCAATGCAGCTTTTTGCGCCCCTGGGGTTGTCCATCACGCGATATGGATGGCAAAAGCTATATACTGCTTAAAAATATTTTTATTTCGTACATACATATATACATAAATATATAATACACATATTATTTCGTTGATAGTGATTCCAGGGTTACTTGATTGAAATTGCATGATATCAAAAAAAATTTGCTTGTAATCGAAGAATAAATTAATTGTATGCAAATATTTCAGAAAAGTTTCTTTTCAAAATGATTGCAATCATAAGCGATTAAAATTTTGAGAAGAAAAAATCTGAAATGATTTTGAAACTAAAGAACGAATTCGGTTTGAATCGGTTGAAATCACTTTGATAGTAATCCAAATTGTCTGCAGAGTCTTACAGCTCTGATGTACAGTAAGTAAGCTGCCCAATTGCCGCTTAATGCTGTTATACCCTGCAGATAGCACGACTAGTGCATAAATACATGTGAAGTGTAATCCATAGAGGACTAAGCAAAATGTATGGAGACAACATGGCCTATTTAACATTATAATGTCATATTAGTGAACCATATAACCAACCTTTGCATTACATCCATGTATCCACCTAATGGAAACCTTAGGCAGTAATTTTAATGCGACGGTGTACTCGTAAATTCGAAGTATAGCACAAACACTTGTCGTATAATTATACGCTATTTCTTTAATGACATGGGTCATGGCTGTATCACATAGACCATTTTTGTAACCAGTCCATTTAAACTACACTGGTGCACGTAGTCCAATATTAACTGCAGGGTACTGTTGTGTTACGAGTAACGGAATTCTCCAATGTTCTTTTTGTGTTGTTATTATTGTATGAAGTAAATGTGTTTTTGATCCCAAAAAATATATTAAAGTAGTACTTTTTTGCCTGGTAGAGTCGCAATGTCGACTTATTCCACGAAAATTTAAAGGAATTAGGGGATTATTTTTTGTACTTTTTAGTACGAAATATGTAGTTAGTGGTAAGCAAAAGGTACAAGCATGTCAGTGATATAGAAGAAAAAAAACAAATCTATGTTATTGTTCTTGTTTGAGGAATGGTGCTGTTGCTTGTTGTTTTTGTTTATTTATAAGAAAAATTGAAATCATAAATAAGAAGATGTGATTGACGTAAGTTTTTATATGTACATACATATATACAGTGAATCACAGTGAAAACGGCCCACCTTTAACAATGATAAATTTTTCAATATTTCTCACGTAATTATACAAAATATTAAATGAATACGGTATATTATAGAAGCTGATGTTGTTAGTGTTAAAAGAAATCATACTTGCTTAGCTTATTTACAATAACAACAATGTTACATACGGTTAAAGATAAAATGTCAATTTTTTATCTCACAATGAAAATGGCCCACCATATTTTTAGTCTGAAAAGATCAGTATTTTTAATTTTTTAGTACTTTGTAGGGAATACTTTTTGAGTGATAACGGATTTAAGACGATTAAGAATGGATTCCACTAACTTTTTTGTAAATTCTGGAGAAATTTTTTCCCATTCCTCTCGTAAAGCCGTTTTGAGGTCCTGCACATTAGAGATGTGATGCTTTCGCACTTCTAACTCCAGTTTATGCCATAAATTTTCAATTATCTTCAGGTCTGGAGATCGTGGTGGAGTTTTGATAACCCTTGGACAGTTATACAATAACCATTCCTTAACTATTCCGGCGGTATGTTTTGGGTCGTTGTCCTGGTAAAAGTGAAAAGTATCCTTTAATCCCAGTTTCTCTGCACTTTGCTTCAAATTATTTCTTAAAATTGTTAAGTACTGAAATTTATCCATGTTTCCGTCCACAAAATGCAGATTTCCAACGCCTGCAGCAGAGCACGCACCCCATACCATAACGTGACCACCATGTTTTACTGTAGGCTTCAAGTGCTTGGGATTTAACTCTTCGTTGGGCTTTCTCCACACATTAATCCTGCCGTCGGAACCAAAAATATTAAATTTTGACTCATCTGCAAACACAACATGTTTCCAGAAACAAAAATCCTTCATCAAATAGCTGTGGGCAAACTCCAGTCTTATTTTTTTATTTCTTTCGCTCACGAAAGGTTTTTTCCGTGCAATTCTTCCATTAAATCCAGCTTTTCTAAGCACTCTTCGTATGGTTTCTGGGTTGCAACTTACATTTAAGTGCTCTTCAACCATGTCTCTTAGCTTTGGAGCACTTAATCTTGGATTATTTCTGGACTTTTGGAGTATCCACCGTTCATCCCTCTCAGAAAAAGTTTTTTTGGGACAGATTTTTTGCTTGCTGGCAATTCGTTTTTCGTCGTTAAACCTTTTAATAATATTTTTGACCGTTCCACGTGCTAGTTTGACTATTTCAGCAATTTCGCGCTGACTTTTTCCATCTTTGTAGTGGTCAATAACTAATTTTCTTACTTCAATTGTGGTATGACGTCCCATCTTCTTAAATTTGTTTAATTGCGATAGATCAATGTGCATAGAATTAAAAACAAACTAATATTAGCTAGCATGAAGTTTCGTTCGTTTAATTTTAAAATTAACCGTTATATGAGTGAGTTTTTTGAAATGGGCCATTTTCACTGTGAGATAAAAAATTGACATTTTATCTTTAACCGTATGTAACATTGTTGTTATTGTAAATAAGCTAAGCAAGTATGATTTCTTTTAACACTAACAACATCAGCTTCTATAATATACCGTATTCATTTAATATTTTGTATAATTACGTGAGATATATTGAAAAATTTATCATTGTTAAAGGTGGGCCGTTTTCACTGTGATTCACTGTATATATAATGACTTTTTAAGGGGAAATAGCGTTGGTTTAGTGGGCATATCAAGATAAAAAGTCTTTTAATAATATTTTGTGTCTCACTATGTTTTTTAACCCTAGTCGAACTGAAGAATTTTACAACGCTAAATGACGTAGTAGGTGCAATTGTAAATTCATATATTTATAACTAGATACATACATACATACATATATTTTTAATTCCAAAATTATTGAAATTAATTGCATATTTATAACAAAATATAGCTAAACTAAAAGCGAACATTGTCTTTCAGCATAAATTTAAAATTTTAAAAACACACTCAAATATTAAATTAAGTTATAGCGAATACATCGTTATTGCCTGTGTGAACTCCGAAAATAAATTTAGATGAGTAAAATAGATGTGTTATTTATGCAACACTCTGTTCAATAGTAAGCCTGTGTAATTTTAACTGGTTGTCTCTTAAAAAATATCGATTCTACACATCTTTGAAGTCTTTGAAGGTACAATTGTACTTTTACAGTCTTTAAAAGATGTAAAATAGTTTAGGCTCTCTATCGAGTGGAAGGTGTTGAGTTTTTGCTTTGCAATTTGAAAATTGTAGCTACAACTAAATGTTTTAAGATGTCGGAAAATTTCAAGTATGTGTTCTATATGAGCAAAAAGTTATGGCAATTTCAAAATGAAAAAGTTATAGTTCGACGAGGGTTAAAAGTAATTTTGCTAATCAATGTTTATACATGTTTGTATAAAAAATTGTGGCCTATCACAACACAGAAATTTAAATTCCAATAACTACTACAAAATATCAAGGAGTTATATTTTCGTCGTTTATATGTGATTTATCATCAGCGTTGCCGCTGTGGTTACTTTTAATCAAAATTGGTTACTTTTTTCTCCAATGTGTAAATCTGTAGTTCCAAGGTCTACTTATTAAATTTTTAGAACAACAGCATTTTGCTTATATACAACCATAGTATATTTATATAGTATATTTAAATATACTTTATACATCACTACATTTTAATTGTGAAAAGCATCTGACTACACAATAGAAATAATGTGTTTGGCTACATTAATTAATTTTGTAAATATTTTTTTTTGGTTTTTAATATATTTTTAATATATTTAATTAAAACCCACAATGACGCAAAATCATTGTAAATAAAAATGTAAATAAATTTTTAAATCTAAAAGATGAAAACAGAATCGATTTGAGCTTATCAGTGGACCGTGATGATTTTTTTTATCTTGGACCTGCGCTCAGGGCATCACTCCCACACATGAGATACATAGTGCTGGAACTAGAGGAAAGGAATAGTAAGAGAGAGGACAGTTGGTGAAACTTTATCTTACCCCTCTGTTTTTTGTTTTTATACCAGTGTTGAAGCGCCTCTTATGTTAAGGAGACGTATTAAATTTTAAAGCTTCATTTATAGTTTATAGTTTTTTTATCCAAAAATATAATGTTTTTTTAAAGTAAACTAACAAAAATGCATCAAATGAACTGAGAACAATAGAAGAATAAAAAATAAGAAATAAAATAAATAGAATAAATAAAAAAATAGAATAAAAAGTAAGAAATAGAACATTTTTATGATTTTGCGCTATGAACAACTGAAAATGGTAATTTATCAATATTTTCACGAAAAATTTGCACTTTCACAAGGCCAAAACTGCCTCAAGGAGCATTCCAATGCTTTTGCGATGTACTAGAGAGTTCTTAACTATTGTCTTGGCTACAATTTTTGTCTTAGTATTGGATCGAAAATCTCAATGGTTTGGCTGTTATAGGCCAAAATATCAAAAAAAACGTGACAAAAGTCTGATCAAGTCAAAATGCGCCAGCTCGATTTTCACCGCAGACGTATGGTCTAGTGGAATTTTTTGCTTAGTACAATCCCAAGAATCAGAAACGCGAAGCGCCCATTAAGATTTTTTTCCTTCCATACTAATCTCCCCACTCTATTCCACACTCTTCTTACGTTAAATATAACTTTGATGTTCTCTGAGCAATTAATCTTTATAACACTGCTATAATAACAAATAATATGCAAAAGTAGAGTTGTAAGATAGTGAAGCTTCACCTCTTACCATTTCTCCTACTATCCCTTTCCGTTAGTTCCAGCACAATGCAGCATGGTGATGACCCCCCTGAGTGCTGGTCGATGATAAAAAAAAATATTAAAATATATTTAAGAGCATTATTATAATTGTATTTTTTATTAATAATAAATATAGCAAAAGGCCTCTGGAAAATAAACTGCAATTATGTATTATTATTATTTTGAGCGATAATAATTTTTCAATGGGAAAGATTTTAAGAAAAAATTTGGCATCGAGCTTGATCAGCTAACTATATGAATATGAACACTAAAGTCCTTAATCGTTCATTAATGCGAACAAAAATAACGTTTTACAGTATAACGACCTAAACAAATTAAAGTACGTCAGATCATATTACAAGTTTTTCATTTTCATATTAATAAAATATTATATATATGATTCTAATTGTGCTTTTTTCCCTTAAAAATTATATGTGAAATTTTTTATTACATTCCTTATGATATTCTCAAAAAGTATGAAAATATCATAAAGCATTTTATTACAAAAGCAACTCAATAACTGAGGAGGAAAGCATATCCATATAGTACTATTTCGCTAATGCCTATTAGTGGATTTTTCTTAATTTTTGAATACAAATCCAAGATCTATATGTTTAAAATTCAACTAATCAATCGAGAATTAAAGTATGTAATAATAAATTTCACATATAATTTTTAAGGGAAAAAAGCACAAATAGAATCATATATATAAAGAGATATTCACAAAATAAATTCAGTTAAAATAAAATATTATTTTCCTATTAAATGTCATCTCCTGAATTATCTATTTTTATGGTGAAATGGCAACGCTCTTTCTTTTCAGAGCACAAAATTAAGAATCAGTTTTTTGCCGGTGTTTGAAGTGTTCGGAAATGGTATCCCAAAAAAAATAATAAATCATGGAAGTAATTATACAATTCTTAAAAATGGATAAGAGTGTTAATAGAAGTAGTATTCACATAATTAAAGTGTAATTTACATTAAAAATTGCTTTATAAAGTTATAATTTTTAATATAAAGTAATAAGAAATATGTTAAGAATGCAATAGCAAAATTAATATAGCAATGGCTGCACTGCAGCAGCGACCACTTGTGCCATGGCACGTGTTGTTGTAGAATAGTACGCGCGTTAAAAAAAATTGGCCGACTGCGCAGTTGTCTAAGCGAAGTAGGAAATATAAAGAGTCTGTTGAGTCGGTGTTTTTATTGTTTAGATAATGTTGAAAGGAGAATTTTAAAGAGAACAAAAAATTTAAAATTTTTTGGAGTATGTGCGTAGTGTCGAATATTTAAGAGTAAAAAAGTTTTAGTGTGGGGAAATTGTAGTGTTAGAAAACGAAATAAATTGTTTTAATAAAAAATTTTGTTATCCGTAGTAATAAAATTAAAATAAAGCAGAGTAAAAGTAAATTATTTTTTAATTTTATTTAAATTAATAAATAAAAGAAAAATAAAACGAAATTAAAGCAGAGTAAAATTTGTAAATAAAAATATAAAAAAGCGTCAATTATTTTAAAAATTAAATAAATAATGAAAAAAAAAATAATAAATAATCCTCCAAATGAAAATAAATCTGAGTAAAAGTTATTAATAAAGATATAATTAATGTTATTTATTTTTCTATTATATAAAAAAATGTGAATTTAAATAAAAGAATTCCAATAATAATCATATGAAGCTGAGTAAAGTGTAATTTTTAAAAATGTTAATGTAATATAAAAATATATCAAATTATAAATTAATAAATTAAGTAACGAAAAGGCGTGTGACTACAGATATTGGTAAGTCTTTTTTTATCATTTACAAATCTTCACTTTTTATGAACATCTAGATAAATGTGTTATTTTTTTTAATGTAAATATGGCTGTTTGGCAGTAACACATATACATACAAATACATATGACCTTACAATTAAAACCTATTTAGATAACATGCCCAATTTTCCATTTTGTTATATCTGATTGTCTTTAATGTGTTCTGTTTATATAATTTAATGTTGATTACACAGCCCGACAAAATTAAAAAAGATTTTTGCTTCTTTGAATTTATATTGACAACTAGAAACTGATAGAGAAAAACTGATTACAGATTTGAATTCAGCGCACCCAAATTAACTAGAATCAGTTGATAAATTCAAAGAAGCAAATTGAGTGTTGGCCTGTGTTATCTATTATTACGATTTTAAGTAGCATTGAAATTACTTGCTGCTGGTGGTCCATGGAGTAGTTTTTAGGTTAGTCCGATGTAAAGCAAAAAAAAGATACAAAAATTCTATATAAAATAAAATTTAAATTATGTTCGTTCCTACACACATCACGGGAGAACTGTTGGATCGATTATGCAAATTTTTTCTGTTTATTGTTTCATAACTCTTTACTCCATTCTATGTTTTTTAAATAGCAGAACTAATATTGTTAGAACAATTGACACATTTTCTCGCACAGTGCTTATGCTCATCAGTGCTATACAGTTAATAAGAGAGTATTTATTTACACATTTATGTTTGCACTGTAATGAACTATTTTATTATTTGGAATTTAATTATTTTAACATAATTTTCATACTACAATATATTTGTACATATATACAAAACAATAAAATCGAAATTATTTGCTACAAGTATTGGAATGATTGAGTAACTCAGTAAATTATTTAAATCAAGTCAAAATGTATAAGTTTATAATTTGTCGAGAGTTATTTAAAAATTTATGAAATTAGAAACATATTCAATTTTTTACAGCGTGCTCTCTGCCACTTGTCAACACATTTCAATTTGAAAATTTTGAAAATTCCCTCATGTAAAACTCGAATGATATATTTACATGAATATATACATATATAATCATATCGTCATACAAATTTTCCGCGATTTATTTTATATTTATTGCTTTTTTTATTGAAAATTTTAGCAAAGGATTTTAAATTTGATTAGGATGTTATAATAATTAGCTAAAATGTTTTCATGTTGAAATGGCATTAAAATACAGGCGGCAGCCAACAAAATATGGTTTGAAATGAAATGACCATTTAATTGTTTTTCTATATATTCAAAAATTGTTGTGTTGCTGCTATAAAACAAATACAAAATATAACAAATTCCAAATACCTTCTTACCCGTTTCCCAACATGTTTTTTGCAAGTATTTTCAAAATAAAAGATAGAACTAGATCCAAACGTGATTCTCCGAATGATACCAGCCGAATCATAGGTACTTAAATGCACCAGGAATTTGAGTACTACCGTCGTATAAATGTATTTCATTAGAACATTCTGGATTTTTATCGGCAGATAGGAACAAAAAACAACAAATAACAAACAAACATAGCATGGCAGAACATAGCCTGGTCGAACACACATACACACTAATACAATAATAGTAAGCAACATAAGCATAAAGAGAAAGATAATTAACAAACAAATACAAATGTAAATTCAAAATTAACGGATTTCTGGAATATTCTCTTAAAAATGTCAAAGTTGCAAGATAATACTAGAATGTTCTAACAGAGTCTAGTGGCAAATGATGTGAATCTTTTATTGGCACTGTGTTTGTAAATATAAATAAAATAAATTGATAAAATGAAAGGATTTCGATCTAGGTGCTGTTACCAGTCAATGAAACAAAATTGACAGTAAAAAAAAGAACAAAAACTACTTAAAAAGAATTTAACATGAACAAAAAACAATTAAAAAACACATGCGATGCATTGTGTTGTAACAACAGGAAAGGGATAGTTAAAGAAATGGTTTTGCACGTTCTTTGCTGTTTATGGCAGCGTTAAAGCGCCTCAGATGTCCATGAGACGTATTAAATTTTTAAGCTTAATTTTTAGTAGCCATTTTTTAGTAATTATTTTATTTCGCCGTTGCTACACAATACCGACGAAGGAGGGTGTTCTGGTGTGGCTGTGGCAAATAATTGTGTATATTCAACCTGAACGATTTATTTTTAAAAATTAAAGAATTATTAAAAAAAAATTTCCTTTATTTACTAATTTATTTGAAAACTAAAATGAGAACTCTGTACTAATTTGTTCATCGTTCGCCAGCGTATGAAATAGAAATAAATCAATCGCAGAGTTCATATGCACAAATGTGCTTTGTTTCTGATGACGAAAGTTCGATACGAAAAATTAATCAAATTCCTCCCAATTATGTTCCCATAACACAAAAAGCTAAATTTTTATCGAAAAAATTTTTTTTATTCGAAAGATCTATAAGTGACATTAACATTAACATTGAATATTAACATTCGAGTATATGGTCACAGCTGATGTTCTTGACGAAGAGTAATCTAGACGTTCAATTTCGGGGCAACTTTTCAAGAGAAACCAATCTCGACATATGTATTTGGCAATTTCATTTGTTTTCAAAGCCGTTAAAACAATATAAGTTGTATGATTTGATGATTTGATTAAACGGTGAATATTTTTCATAACTACATATTAAATATATAAAATAATAACTATAGAAAATCCAGAAAATATCGTTATTCATTAAACAGCAAAAATTATGTGAATTTAGAAGCACTAAAAGCTGTTGGAAGCAATACATGGCATATTTAGGAATAAATGCTGCCAAAATGAATGAAATGAACGAATGACTACACTGTTTATAGCAGTATGAATGATTAAAAATGCAATTTTTTATGCTTGTCTTTTCGTATACGTAAAGTAACGCTGCCAAGCGGCTGGTCGCAAACAAAAGTCATGGATTATAAAAGGGCAACTGCAACTGATTGCATTATATTGTGTGATTCCTAATGTTTCGTAAATTTTTTACGACAGTTGTCACCCTTCAATTGTCTACACTCTGTTTTAAATGCATGTGAGCGAACCGCCAGCAAAATATTAGTTGATAATTTATTCACTTTCAACATTGAATAACAGTGAGTGTGCGAACGAATGAGAAAGTGAATGAATGTTTCGTTGCAAACAGCATAATTAAATTGTTGCGGGTACACATAATGCATTTGTAATTATTTGTGAAAGCTCTGTGATTGATGTTATTTTGCTTTTTTTCTCTTCTTCCCCTGACACCCAGCAATGGATAATTAATTATTTATTGTACAATGTAAAAAAAAAATAAGAATTTGTTCGTATTTAGATATGTTCGCTTTACGACAATCGCATGTTATGAAATTATTTGTTTTAGAATTCAATGCGGCAATAAATTGTACATTTTATTATGTTAATTTTTCACTGAATAAATCTTGTATACAAATATACTTGAACATTTTTATATGTATATATATGTATATTTGGGGATTTAATTTAAAAATAGAATAGAAAACATTATGTATTTAGATGACTTTCTGAGGCAATTGCGAACAGATGTGCGTTGAAGAAATTCGCTGCCATTGGCCTATGTCGACTTTCTCTAGCGGTGTTCTTAACAAGTGAGTACCATCACCATGCGAATTAAGAGAACATTTTGTGACCTACACTGAACAATATATCCTTCATTAATATAATGGAAAGGTTTCATTAAATGTTCTTCTTTATAATAAAGAAAGATTACATTAGATACATGCAATATTGCAATCTCTGCTCTTCTTAAGTTTTTTATAGTTCATTGCATCAATGAATATATTTTTATAGCATAAACCAGTATTATTTTTAATCAGTTTATAATAAAATATTAATAAGCTGCACTATATTTTTCTGACTTAATACTAAAACCAATTAAATTAGCAATTACTTTCTTTAAAAATCTTTTATGATCTTTTAAAAATACAAATTAAAGTGCCATAAAGGCAATGAAAGAATTTCATCAATACAATGAAATATTCTTCATATAAAAAAAATTTACTTTCCTAACGTAAGTATATATCTACATGTATTTGTTGTAACATTAGGCTAGGCTGTATGTACAATTCGCTTTTAGTTAGGAATTCTCAAAAAGTTTTTGACACCATTTATATAAACATGTGAGATTTTTTTAGCTTTTTGAAGAAACTTGATTGAAAGTCTCCTGAAAAGTTGGCATAAGCATCAATTGAATGTACATATAGACTAGCTTAACGATACAACAAACACACATACACACAATGTAAATAAATTTATTATTTGATATGAAGAATACTTCATTGTACTGATGAAATATTTTAAATAATAATATTTTTCCAGCTTCTTCTTCTTGAAGAAGCCACACAAAGAAGTGGCGAAATATTGAATAAATAAAATTTAAAGAACTTTACCGACCTTCACCTAGAAAAATATTATAATATATTATTAAAATAAAAAACGGTCAAATAAATAGCAAGAAACATATATTGCAGAAATATTTTCTTTGCATTTGTGTCAATAAAATTATTCCATACATGAAAGTCTTCATCAAGTTTACGAATGAATTGCATTTATAACGCTATATAATAACGTTATTATATTAATGAAACATTCACATTTTATATATGATAATGTTTCGTTAAACAAATGAAATAGTTTCATTACAATTATAAAACACAAACCAAAATCATTTATCGGACCTTAACATAAATAAGTCTCCTGGCCCGGATGGAATTCCGGCACTGGTCTTGAAGCAGTGCTCTTCGACGTTATCGCGTCCTCTGGCAATCCTTTTCAGTACCCTATATCATGCAGGCGAATTTCCGTCGTGCTGGAAAGGTGCAAATGTTACGCCGATCCCCAAGAAAGGAGTGGCAAGCAACCCTGAAAATTATCGCCCAATCGCAATATGCTCTACCATTTCTAAAGTAATGGAGAGTATGCAAAATTTCCATCTTATGAAATATCTGGAGTCCAACAGCTTACTTAACGACCGGCAATATGGCTTCCGTGGAGGACGTTCCACGGGAGATTTATTAGCCTTCCTCTCGGAAAAATGGTGTCGATCCATCCACCATTTAGCCGAAAGTAAGGTAGTGGCTCTAGATATTTCAAAAGCATTTGACAGAGTGTGGCATGGAGCACTCTTGTCCAAACTTATTGCTTTTGGTGTCGGCGATATCTTCTCTCGATTTATATCGAGCTTTCTCAGGGATCGCTCTATAAGAGTTGTTATAGACGCGATCTCATTTAACGAGTTCAAGATCAATTCAGGGGTACCACAAGGCTCCATTCTTTCTCCTACCCTATTTCTTATTTTTCTTAATGACCTCCTATGTCATACCTCAAACCCTATCCACTCTTTCGCAGATGACAGCAGTATCTGCCATTTATATTAATTTGATCGTAGGCTGACATCAACTATGATCTCGGCGACGCGGCAGAATATGAATGATTCGCTAACAGGTGACTTCACGAGAATATTGGAATGGTGCCACGCGAACAGGCTCGATTTCAATTCCCAAAAGACCCAATGCTGCATGCTAACCCATCGCCGTATGCACGATCACGCTGCCTCATCTGTAAAACTGGGTGGCATAAACATTGAAGAATCAGAAGCTCTTGATGTTCTTGGCATGAAAATTCAGTGTGATGTCCGATGAACTGAACATATTTTTCAGGTCTCAAAGGAAGCATTCAAATGCCTCATAGGAGACAGTTGGGTAGCCAACTCTATTGACTCTCTTGAGCATCGTCGCAACGTGGGGTGCGTTTCGTTGTTCTATCGATACTATAATGGGAGGTGTTCTAATGAAATCAGGGAACTTGTTCCCGAAACTCGGTCATTCGCGCGCACGACGCGATCATCATTAAGAGCGCATCCATTTGTGGTCGATTTGACGGCGACTCGCACTACGCATTACAGGGAAAATTCGTTTTTTGGCCGAACGGCACGTATGTGGAATAGACTACCCGCAGAGGTGTTTCCTGTCACTTTTAGCTTGGGAGAATTTAAATCAAATGTCAATAAACACTACTCCCTCTATCCTCCTTCCCATAACCTAATTTCCTAGTTCCAGCACAATGCATCGCATGTGTAGGGGTCATCCCCTGAGTGCCGGTCCAAGACAAAAAAAAAAAAAAAATACACAAATGTAAAGAAACAATTTGCATTAACCCAATGAAGTGCATCCTTGAGTGCTCTTTAATTATAAATTGCATTGTATTAATGTAAAAATACATTGTATGAATGACGATTTTTTTCAGTGTACCAAGTCCGAACACAATAAAATAATAAATAATTATGTATTGTCATTTTTGTTAACTAATTTAAAATTTTTAATACCAAAAATTAATTCAAAATCAATTGAATTTTAATTTTAGTTGTAGCCAAAACATCTATAAATTTAAGTTTTTTTAATACTCGTACATAAAAAATCAAAATTCACATTTACAAAAGAAAATATCATAAGTTATTAACATGAATATAATGTTTGTATTGTCATAAATAAAAAAAGACGATTTAGATTTTCTTTGTTATTTCCGGTAAGTTGCATGACTTTCACCGCTACACATTTCCTTTTCCTTTTAATGCAACAGCAGTTTATACCATGAATTATTTCTTCTCTTTGGTATATTTTTAGAAAAATATTTTGAACGTTTTTCTTTTGTAATACTATTCATACTGACATTGTACTAACTATTCACTAGAAGTAGACAATTCTAAACGCATACACAGCCAATAAAAACATAAATAATACAATACTACATAATGCTTAAACAAACAGTATATGCAATAAATTTTATTCGTAATATTTGTATTAAAAACGTGAAGCAAAATACATATATATGGAACAAAACATCAACAGGGCCACCCTGCAGATAATATTTGACTATGCGATCCATTGTAGCTGAAATGGACTGGTTACAAACATGTTCCTATATAATGCAGCCGTGGACCATGCCATTGAAAACAACAATATTATTGTTATACGACAATTGTTTTCTGCGGTGCTCCTCCATGGAGCACGGTTAAATGAAGTAGTTTTTTGGGTTAGTCCGATGTAATGAAAAGGTGGGTTATATGGTCCACCCCTAGGACATTATAATATTAAGTATAAGATATTTTCTCCTCACATTTGGATTAGATTGGACTAGTCCTAGTGCTCTGAGTACTACACTATACGAACATGAATGTGTTAGTCAAATTATCTGCAGGGCATTTGCAGCTGTACGACAGCGATAACAGCGTACACGTACTCGTATATAAGATAACACTCGTAGCTAAAGCCATAAGAACTGTTGTGACACTGGCAACAATTCTTTTCATTTTTTTTTCGTTTCTAAGCTTAAAGCAGACTTTCCGCAAAGTAATATTTGCAATATACAACAGTTGTAGTAACAACAAAATTGGAAACAGTATTTGTCACTATGACGGCTGTACCGTTATAAACAAACACTCATACATTAACACGTTACCACATAATACTTTAAATTACCAGTAGAAAAAATTATTTAAAACCGCTTTAGATTAGTGACCATTTTTGTTCCTGCAACACTTTTTAAATGCTAATGGGTTTTGAGAAGTCTTTAATAAACAGAACAGTTGATCCTCGATTATGCGGATCGCACCAGACCGGCCATAAAACAGATAATCTAAAAACACGATTAACATTGTTTTCAGACAACAATTCATTCGGTATATTTTTGCGATAGTCATAACGTAGTGCAATTTTGTCTTTAATTTTTTTTCTTTGAACAAGCCATCACTAAAATCAAGAGTTATAATAACCAATGTTATTTGTATAATGAAAAAGAAAACATGAGCATGTAACAAATAATATAAATCACTTAGATGGTTTAAAAAAAATAAACTTCTGTTTGTTGTAGGGATAATAAAGGTTAAGCATGGCTGATAGAGGTATAAAAAGGAAGCACGCACAATAGAGATTATAAACAATAGCGACCATCATGCCGGTTAACAGAGGCCTGGATAACAGAGGTTCAACTGTATATGCAACTGTATTGCAAGGAACTGTTGGAGAAGAAAAAAAAATCACCGACTTAAAAATTATTTATTGAAAATTCTACTTTTTACAATGTTTAAAAAATGTGCTAAAAAAGACTTTCTATAAATGAATAAATCACATGCAATGATATATATATATATATATGTATAATATATAATGTATATACATACATATATACTCCAAAACTGTGGTAACTCACGAAATGCAATTTTTTAGAGAATTTATTTCAGATTTTTTTTAGTGAAAAAAAAAACGATATTTTAAGAAACGCAATCGTACTAAAACTCTGTTTTCTTTGCTGCGTCTACGTAACCGCATAGGTTGCGCATCACCAATCTCCTATTACGAAAACGTTTAATAGCAGGCTTGCTAAATAGTTTGGAGATTCGAGATTAGATTTTTCTCGCAGACTCCGCACTTTGTTTACGACAATTATCACAATTTTACCATAATAATAAGTTGAATACAAGTGGTATGGGGCCTTCCTATCCAGCAACCTGCCTACTTAACTTAAACAATATAACTTACGTATTTAATAAAATAGCTAAAAACAATAACGAACTAAATAATAAAGAAATGATAAAAAGATTAAAATCGTGTGAACGAAATGATTCATTAAGAAAATAAAAAAATAAAAGAAACGATTGCAAGTGAAATCTTGTATGTGTTCTTTACGTCAGACTTACTCCAATATAATTCTTATCTTTTAAATATTTGACTGAACTGAATGAAATACTTTGTTGAAAATTTTAATTTTATTTTCATTTCAAATGTTATTTGAATTGGAGGCCCGTCTTAACAGACGTATTTATTTATATCAGACTCAAAGAATGTGCCATGTTTTAACCTTTTAGAAAAGCCAAGGTCTTCATTCATGATGTTCACACAGTTTTATTTAAAACAGATTCCGTAAGAGAATATTTTATAATTGGCTCATGAACTTTAAATATACAATTTTAACTATTTACTGTTAATAAATGTTTCTTATTGTATTGCTTCATTATTTTAAGTACATTCGTCAAAGCACATATTGAAATTATTCCACTCTTATTAAGTTCATCATTCAAATCAAATATTTAACATGGGCTTGTGAATAAGCACATTTAATTTACAAAGTCAACAATTTTTATGCCTGCTCTACTTTTATTTTGATGAAATTAAACGTATCGTACAGACTGTTGAAATATTAAAATTTCCAGCTATTTCGAACAATATTTATTTGCAATAATGAAATATTTCCTTTATGACAAGAAATTTACAAACAGAAAACATCACAAAACATGCCTCTTTATTTAAAAACTTGTAAAAAAATAACTTTAGTAAACGAAAATACTGTCAAAAAGATGGCTCAAAACTTCAAATGCATTTTTCTCAGTTCACGATTTTTTGAATTACTACGGTGTTGCACCAAAGGCTCGATATATATATATATATATATATATATATATATATATATATATATATATATATATATATATATATATATATATATATATATATATGTATGGGGCACAATTAAACATATTTTACAATTATTATAACTCCCCTTGGCGGAACGGAACTAAACCAAAACTAGTCACCGTAATAGACGTACAGAGACCGTTCCAGCTTTAAACCTTTTATATGAAGGGCACCGATCACTTTAACATGGCGATATCCTACGATGTGGTTTATTGTTTTAAAACACTTTATTGTGGAACAAACCTAAAGATTTAATACTGTGATTGATGTAATCAAGAATAACTAATCAAGTACTGATGGCAAAAGCACAAGTGATAGCAATAGTTCCTAACGATTCGATGACAGCATTAGACCACCCTTAATTTGCAAGTATTATTTTGTTTTTAGCTGCGCGTTCATTTTCCAAAAAGTTGGTGGAAAAAAATAAGTTACGTTACCTTAGGTCGGCAGGTTGCTGGATGTAAAGGTAAAGAAAGGTCCCATCCTACTTTGGTCCAATTTATTATGGACCCATTATGATACCTGTTGTTAAAATACTCTCACGTGTTGTAGTGGTACAGACCAGAGTCTCTGCTAGGAAGCGAACATAGAACCCCCAACTGATAAAGCAGCGTACTACTCACTAGACTATCGGGGCACACGGAAAAAAATCAAGTTGTGATCAACAATTAACTTTCTGAAGTATAATGGGTCAAAATAGACCTAAATCGGGTTTGCGACTTTATTTGCCTATAACTCTTTAGCTAAGGGGTTTACGTGATTAATCTCCACAAGTTTTTTATATGCAATATAGAGTGGAGCATTTTCCTTACAACATTTTTAATACCCGAGAGAACGCTAGTGGCGTTTTCATCGATGAAAGTCGAAATTTTGCGTCAATCGCTTGATTTTAAAAACATGTAGTCATGTATACTCTTCACCATTTAATAGAAAATTTTATGCTCATTTCAAATATACATATATAAACCTCCTCTGAGATACCATAATAGTATACAATACCATTAGTATCTCTTAGTGTTTTCACACCAAAAGTTAAACCCAGATTTTAATGTTAAAACCACAAACAGCTGATTTCGCATTCTGACATCAAGTTTATTTAAATCAGGTTTTGACGCACATTTTGTGTAATAATAATAATAAATTTCACTTATTTTCTCCTTCCACAACTCGATGAAAGCATTTTCATTATGCTCTACCCAATACCTTCGTTTTCTTTTGAACTTTTTTATTGTTGTTGCTGCTGCATCAATTGTTTTAAATTATTTTTTTAATTTATTGAGCGTCATTTAAATTGCCAGCTGTTTTCAATTTTTTTTTAACTTGGTAGCACTGCCTTTAGTACATGAAAATCAAGGTTGTATTTCATTAAATCAACTTAGAACCGATTCAAGAAAGGTTTTAAGTAAAACCAGGCTTTAATAGTTGATTTTGCGTTAAAAAAAACTTTTGCTGTAAAACCAGTCAGTGTTAAAGCACTATTTATTATAGGGTACTCATGTCATTTGGGTATTCATTCATTTCCATATTAATAAATCGATTCAGAAGTCAGATGAACACAAATTTTTCCGATTAAAAGAATAAAAGTATGCTTATTTAAATATTAACCAAATAATCGAATAATTGTATACGATTAATCGAAAAAATTATTGTTCATCTGGCTTCCGAATTGACTTGATTTTGTGTGAATAAGTGTCTTGTTCTTGTTTTTTTTATAAAAAATTACTTAAAAATCAGATACTGCTATTTTCATAATAAAATGAATCAATAAAATTTTGTTTTATATTTATAAAAACCTATTTTAATTTAAAATCCAAAAAAAAAAACTTTGAAAAAATGTTGTTTTGATCAGTGCGGGTCAATTCGGACTCCTGACAACAATAACGTAACTAGAAATAGTGGTACCAGTTAAGGGTTACGTAGCGAATTTATACCAACTTTTGAACTCATAGTCACGCCTCATATAAAGCATTTGTTTTCCAATACGAAGTGAAGTTCAAATTCTTCGATTCAAAACTTAAACCATATATTTGTTTTGCCTGCGATAATATTCAATAGTTTTCAGGTTGTGCAAATAAACACATTTACTTTAAAACTGTTTTAAATTACTAAAAATATTACCATTTTTTTTCAACCACAAATTCAATACAATTAAATAAAGTAATTTCATACAATCAGTATTTTAATACTCCTGTCATGTTATTCTAAAAACATTTCTAAATAATAAATAAATGTGCAACAAATAGTTTTTGAGTCAATGCAAAAATTATGCAACTAAAAATATATTTGCAAAAAGAATTATTCATTCAGGTATACAGTGAAATTTTAAACAAGTTTATACATATTATAATTAGATATTTAAACACAATTAATTTACACAGCAGCTATGAAATAAAATTTGTAAAATAATTAATAATCAACTCAACTGTTTTATTACAATAATTTTGTTATTTTAGCTCTTGTAAAATAAATTTCGAACTTTGAACCAAAAACCAAAGCAAATGTACCGTTAAGAATTGAGGGATCCACAGAGAGTAATAAAGTCATATCGATATGATTTCTGTGCGCAAAATATCGTGTTACTAAATTTTATAGCAGATAATTTTTATTCCTTTTTGTCATTAGGCTGACAGCATTAGCTGTCATATACGTTAAAATGTACATAGTGTTATCTCCTTAACTATAACAATTATGGCTATAATACTTTATCAGCAGATGAATTAATGAATTTGGAACAAATTAGCATAAAAAATCCATTTCGAAAGAAGTATAACATACGATAATTTAATGAACAAGGGTCGATATGCTTTAAAGTAAAAGAAAATGTGGTACTATTGTAAGCAAGCCATCTTAATTTATTAACGTATTTATAATTTGAGTGAACTATTAAAAAAATCATTTAAAAAATATTAAGTGAATTTATTTTGGGAATATCTCTTTATATATGATGAGAAGAAAAATATAAAAATAGAAATATGTATGTGTAATAAAAAAAGTAAACTCATGAATTGTTATGTTTTTGTTTATATATTTTTAATTTTGTGTCCAGTATTCAACTTAAATTCTCGATTGATTAGTTGAATTTAGAACATAAGAATCTTGAATTTGTAGTCACAAAATAGGAAAAATCCACTTATGAGCTAAGTAAGTATTAGCGACATAGTACTATATGGATATGCTCTCCTCCCCAGTTATTGAGTTTGCTTTTCTAAAAAAATACTATATTTATAAATATCATAAAGTATGCAATAATTAATTGCACATATCTTTTTCGGGAAAAAGCACAATTGTAAAATTGTAATCATATTTAAAAAATAATTATTTAGAGGAAAATTATTAAAACAATGCTGCAATATCAGCTTTAAGGTACACATTCTTTGCTACTGATTAGTTGCGACTGCTCAAGAAATGGAGGAAAAAAATTGTATTAATTTACGTTTTTTTTCTGGAAAGGAACAAAAATATTTTTAAAGTATTGTGATATAACATAACTTTATAGCAATAGCAATATGATAGCACACATTGTGAATTGCCCAAATGTGTATGTTTAGATTACAATTACTCACTGCAAAAGATAAGCAGAACATCCGCAGTCAATATTAATTTCTATGAATCTCAGTTTTTTTTTTTTTTATCAAAAATTCACTACTTTTTTTTTATAATTCAGAACTATTAAACGAATATGACAGATAATACGATTGATACAAAACAATACAGAAAAGTGAAAATTTTTAGTGATTTGAAATTAAATAACGTATAGTCGTATAACGCGTACAATATTGCACTCTAAATGAAATTAAAATTAAATTGTACAAATACATACTTGTTCTTATTATGGATGATACTTATCATATGAAATGCATATTAAATCTTTTTATTATACTTTTGTAAAAAAAAAAGTAAATAAAAAAGTAAAATAAAATATAATGAATGGAAATGTAGTTTAAGTTGCCTATAAAATAAGAGAGCGATCATTTAAATTATTTTAGTACCACAAGTGCAGTGAGAATTATAACAAAAAAATCTGAATGCAATAAAAAGAAAAATAAATAAATTGAGAAACAGTGAAGATTTTCTTTAAATAATAAAAAGAAATACTTAAAAATATTTGTGATTATAAAAGAATAAAGAAAATTGTTGAGTAAAACTATCTGGGCAGTAATCTCGTTTGAAAATACTTTGTAATCAAATATTAAGTCAGCAATTAACAACAACAAAAACAAGCAGTTATTTCTACAATGTTGAGATACTTTAGGTAAGTGAGTGTTAGAGTTAGTGTTATTCGTCCAATGAAACTACTCTGTGGTAAGATGGGCTAACAACTAACAACTTTTAATTCAATATAAAATTAATTGCTTTATCCGGCATTAAGTATTACTAGTGTGGATATCTAGTAAACCCCATCGAGGCTGGCCATGTCTGAAGTACTCGTTGAATAAACAAAAAACGTGTAAAAGCACAGTTGTAATTATACCTTTCCTCTAGTTCCAGCACAATGTATCGCATGTGTAGGGGTCATATTCTGAGTGCTAGTCCAAGATAAAAAAACGGGAACACGAAAAACCACAAATTTTACTAGAAAAACATTATGTATATAAATATATGGAAAAATTGTATCCCAACAAACAAAATGATTTCAGAAAACTATTATAATCAACTTATTAAGAAAATGCTTCAGAATACATACATATCGTCCCTGAAAATGCAAGGAGCCCAACTAACATTTCAAAAATTTTAAATTTCCTTATTAGTTCTGGTGTGTTAAGAACAATAAGTCAACTCGCAAAATTACATACATATTACAGACATATATTTCTTGATCATTTTCAACTTATATTGCTTAATTTTGTGCCACTGATAAATAATTTTTGGTTGACTGGTTCACATAAGCAAGCGAATATAGTAAATGAATTGAATTGAAAACACTCCAAAATTATTTAATATGTGGATTTCCGGACAATGTCATTATCGAACCATATCGCTTTCGGATCACGGAATTTTATTTATATCTTCTTCTTGTTTATTGCCCAATGTAGTTTAGTTTTTTTCAATACAGATATAATCAACAACATGTGGTTTCAACGGAATGGCACTACGTGCCATCGAATTATTGAAAAGTTATTTTGGTGATAATCTAATTCCATCCGTAATTTCTAGTCTTGAAAAATCATGAAATTTAATTATGTAAACTTTTGAACTTTTGACAAAACAACTTAAGTGAAATTTGAAATATTTTCAGAAGAGCGAAAAAGCTATTTAAGTAGGTGTGCTTGTTTTGCCTTTTTTTATTGTTTTTTATTGTTGTTTCCCTTAAAAAAAAAAACTTATCAAAAAACAAAAAGAAAAAAAATTAGTGTCTTCAATATTTCTCAAATTCCAAAATGATTTTGATAAGTTTTAATTTGTACACACTGTAGAAAGAAACTGTTCTAACGAAATAATTTTTGCCATCTTATCTACTAAATGCTTTTTAGGCCCAAATTCACAGCCCATTAGTTAATTATTAGTAAACTAAAATGATAACTTTTGTTTAACTAATACTTCATATTCACAATGTATTGTTTAACTAACATTCTCAGTATAACCAAAGAATGGTAACCCTAACAATCTTTTAATTTTCAATATTGGCTGCACTGCTATAGCATATGGTTTTTCTTTACATTTGTTATATTGGATAAAACAAGCGCGCAATTCAATGCTGCTGAAATTGGTTCGCGAAAACCAAAATATTATCGAAAATAAAAAAAACTGATAGTATTATATATATAAGTATATATTATATTACATTATGATAGATGATATCAAAACAAAAATACTGATAATAATTTACTAATCAGTTGTTGTCTAGTTATTTGTTAAACAATGACATTTGGCGGTTCAACTAATAGTAAACAAAAAAAGCTGTGAATCAAGTATTATTGGTTAAACTATTGCTATTAGCTAACTAATGACTGGGAATTTGGGTATTAGTGATTAAAATATAGAAACAATGAATTCTGCAGGGATATAAATGTCCGTTACTTTAGCAATTGCGTCAGCGGTGTGATAAAAAATTTATATGTGATGAAAAAAAAACAAAAATATATTGTTAACAGTTTTTATCATATTGATCGAGATGAAAATTATTCGGTCACACTACAGCCAGAGTAATAGAAATCAAATATTAAGTTAATATCGACTCAATGTTTAAATATAGGTTAACATTTGAAAGATAAAATTAAATTATATTTTTGTTGTTTTTTACGTTTTCTCTACAGCATTTTTCTAGTCTTTTTATTAGACTACATTCGCATCAACAGCTGTCAAATACCCTTCCCCGACAGCTGTCCTGAAGTAAATATTGTGGAGAGTTTCGACTTGGATAGGGTAAGTTCAGTTTATCTAGATTGAAAATATTAAAACATGCACTTCTTTCGATTAATTCAAGTATATGGGTACGTGGTATGAGTATTCGAAATACCCATTTATATTTGAGGCTTTACAAAAGTGTCAACAGGCCGTTTATAAAAATGAAGGAAATGACACAGTTTCGGTGGTTAATTCAGGAGTTTATAAAATGTAAATATTTATGTAACATTGCTTGTGATTGTATTTTTATCATATTTTTGTTTTTTTTTTAGTATAAACAGACCAAATAGTACTAATGGCACTGCTAAAGTTATAGCCCCAGGGCAATTAGCTGTGGAGTTCCGAAATCGTAAGTAATACTTTTTATATATACATATATATGTATATACACAATGTGTGTGACGTTTGTGTGAATACCGCATAAATTAAGAGAAACCAACTCTGTCCTTGTATATGATGATTTTGCTTAATTTGATACTTTGGAATTTATAGCGACTAGTCTTGAATACCACATTTATCCAGTGCGCAGGGCAAAATGTACCTTTTTTACTTTCTTAATAAATTTTCGAAGAGCTCGGGCAATGTATGTATATGGGACATTTTCATTGAAGTAAGCTTACAAAATAGGTGGTGGGCCTTGGTGGCCAGCCAGTGGTGCCTTAATGGACTTCATCTGTTTAAATGAATCTACGATCTACAACCAAAATTCTTTGATTCAAAATCAAAATCAAAATCATGATTCAACATGCTTCAAAAAAAAGGAAACGGCGAATAATTGGCATTTGGATTCGTAAGAACATACTCTCTCTCTCTCTCTCTCTTTCAGTTTTACGACGCCGTCTATTTATATTTCGGGAATAGCAAATAATAACAAACATTTTTAAATGAAAATTGCTTTACTGTTTTTCGAAATATACTCCTGAATGATCAATATACTTTTGCACTCGTTCTAACCATTAGTCATAGCAATTTTTCCATTTCTCTTTAGACACCTCCAAAACATGGTTTTTGAACACTTTCACTGCTTCTTCGGCGCTCGTAAATCGTTGACCATGCAGTTTATCTTTGATATTCGGAAACAAGAAGAGGTTATTGAGAGCCAAATCAGGACTGCACGAAGGATGAGTCACCAAATCGATATTTTGACTGCTCAAAAATTTACCTGTTTGCCGTGATGTGTGTCATGATGGAGAATGATTCGTCTTCGGCAGTTACTGTTACGAATTTCTCCGAAGACTTCCGATAAACAAATGATCGTGTAGCACTCAGAAGAGTGGCCACATGACCCATTCGTTAGAAGAAACAGAGGACCATTTGCTTCGCTGTGCTTCTTCTACGAACAACTTTTGTTGGATTTAGCTCGTCTTGGGGCATCAACACGGTCAGTTGCTGTTTTGTTTCCATCTCATCTGTATATATCCATGATTCGACACCTATCAAGATTTTATACACGTCTTTTGAAGCACCACGGTCTAACTTTTTAATCTTTTTCTTACATCACTTGAAGCGAGCTGTTTATCTTGAGCGATTGATTAATTATGAGGTATCGAACGAGAACAAATTATTTTTACAACTAACTTTTCATGCAAAATCGAATATATTGAAGTGAAACTAATGTGCAAGGAAGTCTGTATCTGACAACATGTCACACGACGATCTTGCCTTATCAGTTCGCGCACTGTAGCGATGTTTTGTGGCACAAGAACTGATTTAGGACGACCTTCACGCAATTCGTCAGCGAGCAAACTACGACCACGATTAAATTCACTATACCAGCGACATACTCGTACTGGGGTCTTTAATGATGCTTTATCGCTATACAAGAACTGAGTTCATCGACACATTCTTCTTGAGATAATCCATTGTCTTCAAATTTCCATTTTTTGGTCAAATGGGTTTTCTTAACTCACCGTAAAGAAGCTTCTGCTTCAAAACGTAGTGAGTACGTTTATGCTAAAAAATGTCAAACGTTATTATGATGTTGCCAGATTTTAGCTATTGGCATTAGTGCTGCCAGCTTCCGAAATATAAATAGTTCCCTCGCAGTACTTAAATAGAACGACTTGGCCATTTATCAGCTATTTTACGATTTAACTTGACATTAAATTGCTAATAGTGTTGCGACATGTTGGTAATTGGTCGCGCTGTTTGTACTTAGCAAACTAAAACAATACGCTGCGTTACTACCACTGTCTAATCTCTTGTTTAACAAATGTTCAGAATTGACATTTCTAGAAAATAACTTCACGAGTCCAAATGGAGTGAAAAGTATCTAAATTATTTAATTTGGCATATACTATAAATAATTGCAGCCTCACACACATCATGCCTTGATCGGGTCAGATTTTGAGCAATATTTTGTAGAAATTGCATTTTTTTATACAATAATAACTTGACGCTTCATAGTTGATGGGTGCAAACCAGCACTAAAATAATGTTTCTTTTTTATTTCAATTCATAGAAAATATCAACACTCCAAATTACTTGATATTGGGCACAGATTATGACAACTGGGTTGTTGTCTACAGCTGCAAAAATATATCTACAATTGCTCATACCAGTAAGTATTACAAAAATTTAATTATTCATAAATTCGACCATTTATTACAAATACTTTTGTTGTTGTGTATGAAATAAAATTAATTTCCTTATCATTGGTACGTTTAAATTTAATTTCACTTCATATCACATTCTGCCTCAACGCAATTGCAATACTCGTATATAATAATGATTTTAAGTAATTAATTATGCCTCAGACACAATAAAAAACAATTAGAATTATATTTTTTATGTTCACAAAATATTTATTCAGTACATGTATTTATGGAAGTATGTACGAGTACGTATGCATGAATATATTTATTACTTTTACTCTTTCTACTATTTGCATCGATGAAGATGACCGTATTAAATATATAATTGCTTTGAGCTGAATATAATTAATTAGCGAACAATAAACAGTGGAGCTGAAAAGATTTTTGAGAGCAACAAATATAAAATAATTGACAATAAGGATATGATTTCATTAAATTTTTATTAAATGTTCATAATATATCAACATACGAGTATTAGTGGGCTCCCCAATAGAATGTGTGCATTTTATTGTCAGCGAATTCTTTTATATCGCCGCCCCTTTTTCCTTCTGAAATTCTTCGAATTTGATTTTTCGAACGAATCCTATTGCATTGCATTTTTAATTCTTCTTGCAATTTTGAATGTCTGATAATCTACGTTATGAGTGAAGAAGAGCACTTTTATTATGTCTTATGTTTAGTGTTGGGAATCTACGACCTTCGTGCTGTATATTGAACCCTTATGTGAAACCAACTTTAAGTGCATGGCAAGGTACCTATGGAAATGAAAATAATATTGGCAAGCAAAATTTGCTACACACAAATCTGCATAAAATCATGTAAATTAAGTTTGAGTTAAACGTACAATAAACGAAAATTTGAAGTAAAATTTTAATTTATAACTACCGAAATTTGGGTTTCCCATAGTTTCCTAGTCGGCATTTATTTAAAATTGATTAAAAATTAGTAGTTCTAAGGAAGTTTCAAGCATGTGGATCTTCAACTTCTATAAAAAAAAAAAAGTTAAGCGAAAACGCTAAAGGTACCCGGGTACTTTGCTATTCACAGAAGGGTTAACAGCATATTAAATATAATAATTTATTTGCTTTTATATGTTTTATCACTGTGTCATAAACAAATATCTAGTCATTAAATCTAAAATGTTTGATTTGCAGATTTATGTTTTAAATTTATTTATTTATTGCCGTTTTCATTTAATTTTTTTTTTGGTTTATGGAAGGTATATATTGATTGAATTTTGTATGGAAATTTGTCTAATAAACCTTTAATAAATAAAAAAAATTATTTTTTTAATGAGGCTTTTATTGTATTGTTAATTTTATTATTGATTGTTTTTCTAGAATTACTTTGGATATTAACTCGTCAACGTCAGCCAGCTGAAGATGTCATAACAACAGCCAGACAAGTCATTAAAGATAATAATTTATCTCAGACATTTTTAATAAAATCAACTCAAACCGATTGTCCCAATTTAACTGACAATGAGGATGATCAAAATGCTGAAGCATTTTCTTCAACCACTACAGCCGGAGATGACAGTTCAATCGATTTCAATACTACACCAACCGAGCGTCTTATAGAAACCGCATGAAATTTATTATTGCGTCTATTGAGGCGCATTGTAGATTTAATCAAGGGATTCTTTCGTTTCGTGAATGCTAATGTATTTTCTGGTGTATGAAAAAATGTATAAATTTAAGTTTCTTGGAATGTTTCAGTTTTATAAATGAGATAAATATTTGTATGTATTTATAAACGAAACAAATTATAATATTATTTAATAAAAATATATTAAAAAACTGTTACATATGAATATATGCAAACAACACTTGTATGTATAATATTTATATACGTATGTATGTATATACGAGGGCTGTTTGATAACTGCGTTATTATTTGAATAATTTTTTTTTTTTTTTGGCAAATAAACGCTTTTTTCCATCTCCTTTTTAATCTTCTTTTTTAAAATGTTTTCGTTCTTTCTAAATAATATATTTGTTTAAGGCGTAAGTTGCGTTTATGACCTCTTCATTCGACCAAAATGTCTTACCACCCCACTTACCAGCCATTTCTTCAGGTTTGGAAAAAGAAAATGTTTGCAGGGGCCTACATCTGTAACATATGCTGAATTCGGGTAACAGTTCATATCCCAATTTAAGGATTTTTGTCATACTGACTACACTAGTGCAGTCTTGTGCATTGTCTTGATGGAACAATACTTTTTTTTTGCCAAATGTGGTCGTTTCTGCTTGAAATCAATTTTGAATCTTCCTGAAAACTTTGAATAATACTGGCAGGTGACCGTTCTACCCTTCTCCATGAATTCTATTGAATTTCGACAATTTCTGGCGTGATGACCTCTTTCGGGCGACCTGAACGTACGGCTGCAATTGCGCTGGTACGACCACAATGAAACGCAGTAAACCACTTCTTAACTATTGAAATTATTGTGCAGAGTTTCCATAGCATTTATCAATTCTTTCCTTTCTTCCAGTGATGATTCTTTTACCCAAAAATAATGCTTAATCAGCACTCGAAATTCACTTTTTTTCATTCTTGTTGAAATTTGTTGCTAATGGTATTTGAAATGTTCAAAAGGTTATCTGTTGGTGATGCTCTACCGTGTAACCACACCACATGTATCGTGTATCCGTGTCACATTTAGCCGGCCGCTGTGGTTGCGCCGTCAATTTATAGAGTCTCTGTTTTCCTTTTTGGAACTTTAGTGTATTAAGCCAACTTTGCCAAAATATTCATCCTCTCAATTGGACACCGAGCTGCCTGACTTCGCTTACCAGGTAACCAGTCCTTCTCTACTCCAACTTCTGCAACTAAACTCATGGAAAACACATTCATCTCTGCCGATTAATTCATATGCATTCATTATTATTCATATTTAATTATAGTACCTTGCGCTGTATTCATGGCGAGTTGTTTATGCGAGAAGTTAATTTTCCTAACCAAGCTGTTAACATTTTCAACTATTGACCATTCATTTACATACTTCTAGAAGTACTCCTGATTTTTTTATTATCGGATATGTTCTGTAAACCGAATTCGCTTAATTTTACTCGGTTTAAAATCGAGTAGATAAGTCCGGTCGAAATTAAATCGAATGTACTATTTTCCTAATATATAACTCTTGAAGTCTTTCTTTTTATAAATTGAGTCAAATTATATACTCTGTAGTAGATGTTAATACAAAATAATCAATTGAAAAAACACTCCAATTTTTCTCCATGTTCTTGTTAAAGTGTGCAGATAAAGTAGATGGAAAATCACATTTTCACTAAATTCATTACATACAGCTTTAAAAAATCACTTTTAAATAAGAATAAACATTATTTTGAAAAAAATTTCAGTACCTTTATTGACATTTTGACGATTGACGTTTAAGAAATCGTATTCGAAAGCAAGTTCGAATGTTGGAAATCATGTGCTTTATGCCAAATTAGCATTTATTCGGTTCTGAGAAATCACTCGTTTTCAAATCGACACAGTTTACAGAACAGGGGGTTATATTTGTGCTTTTTTTTTCTTTTGTTTATGTTTAAATTTTAAAATTAAAATCATTTCTAATTGTTTAATATTGCCATGTTAACGCGTGAACAGTGCTCCGTTAAACTCGCTGGTTTGTGTCTAGGGTTCGAAATTTTTAAATTTAACTTCACGCACATGAGTGAGTTGTTTTGTTAAATATTAACACGTGCTCGCCCATGACACTCTTATGTTAAAATCCGGCGTTGAACCAGTTCATTTGCAACATTTCGTTTGCATGGCTTTTTTTGCTGAGTTTTTATTGAAATGATGTTAAAAATTTTTTCGGGAGACATGGCAAAAACTGAAAGCACTTAAAGAATTTATTTAATCAACAGCATTTCAGGAATATTTATTTTTGGTTTTTAATAATATTTTAAATTGAAATGATGTTTCCATTTTTCATGCATGTGTGGTTGTTACTTTAAATTTTTTTTTAATACATGTTGGTCGCGTGTGTATGAGTGCTTGTCGTGTTATTTATTAATTCTGACCAATTTACTCGTATATGAGATTCATTGTTAAGATAATTTAGTTAATGAATTGATTTGCGTTGTAGTCACGTAAATATTTTTAATAAATTCCCTTGAATTAATGCGCTTTCTCAGTTCTTTTTATTACTGTTCAGTTCTTTTTCAACATTATTTCGCATTCATATTTGTTGCAAATGACATTAAGTGATTGATCACTTAAAATTGCAATAGTATGTGTCTGTACGAGTGTACGAGTGTATTTGTTTGGGTCATTTGTGGGTTGATTATCAATGAATGACCAGCACATACAAGTAATTTGATTTTGTATTTGTTTCCGTTTCATACATTGACAGCAAAATGAATCTGTCCGTATCAGGAATCACAACGAAGAATTAATTAATAATATTAATTAAAAGTGGTCTGTTGTTAATCAGAGTATTTTTGCCAATTCTTAAGAAAAATCATTAAACTAACTTTGTTAACATGCGGCCAGTGAGTGAGAACAATTTCCCGAACAGGCACAAAATTGTGTTTTTATTTGAAGTTTGTAAGACAAGGTTCAGGAACATCTACAATGAAAATTTATTTGGTGGCATGAAAGATATATGTATATGTATATACTCGTATGTATGTATGTATGTAACTGTATTTTTTTCAATTGGCTGTACTTAGAACTCTTTTTATAACAAAAGTTTGTGAAAAGCATAGTGCCTTATTAAATATGCAATACTATTTTGGGATTGACAATGTCTGTTATGAAATCATATTGTTTTAATGTCTTAATATTTTTAAATAATTTGAACTAATTGTTATTTTCCTAAAATAATAAATAATAAGTCATAAAGTAATAAAATTGTTTGAGCAATGTTTATTGTTTTGTCATAAAATACCAGCAGAAATCTGAGTCGCACGCTGAAGCTCTTCAGTCGAGGCGGCAATAATATTTACAAGCCGCTACTTATAATTACATAAATAATTTAAAAATGAACAGTTGTTTGAAAGTTATTCACACTTTATTCTTTTACATTAAATTACATTTTTCTATAGAGAAAGAAAAAACCACAAATATCTAACGATACACAAGTGATCAACTTTTATTTGTATAACTTAACGCTTATCCACTAGTACCCGTCCAAAAAATTATTCAGCTTATATCACTGGCAACAGCTGATTTCGATTATATTAGTTTATTTTATTCGATTCAACAATTGTGTGCCAAAAGCACAATTTTATAATATTAATTAAAAATAGAATGCAAAATTACATGTAAGTTCGCCCAGTTCGTTCTGCGAAAAACATTGCTGTTGTTCGCGATAGTGTGGCAGAAGAGACGTCAACATCGACTCGTCGTCAATTGAACTTCTCACGAACATTTGAATTTACACGTTTACTATGTTCAATTGAACCAAGAGCTGATGCCTATTGACCATTTCAAAAGTCACTACGCCGAACGGTTTGTAAAACCGACAAAAGTGACATATGGTGACTTCACAAAGAAAATCATCTTCAGCGACGAGGCACACTTGCACCTCAGTGGATTCGTTAACAAGCTTAATTGCCGCTTTTGGACAAATGAGAATGCACGAGTGATTGTTGAAAAGCCGATGCATCCACAAAGAGTGGCTGTTTGATTCCGTATATGGGCTGGCGGCGTCTTCGGGGCGTTCGAAAATTACCTCGCCCAATCAATTACTGTGAATGGTGGTCTATCGTGAGATGATAACGGAATTGTTGTGGCCTGAAATTGAGGATATAAACCTGAACGATTGTGGCCCTATGGTGCTACTTGACACACAGCCAACGAAAGAATGGCTCTTTTGCGCGAGAAATTCACTGGCCGTGGTATCTCACGTCGTGGTGATGTTAATTGGCCGTCACGATCATGTTATTGATTATTTGACACCGCTGGACTTCTTTCTTTGGAGATATTTAAAAGATAAATAAAAATGATAAGAACAATTCAAGAGCCAAAGGATGAGTTAATTCGGCACATCAACGATATAGAACATCAATTATGTCTCAGAGTCACTGAAAATAACGACTATCGGATAGAGGTATTCTACCGAAGCCGATATTTTGTTACACACATAATTGTCATAGATCCTTCTGTCATATAAAAAAAAATATTAATATAATTCTCTGAAAACTTGTTATTTTATTTACAATTGACATCATGCGTTTTGGTTGTAGTAGAAGTAACCTCTTAGTTTAGCCAATTTTTTTTTATCGTTCAATATAGCAGGTGAAAAACTGCTCACAGTAATCAAAATATTTTATCGCTGTTCTTTTATAAACACTTTTTAATCCTCCAAATACCTTTAAAGGTTAAACTTTCTCTTCTCAGTTGATATGTATTGACACTACTTTTGAAATATTATTAGCTTCCTAACGAATACTTTTCCCACTAATGACTTTCTTATTTTCAGTATCACATTATTTTTATTTACAATTCATTAACAGCAGTCTGCTTAACTTAAAAACATCATAAACAATTGATTTGGTAATTGAGATTTTTGTCTTTTTTCTGAACAAATTTAAAACGTGTCTTCGATGTAACACAAGATGCGTATGTTTCCCTGCGTGAGGGTCGTTAAATAAGTAATAAATGAAATGTCAAAAATTAAGTAGGTGGATTTTTAGTATAGAATGTAAATAGAGAAGAGTCTTAGAAATACAAATACAATGTGATTTGATGTGGTACTTTTACTATAAAGATTTTTTTTCTTCTTGTTTTTGAATTAATGCATTAATTAGACGAAAACAATAGTAAACTTATGCAGTACATGAGACTAAGATATTTCTCCCAACACTAATTGTGCATTTTTTTTCTTTTCAAAATAATATGAAGGCAATAAAGTGGATGTCAGTGGCAACGAGGGATAAACACTTTGTGTTCGTAAAGTAATATGAACTTACAAACTTTAGATTTTATAAGGGAATAGAAAATTTATATGGAACCAGGTATTGTGGTAGTGGTGGTGGTGGTGGTGGTGGAATTGTCTATTAGAAAGAAATAAACAGTGTATGATAAAATTCGAATATTTCAGAGTTTAATAGTATTTTATTGTTAATTCCTTAACCCTTTTTGACCCAAATATAAACTGCAAAGTTATTTTTTTTATACTTTATTGAAACAACTATTATAAACAAACTAAAAATTTTACAGCAAAAATAAACTAAAACTAAAATTCTTAGATCTAGCAAAACAATGGCTGTCCTCAAATGGTGCTAATGCGGTCATATATGAAATTTTTCAAAACATTATTTTTCGATGCAGAGTGTTTTTGTGCATTTCTTACAGTGCCAATGGGGTTTACTCCAACTTTTTGGAGAAGTGTCCAACATTATCTAGGGTCATACCTGATACGCCTTGCTTCGCCTTTCCATCAGCTTTTCCACCGTTTAAATGCCTTAAATAGTTTCTGCGTATATATTCCGGAAAAACTGGGGCTGGTCTCTATTATCTAAGGTAGTCAAGATTTTAAACCGCCAAGCATAGGGCACAGACAACTCCAGCATATAAGCAAATGTAACCCACCACCGTTTTTTGCCTCGCTAAAATATATAATATTGATAATATGTATAATATTGATAAAAATATATATACAATTGATTAGTCGGCTGGATCGACACCTCCCATACCTTTGCTTTAGTTCGGGAATACAAAAGGGGTGTCTACTAAGTCTACTTTTCTTTTATCTATGCAGCTCCAATTTTTCACCCTGCCGTGGGGATAAGCAAAATCTTACTTTGTATTGTCCAGCCATCGCACGAACAATATTTTTTTTGGCTGCATCAAAATGGTAGTCAAATTCTGCTCGGACTTTCTTTTCCATGTTCTTAATAGCTTAAGGCTGACATTTTTCTCATTCAATTTCCTTTCCACTATACCAGTAGAGTAGAATGATTACCATCATCACAAAAATCTCGCAGCAATGCATGACTGGTGGAAAAGTTGTCGAAATATATTAAATGCTCATGTGGCGTAATATTTGTGTTATTTAATAATTTCTTGTCTACTTTCGATCCTAAATTTGTTGCAATATATTTAGAATATGATAGCAAGTGTGCCCGAAACATATGGGCGCCACATGCAAAAATTAATTATAATAATAGTAGCTTTCTGCCCCTTGGACCCATTTGCGGACACCATACTAACACGTTTATGCTTCCGTTCGGTCGAATATTTTCATTTATTTCCAGAATAATTATACGAGTATTTATTATATACATATGTGCTGAATTGTTATATTTATTTTATTTATTGTAGAGAGAAGAATATAATTCCTTAGTTTGTGTTCCTTAATAATAATTTTAAGTTTATTTTGGGTCAAAATATGAAATGTTTGAAAATGAAAAACTATTTAAAAATTAAAACTTTTTAATGCGATTATTCAAAATAAATGCTGAAAATTAATAAAACGAAATGAATTTAAATTTTTTAATTTTAAAATAATCTTTTCTATAATAATATGTAAATCTATAAATTATATAAGCCGATCTTTCTGTGGGAAACCTTAGTGATACTCCGTACTTTATGTCAAATATCAGGCTTCGTTCTCTAAGGGTTAAGTATGTATATCTCAGCACATTACACAGTACTTATAGCAGAAAAAATAGCATAGGTTGGAGACAATATTCACATAGTTATGTAGCTCTGTCGCCATCAAAGTAATCGTTTTTATATCGTACATTGGAAAAAACTCGTCAATTATACAATGAAATTTGTCATTAAGAGTCAGCCACAGATGCCCTTCATTGCATTAATGAAAAATGTTTTATTACATTTATGGATATCATTTAGGTGCGCGTTCCATAAATGTAATGAAACTATTTCTCTAGTTATATATAACATAAAAGTAATTCATTCTTAAACTTGATGAAAACTTTCACATATGAAACAATATTGCAGTGAAATATTCTTCATATGAATTAATAAAATTATTTGCATTGTCTGTATGTATGTTTGTTGTGTTTGTAAGCTAGCCTATATGTACATTTCGTTGGTTCTTCTGCCAACTCATCAGTAAAAGCTAAAAACATCTCACATGTTTATATAAAAATTACCAAAGAGATTTTGAGAATTCCTGCATATGAAAAAAAAGAAAAAATAAACAGAAGCGAAATGTACACATACACACCCATACAAATGTAAGTAATTTATTTTCACCAATACAATATTGATGATATACTTTCACTGCAATTATGACACTTTAATTTGTATTTTTAAAAGATCATAAAATATAAAATATTTTGAAGCAAAATAACTGCAATTGCTATACTTCATCATATCTAATACCATGGTCCATTCTATTAATGAACACTTGCATTATTATAACAAAGAACTTTTAATGAAACTGTTTCATTATATTAATGAAGGAGTTGGTTTTTTCAGTGCACGATAATAATTTTTACACACTGTACATTATAGCTTGCGGCCATTTATGTATTTAATGCACGATATTATATGCATGATCTTAACCAGGTTAATTATATATCTCAATATATTTCATATTAATTTAAAGGTTTTCTATTTCGATTTCTAAGAACTATTTTCACTTTCAAAAACCTTCAAATGAGTATTGTGTAGTGGTTTTTAGAAATTCTTCTCGGTATTGCTACACACTGTATGCATTAAAAGCAAAGCAGATAATATAGACCAAATAATGTAAGAAATAAAAATAACAAAACGAAATCGAAACGGCAAGCAAAGTGTGAAGTTAGTGTTTGGTGCATGTCCCGCGGGAGCGACCACTGGTTGAATTATTTTCGTAATCCAATAAAAGAAAAACAAAAACACAAATAAATAGAATTTTTATGGAAGAGATTCGATTTCAGTGGTCGATTCAAACAGGGAAAGTCACTTATGCGGTGGCAAAGAATTTAAAACCAAGAAATGTACCACTAACTTTGTTAACAATTTTCCAGAAAACATGTATGAAACATGAATGTAAATACAATTCATACATTTTTGATTAAGTTTAAGAGCAGTAGGGGTTGCGGTAGTGGTAGCTTGTCGAAGAAATACAAATAAGAAGACTTTTTGGAGGGTGGTGTGTGTTGCAAATAAAAAGTCAATCAGAATTCCCCATGCAATCACAACAAGTATTAATATTTTAAAAGGTCATAGAGACAAAAAAGCCCCTTCCTGGCGCATAAAAACAAAACACAGACAAATATTTGTTGTGAACAAAAAAAAACTACTTGTATCATCTTCTTTAATTTTTGCACAAGAAAAGAGAAACTGTAAAACAGGGGATATTGTGCACACGTTTCTTGTAATTCGAGTAGCTTTATACTGATATTTAATGTTACACATTTACTGACAAAATAAACAATAATAAAAAACCAACAATGTTGTTTTAAATTTTTTATATATTCCTACGAACATGCACACATGTGTACTTGGTTATGCACAGCTCTTGGCCTTGTGCTGCAGCAAAAAATCCCTTCTTTTATTTTCCAGCAATAATTCTCAAGTGTTCTTTTTTACTTCCGATTTTTGGTTTTTTTTTAATTTTTTTTTTTTTGAAAAAAAAAACCAACGAATTTTACATCCAATTTTATTTCCTTAAGCCAAAGTGTTTTATTAGATTTCCACACTTGTTTTTATTGGCTTAAATGCATTTTTTATTTATAACCCAGCAACTCCCATTAAGAATAAAACGAAACTAATGCTGAAGGATTAAGAATTGTACAGGATTGTTTTGACTTGAACATTTAGACAAATAATAAAACATATTGCACATACCAGTTATTAGAAATTCCCAAGAGTTATTTTTATAGAAATCCAGCATTTTAAATAAATACTTTCTTGTATTAGCTTGATGGCACAATGCAATTAATTGGTGATTGCTCTGTTTGTAATGCTTGATTGACAACTCGAATTGAGATCATGTTTTTCGCTTCTCCATTTAACACTTTAAATGACGAAATTCAGTAAGAAAATGTACCGGTAACGCTGCTCATGGCTCTTTCACATAACAAAATTTGTGGCACAAAAGTGTTTATGACAGTGGGAAATATGTTTCCTGTACTGTTGAGATCCGCCAAGCTGGCTCTGTTCTTTGCCTGCCCCTACACAGGATCGGGCACTAGCACAATAGATGGAAAACCGTTTCCTCACTATCGTCTTTACCACAATTTCTGCACAGTGTCATCGCGCCTATTTCCAGGCGAACGGTTTGCCTTCCCAAAGGCCAGTGTCCTGTATAGATCGCCACAAAACCGAAAAAGCTAATTTTTTCTCTTTCTTCGATAGGAAATCCAAAGAATTAAGAAGCATCTTTAATCTGGGAAATTATTGTTTGCCGTTGAAGTTAGATTGCCACATACATGGCAAAATAAATTTAGAGGCTTTTGACAAATCTCTGACATTTTGCAATCTGAAAAAAAATTTCATACAAAATCGTTATCGGTTGATGCTTTTATACTAGATGCAATTTCAAAATTATTTTTTTATATAACAGCGGACAATACATCATGACACTTTGGTTTAACAAGCAATTGTCGTAGGACAATTTATGAACGAATAACCCGACTTAACAAATACTGAAATATTGAGTAGCTGAAAATATTTGATCAATTACAAAGAAATTTTCAATTCCAAGAACCATACAAAACACCCTTGTCCTTTATTTCCTTTATTTTTTTATTTATATTCTGCTAAGTTAACACAATCCTATCGCTATATGTAATGTTAACTGCACACATATTCCTTCAATATTGGGTACCTGCGGTAAATTGAGAATAAAATCCGCATTGGATAATCGATGTTCATGATTTATACCATATTTTATTTTTGAGGTATTTAGCTCTCAGAAAAATTTGCAAAATATAAAATATTTTTTTTTTCTTAATACTTTTTTTAACCTTTTTTATTATTTGAACAATCTATTTTTTTAAGCTTTAAGGTTTTTTTTTATTTATTATTTTTATATATATTCTCGATATTTCGTTAACCTTCGGTTATAAAAATAAAAATTTCCTGAAGATGTTAACCGAAGGTTAACGAAATATCAAGAATATATATAAAAATAATAAATAAAGAAAAACATTAAAGCTTAAAAAAATAGATTGTTCAAATATTTTTTTTTTATTGCATTTTTAAACTGGAAAAATAAACGAATTTTGTAAGAAAAAAAATGTTGGCCCTCTAAATTTTTGAATAACTCCAAAACGATAAAATATAGAAAAAAAATCATGTTGAATTAAATTAAATAAATTAAATTATGTTGGTTTAAATTCAATATAATTTTGTTCTGCATCTTTTGGTGTTTTGTTTATGAAAATCGAATGACTCGTTCTCGAGTTATGCTGAAATATGTCTTCGTACCTGACCAATTTAAGGGAACATTTTGCCACGCCCTTCCAAAAAAAACCCTACGTCAAAATCTCCGCCTGATCGCATGTATTGACATCACTACCTCTGCATATTGTGGCTGAGAGCAAATTTGTCTGCTATTTCGTTCCCCTTAATATTGCAGTAGCCCAGTGCATGAAGTAAAATCACCCTAACTTTCCCGTGGAGCCGCCTCAGGATTTCTCTGCATCTGTGTGTGTTCAGGACAGTATTGCCGCTTGGTTCTCAGTAAAGATCGTAATGAGTTTCCGGTGATTACTCTCGCCGCCTCCTTCACGCACATTTTTATTGAATAGACTCGCTTGGTTTTGGTCTCGGTTTTGAAAATCCTTCTCGCGAAGAGCATAAGAGCAGTCTTGAGAAGGTTGATACTCAGACCACATGATTTGGACAGACTCACCACCGCCGCCAACCACCTGGTCGTGATCTCACTAATAGTCGGTAAGAACTTGCTCGACACAAGTACCACCTTATCATACGCGTATGCCACCACCCTCTATGCCGCCTGTAGTAAGTTCCATCAGCAACGAATCCATAATTGCTGACCACAACAGCACACCCACCAGCCATGTGCCCCTATTCATCATTCTTGAGACCTGACTGTCCTCTATTTCCGTTGCGACAGTACTCTCCACTACCATCTGTTCTGTCCACATTATTATCTCCCCCTCAACGCACAATCTGCCAGAGGCAAGACTGATGGACAAGACGTGACTTCGGAAAGAATAGAAAATCTTTTGCTAAAAACACTACCACCAGTACGTCTCATTGGCTGCCATTAACAGTGGCTAACAAAAGTTGAGTTTCTTGAAATCGAAAACATAACTATTGAAGAAATCACAAAATCTCCTGCATAAAAATAATTTTTTTCTTTATTCAAAGTTATTTGAAACTCTAAATTATCCGTAGCACCAAACGACTAACAGGCCATACTGTAGCAGATTCTCTGAGAAATATTTTCCAGATAAAATTGATAAGTTTCTGCAATAATTTGCAAAAGTTTTCTTGCCAAAATACACTTTAATATCCACTGTTATTAAAGCATACAGCAAAGAATCTTTATAAGTTGTAAATAGTTGAAAAGTTAAAAATGATTGATCTTTTCCGAGATTTTAATCAGGAACAAACAAACTTTTATGCAGAAAACTTTTAACAACTTACAAATAATCTGCACAATTTCATTAAAGTAAACGAGAGCTTTTCTATTGCCAATTTGTTCACAAAGAGGTATGATTTTTTGTTTGTTTACTCTCAAACATATCAAAATTTAAATTTTTTTTTTCAAATATATCATGCGACTATGAATTATATTTTTAGTAAACATTCAGTTGCCAAACTATTAGTTTTCTTTAACTAATCTAAACATCTAATGCACATTTCTTAAAAACATCTCGCAGATTAAAAAACACATACAGATACGTTTTAGCATGTCTGATTCAAAGCCATTGACATTGGCTACATGCCATAAAATCCGTTTATTTGAATTGTTTATTTTTTTTTTGCTCCCCATGTTTATTATGGCGGCGGCTAAAGTTCAATGCATTTGGCCATTTCACAGTTAAACACTTATTGTGAAATGTCAAGTACATGATTGTATACAGTTAAACTTTTTTAAGTGTTGGGGTTCAATGCATCGGTAATTGTTGCTAGTAGTTTGTGTAGACGTGCACGCATATAGAGTGTATGGTTTTTTTTTCTTTTGGTGTGCAAAGGAGCTATAATAGCTGATTTACAAATATAATTTTCATGTTTATTTAATAATAATATTTACTATTCGCTACTAAATTTAACAGAATGAATGAGTGAAATGTTTGATAATATAATAAGCAGAATATTTTATTTAATCCACGGACAAGTTACAATTGTATTTTTGTAAATATCGGAAATTATTCCAGACTTTTGACCACAGAAACACATTTTTAATAATTAATACTGCATGGTTACTCTTCGCCTCATTGACGAAATATTAAAAAAAAACTTCTTGCAGAAGTGAAAAATTGCAAAAAAAAAATTTTTAATTAAGTATTTTATAAAAACAATCTATATATTATATTTCAAGCTCAAAGGTTCGTCTTTATGTTTATTTTTTATATATTTCGATATTTCGTTAACCATCGGTTAACATCTTCAGGAATTTTTATTATTTGAAATATAATTTATAGATTGTTCTTAATTTTTTATTTTTTTAATTGTTCTTTTTCCCGAAAAAGCACAAATTTAAAATTAGAATCATATATGAAGAGATATTCCCAAAATAAATTCAGTTAATATTAAATAAAAAAGGTTCAAAAATAAGTATTAAAAAATATTTTATAAAATAAAAGAAGGAAAAAGTATAATTATTTATCTATGTTTATTACATGGTTTTGTTGGTCTATATGCAGAATTTTATTTGGTTTTAATATCAAAAGTAGACCTTTAAGCAAATTCTTGAAAAAAGTTAAGAAATTTTACACGTTTATACAAGAGTTCCCAAAAAGTATTTGAGAAATACGAAATATACAAACAAAATAAACTAAATAGCTGCTTTAAAAATTTTAACATTTATTATTCCATTTAAATCTATTAAATTTTCCTAAATCCTTTTACAATTATGTAATGTGCATATAGAACAGCTAAATCATATAACAAACATAGATATAATCTTAATTAATTTTTACTAACGTTAAATAAATGAAAGAATAGTAGCAAAAAGTAAAGTGTAAATACAAAATTCTTTTTCGATACCAGCTTGAACTTTTTTTTATAAAAAATTTGGAAGCACCTTGAACTTGAAACTTTCGCCATCAAGTTACGTTGTTGACAAAAGGAGCGTAATATGAATGCACTTAAGTAAGTTATATGATAAAGAGTAAATGCGCTTTGTCATTTCGACGATGAGTATCCAAGCAGGGCTGATAAGAGCACAATTGGCAATCTTCCGCCCCTTAATATAACGATGCAGGAGGAAGCTACCACACAGACACTCCATTTGTATCACAAGGAATACTTTAAGGTGGGAAAGCTCGCTGGTCTCCTAAGCATTCTGAATGGGAAAGAAGCGGTCCGGACTTCTGACCATATTGAACCAATACTCTGCTTCTCAAGCAGATATGAGGTTATGTTCCTTAAATGGAATGAGTAGAGGGCAAATCCAAACTGAACGAATGGTGATTTACAAAAATGTTATATCGATAAACAATCGATGCTGTGGGTTCAGGAGTACTGGGGCCCAGAATCCACAGATCACTTGCTGTCCACAAAGATGGTACCATATTTCAGGCGTAGCTTTGCGCATTAAAATAATGGAAACAGTACATATTCTGCAGCAGGGTAAAAATAAAAAAGTTTTCGGACAGTCAGTCTGTCCTGGAGGCTTTCAACTGCTATACTCGTACTTATAGCTCGATAATTTTTTTGGAGTATCACAGTGCACAGGAAAATATGGCATCCGGGAACAGTGTTACACTGATGTGAGTACCAGGGCTATGATTACAATGAAAAACGATGCTCTGATGCAAGCGAAGATGGGAGCACGAAAGGGCTTCATTGAACACGGACCCATATTTGGCTGGAACAGAAATGCTCTGAAATGGGAAACCAAAGACTGGGCTAAGCTCCAGATAGATCGATATTGACACAACCTGGTCGGTTTAAGATATTCCAGAAGATTCCTGGATTTTGATCCAAATAGAGCAGAAATGGCTCTGAGAAGCATTCGTATAATTACAGGTGTTCTTATAGGTCATTTCACCTGCAATGAGCATCTTTACAAACTAATCATTACTAATACGAACATCTGCGCGATTCTGTTGTGAAGATGGAGAATCTATTGAGCATCTCGTAAGCAACTGTCCGGGAATAATGAATAGGAGAAGTATGTTCTTGTACTAGTTCACGCTAGCGGAAAGGGACATCCGGTCTCTCTCCCAGAAGCAGCTGATTCGATTCATGAGAGTACTGGCTGATCTAAAAACAGTATGAGGTGCACAATAGATCAGGAATGGTGGCAGGCGTGGAGAAATCCGCCTCAGCCTTTTTAACATTACATTTCATTATTTTCCTAATGAAATAAATTTCCTAAATAAAGTTAAACGGGAGGATGGTCTAACGTCACTCATTAGTTTAGAGGGAAAGATCTGTATCGTAATATTACCCAAACCAATATACACAACGTAGAAAATGCTGAGCAATCTTATCCGCCTTCATGCATAAACTGCATAAAGATGAAAGAGTCTGATTAAATTTTCTCAAGCGGTAGTTTCGTCTGTAGTGTTCCTACCGAAAAACATTGCGATATATAACTGAAAAATATTCTTTGATATTCAATTATGAATTTTTAAATTTTGAGTCATGACGCTTCTTATGGAACTTCTAGTGAAGCAACTTGTAGGGCCAACAAAAAAGAAGCGCATAATCCAACCAAATTTTTCATTACATAGATGCCTTATTTGTATGTATTTGAAAGTTGTTACATTTTACCAGCAATTACAACGTCAGACGAGAAAGTCTTATGCATGACTGCCTAAAATAAACATTCCCGACAGACTGCAGCATGGGTTTCGGCGAAGAAAATGCACATGCAACTATTTTTCTGCATACTCGTACATTTACAGGACTACTTAGCCAGTTGCGTGAAGATTTAAATAACGCTACTAAATTTATATTTATATAAAGTAAACGAGATCCCGATCCCGTGGAGCATTTCTTTCAAAAATATATGCCAGTCGCAATTAAAAGTTCTTGAAAGTTATTGAAATTTGGAAAAGCACGAAATGTACGATTTTTAGTTCAAGGAGAGTTGGAAAAATTTATCCAACAGCAATTTTCCGCTTCCCAGACAGCAATCATGCTTCTCAACCTAATTGGACACGAAAGGATTTAAATGAAGCCAAGAATTAAAACTTTATTTTGAAATCAACACCGAGAAGAGTTATTTTTTCTAAGTGATTCTTAGAATAATATTTAGTTGACTTCTTTATTTGGTGATTTTAATTTCGAAGAAACATATTATGAAATGAATTTAAAAGTCTAAACCCCGATCTGGAATTGGATGAAACTTTTAATAATTTTGTAAATAATAAATGGTGCAGTGTATTGGCAAAGTTTTGCAAATAATTTGTCTCGTAAAACTTTTCCTAAACACTGCAGCAGACATAAACGGACACGAAATTTAACACACATGCTAACAACAACAAAGTGGCATAACTTGAGAAAAGTGTAGGTATGCATTAGCGAAGAAATAGCAGCATATTGAAAAAGTTCCGGGCAAAATCTACGTAAGTTCGCATAAATATTGTATGTAAGATCAAGCGTAAGACGCGCGTGTACATGTGCGTGTGTGTGTGTGTATGAATTTGTACAAATTTACAGCTGCATAATTGATTAAGAAGTTTGGCTAAAGTGCTTAAGTACTAGCAAACTTAGAACCACCAAAGGAATGAAACTTTCAGACTATTTTTCAAAATTAAAACAACACAGCAGTAATGGCTGGGTTTTGTGGGAATGACAAAAAATTTTACACACACGTGAACATTCCTACATGCAATTCTACGTAGATATTAGAGAACTGCAAGAATGATAACAATCAATAAAATTGTGCATTCATTGTGACTGTTGACTCAATAGCATTTTTTAAATACTGTGTATCTCTCAATAGAGGTGTGGGTTCAATTGAACGAATCACTCAATTGAACGAGATGATCCGCTCTTTTCACTGAACGCTTTTGGCTCCTTGTCGTTTAAATTCTGTTGAAGTTTGCAAATCTTCTGCGTTAATACTTATCTCACTTTTTTTTAGTTGTTTCTTGTACCGTTCATTCGTATTTATCTTGTTTGTTGCAATTAAATTGCAAACATATTTTTTTTTATTTATATTAAAATGTAAATAAATTAAAAAAAAATGTTTTCACTTTAAAAATTAAGGGGCGTTTTTCATAGTAGTCAGCTAATCATATTTTACCACTTTCCTAGCTCATCTTTATTGAACACCAGATTCTATTATAGACTAAAGAATTTTCAGGTTAGTCTAAGATTTTAAAAATTATTTATAGAATTTTTAATAATAATAATTTTTGCAACATAAGTTTAAAAAAGTTACGTTTAGCAGTTCCATCACTTTATGGAATTTTTGTTTTATTTATTTCTGTTATTTCGCTCTTTTTAAAATGAACGATTTAACGAACGGCTTAATTTTTTTCAATTGAACGAAATAGAGCGATCAGTGAAATGAACGATTTGGCACAGCTCTATCTCTCAATATAAAAGTCTGTGGATTCGTCCAGTCTTTGTTCTGCGCATTCAGTTTATTGTTGTTTTTTAGATGTGGAGCTGTGTTACCATATTTGAAGATTTATTTTTTTTTTTTTTTAATTTTTTTTTAATTAATTTAATTTTCACAAAAAAAAAGCTATACATTTGAAATTTAGAGGTTTTATTTCCAGTGTTCGTGCCTTTATTTATATTGTCTGTATTAATATAGGAAAACGACTAATAGGGATAATAGTACGGACCGGAAGATATGTAAATAAAATCCAAATATAGATTAGCTATACCATGCAACAAACATAATTAAAAAAATTGTAATTAATTTCGACTTCTGTTAAATAAATAAAAATAATTCAAAAAGGTGTATAGTTTGAAAAATTTTAGCCATATTAAATTAAAAAATATATCGGCATCACTGATATTGCTCTCTACTCTAACTTAACAAAATTGTCTTTGCTTTGTTGCAAACGCAAAATAAAAACATGAACTCAGTTGATTTCAATGAATCCGTGTTTTTATTTTATTTTATTGTGCTACTTTTCATTATTACTGCTGTGCTGTTTATTTATTACGCAGCCAATGGTGAATGCACGTTTAAGTGATTTACTCATTTTTCATTATTACTTATGATTCAGTTGTGTTATTACATTTGATATTGTCTGTGTTGTGTAGTAAATACAATCACAGCATTAAGCTGAATTCATTGTTGTTAGTAGTAGTGAATGGTCTCTTGCAGGTCTCTCTCTTGTCCAATACATACATACTATATACCTGCAAATATACATATAAGTAAACTCCTGTTATTGACATTTCAGAAAATAATGCGGGAGTTTTATTTAATTTTTCTTATCTAAAACATGTGAAAACTAACAGAAGCACGTGCTAAACTTCTTCCATGTGGCATGTACAGCAATATAAATCTCAGAAAGTTCTCAACTGTAATTGCAGCAAAAATTATTTTTATTATTAAATTTTTTAATTAAAAAAAAAAATTTATATATCGAAACTGAACAAGTGACAGTGATAGTCGGCTGAGCTGTAATGATTGATAAAAAATTTAAAATATTACAAAAAAATTATTTAAGAAAAATTTTTCCTAAAAGAACTTTTTATAAATTATAATTTTTTCGGTTACTGCAAATGAAATGTACATGTAGGCCAGCTAAACCATATAACAAACATAAATATTCGATATGGGCAATTCCAAGAGCTAGAGCGGGACACTCGCTTGTCTTTGAAGTGAAGTAAAATAAAGAAATCTTAAATTTTCTTTTTCTTTACTACGTTTTATTTTTATAGCACATTAATGGCACTATAAATAGTGCAAAATGTAGCCTTCATCGATTTTTTGTTTCTGTTGTATAACCAATAAACATGGTATCACGAACGGGACAACATTTTGAAGTCGCTTTCAACAGCATTTAGAAAAATAAAAAAAAATTTGCGAATTAAAACACCATTTTTGAAAGGAATTTTTTTTTTTTAATTAAAATAGAATAATATGACTTTCCAATAATGGTTGTCATATTTAAATATTTGTGTTCCTCTTTTTTGAACAACCTTTATTATGACTTAGCACGGGACATTTAGAACGACACACATATTTTCTACAATGTTTGTTTACGTGTGTCTTACGTTTAAATTGCATTAACTGTGAAAATTTTATACTTATTATTTTTTATATAGTTTTAAATATAAATTTTATGTTTTGATATGTAATAAATAAACCGTTCATTTTAAAAGTGAGACATCTTCATTTTTAGAAAAATATTTCTCAATCTTAAATTCCTAAATATTTACCATGTCTTTTCTTTTTGCAGTAAATTTGTAAATATTATGTTATAATATCGACTCGTATATTTCATATATTCTACACATTTTAAATAAATTTTCAGTTTCCAGATAAATTTTCTGAAAATGATAATCACCACAAACTGAAAATATATTAGTTTCTTAAGATTTTAACATTTCCTATAGAAAGTTTTGGAAAGAATCATTTGTTGATTGACATATTAATTTTCGATCCTGGATTGTGGACTTTCGACTTTATTCGGATTCAATAGCTGCAAATTTGCATATAACGAATTCCCCTTCTGAACTATGAATATAAGATTATAGCTTGGTGTACAAGAAATGATGAAACCAATAATAAAATAATTATAATTTGAATATAGAATTTAAATAACAATCAGTCTATTATTTCTGTACTTCTATTTGCTGCAGTCGATAAGAATTTTAAGAAGAAAATAATTTATCTTCGCTCTAAAGAAAAGATTTATTCCTGAGGAAAATTGCTAAAATTTCTTCAATTTAAATACCAAATTTCAAAAACTATTAACTTATGCAATTTTATTGTTATAATTTAACAGACTAGTTGTACTCATTAACTAATTAAATATTTAAAACAAATAGTGGCAAAGGAATCTAAACTGACATCATATAACTTTGGTTCGTATAATCATGTTTACATATTGTCCAATATGTTTCATATTACTAATTGAAATAAATTTAAAGGTTCTTTAGAAAATTAAACATTTATGCAACATAAAATAACATGGCATTTATTTGTGCAGCAAGTAGACAGACAACATCTGGTTTAAAATCTCTACAATACCCGAAATGTTCAAACGTTAAAATGTAATATTTCCTAACCGTAACACAGCAACAGCAACAGCATAATTTTTAAATTTAAAATACTGTGTACACATAATTTTACCCAAAATTGTTGGTATTTGTTATGTTTTGTATCCAGAATGTTGAATTTAAGTTGCTTGTTTCACATATAATCATCGACACAACCGGGCTTCAAAGAGGAAGAATTTCGTAGAAAAAATGGAGACTCACATTAAATGTGAACAATAGTGGTTTAAGTGAATAATTTATGAGAATGCGTATGCGTTTTTGGTATTTAATTTTGGTTTATGTGGCAAACAAGTTGTATTTTTCCATTTGCGGGTTGTTTTTTCTGTGGTCCTTTATATAATAAAATTGTAAATGTGCACGTGCTTTTGTGTGTGTTACCTCAATGATAAACATCAGTAAGCAATACCGATGACAGTATAAATGGAAGTCCAGCCAAACATATGTTGCATGGCTTGCATTTCAAAATCATTATTTTTATATAGTAAAACGTTGTTAAAGGGGGCTTCATAACAACGTAAATCATTATCATGATACAAATTTTATTAACTATTTTTCTACTTTATATTAAAATGTTCTTAAAACTTGCTCTGCAAAACGTTACACACGAGAATATTTGACAAATTTTTTTTTTGATTATTATTACTACAGTGCCAGTCAGTTATAATGGAAATGTTTGCGGTTATAATGAACAAAAAAAAAAATCGAAAATTTTTGTCTATCGTCTTTCGTAACTTTAAATTGTTTATCAGAATTTGGCAACACTATCAGTTGTCCTCTTAGTTACTAAGTAAATTGTAAATTTAACTCACAGCAACTAAAAATTTCAAAGACACAAAAATATAAACAAAATTCTAAAAGAAAAAATTAACTTAAGAAAAGAAAGTAAAATGTATGTATGAAATTTCAAAGTCTATAATTTTAAACAATAAATAAATATATTTAAAAAAATATGGGGAATGCTGCCCATTAAAAATTATTTACTTCGCTTATAACGAACAAAGTTACCCGGTCCCGTGGAGTTCGCTTTAACCAAACTGCACTATAGCATAATTATTCTTATTATATATGCTGTTAGGCCCCTTATTTCCATTATTATTGTTATTGTTATTATTATTTTTGTTACAGAATTACTAATTTTCAAATCAGTTATAAATTTTCTTTAAAAAAAAAAGAAAAAGAAAAGATATTATTTTCCAAACTTTTACCCGTGGCTCGCGTTTTTTACAAAACTAGTGTTTTTGAGTTAGGACATTGTTTGTGTGTATATGTAAATATTTTTATAGACTAATATTTTACCTGTCTCGCTTTGTTTTTAAAATTTCCAAGCTTGAACAATTTTTAGCTGAGGAAAATTCCGTCATTTGCTGTCAGGAAACCTTTAAGGAAATAATCAGACATTGTGAAATGGGTCGTCAATTTATTGCATTTTTTTTATTTTTATTTTATAAATCAAATATGGAAATTGTAATTCGTACGAAGAAAAAATCACATTAAAATGGATGATAAATTTTCATTTTCATATTTGACAAAATATCTATCATACGCCTTGGGGTCTTAATAAGAGCAAACAATGTATGAAATGAAAATGTAGCATACTTTGAGGCTGTTTCATTGATAATGCATAGAATGTTGCGCCATTTAAAAAGTAACCTCTATCTTGCTATAAATAAATTATTATTTTCATTGTATTTGTTTAAAACTAAGCTTCTCGTAATGAATATGAATAGCTTTGTAATTTCATCGCTGTAGAACTACTCCGGTTTATCGGCAAAAATACTTTCAGACTGATCTCCGGCAACATTTCGGATTGAATTTTTTAAAGCATTAACCCTTATGTGAATGGCAAAAAGTGCATGCCAAGGTACCAAGGTATAGGGTTGGAAACCAAAATTTTTCCCACAAAAATCTTTATAAAATCATTTAAAATAAGTCTGAGATTTACAATGCATGTACATTTGAAGTGAAATTTGAATGTATTGTTACCGATATTTTGGTTTCCCATAGTTTTATCATATAGGTACCCGGGGATTTTGCCATGTTCTTGAAGGTGTTCTTTTACCATTCACATGAAAGTAAAAAGTGCTTTTAATCGTTTATTTTTCTTTCAACAAATAAATATTTCAGTCTGAGATTTTCATATCAACTTTAATTTATTGTATTATGAGTAACATTGCACTAAAAATATATTTGTATGTATCGTTTGTTCATAAGAATTTTACGAAGGTACCTTGCTATACTGTTAAGATTGTTAGAAATTGTTAGAGTTATTTTTGTTCCGTCTGTTACTTACGAAGTGGAAGTAAATGAGATGCCAACAATTACATTGAGTTCAATTCAAAATGGTTGTCATTACTTCATATATAAACATGTTCTTTCTTAAAGTAGTTGAAAAGAAATAAATTATAAGTGTCATAGTTATGTAGCTACAAGTTGTTATAATTAAGAACACAGTTGTATATATTTGGTTTGTGAAGTAGAGTTCCATTATTCTTACAGAAATAAATTGGTCTGCCACGCCTATTCAAAATAGTTTCTTACCTCCAAGTCGGTATTTATTGAAAATTTATTAAAAGTTAGAAGTTCTCAAGAAGTATTTATATATTATCTTTTAAAGGTTTGGTTTTTTTTTTTCTATTTCGATAATTCTGCAATAATCTATCGCTTAACATATTCAAAAAAAAAAAACTTCCTAAAGATACGAAATATCGAAAAGGAAAAATAAAAAATAAACAGAAATCGTTAAGATTAAAAGAGAATATATAAATATTTATTAAAAGAAATGAGCTTCTAAAATAATGATTGGAAAAAAGTTCTCAAGAACTTTCAAGTATGTGAATCATGAAATTCTATAAAAAAATTAAGTCTAAAACGCTAAAGGTTCTCGCGTACGTTGCTATTCTTATAAGAGTTTAGAGAGTTTTGCGGACACTGAAATAAATGGAAGTCAGACGGTGCAATCGAAACTTTCTGGCCAAATGTTGTACGTTGGCGTGACATCCAATACTTTAGAACCTGGCATTAGCATGATGGGCTTCTCTTCTGGCCAGTTTGGTAATATCACCAAAGGCTTCACCGAAACTTGTTGGCCGTCAATATATATGCACTGTAGTTTTTTTGTTTTTTGGTTAATTTTCCTGCATTTAGCCGAAGATTCATTGCTTCTCAAGATTAAATATTTAGATTTGGTTGTTTTTTGCAATTATACTCACTTCGAGTGTGAAAATAATCCCCAAATACCATGTTCTTGATGTTTAATCCGTCACTTCCGTGTAATTTTTTTTTTATCTTACTCTGACCAGTGCTCATGGGAAATATTCCACATATGCAATACATATGCAATGTTCCTTGTTAAAGAGAGGGATAGTGTAGAGAATAGACAGGTGGTGGAAAGTGGTGAAGGTGGCGCTGGCTGAAGTATTCTGCATGTTGACTACAGAACCAAAAATTTCTTGGGTTCAATCACAGTTTCAGACTCATAAAAACATCTCGCATTCGTACATTCAGAAGGTTTCAGTGGCGAAGGCATAGTCACTGGTCACTAAACAGTAACGGCTTCAGCTGCAATAAATCCACAGGTACACCAGAACTTTCTCCTTCGTTGGTATTTTGTAGCACCGGCGGAATAAAATAGTTACTAAAAACGTCTACTAAAAACAAAACTTCAATAATTTCCAGCACTACACATCGCATGTGTAGCGGTCATCTCCTGAGTGCTGGTCCAAGATTAAAAAAGGAAGATTGAGCTTATTTCTTGCACAACTCTGTTGCCTGTCTTCAGTTGCCTAAAGGAAAGTTGCGGCGTCTCTGATGTTCATTTTAAGGCCTTTTTTAAACTAAGGGCAGCCATTTTTTTTACTTCGCTGACGTTTTATTGCTCTAATACCACCGAAGGAGGTTGCTATAGCACTGGGGGTGCTGATGGCGAGTAGTCAGCGTGTTGGCTCTGCAACCAGAAAGACCCAGGTTCGATTCTCAGCCGGGTCAAATCAGAAAAAAAAAATTTTCTGAGTTTTTTGTGCTACAGCACCCTCCTTAGTCGGTATTTGAGCAATAAAACGTCGGCGAAGTAAAATAATAAATAAAATGGTTCCATTAGCTTAAAAACAATGCGTCAAAAAAGCATCAGAGACGCCACAACTTTGCTTTATAATTTACACGCAACTGCAGAGTTGTGCAAGAATTAAGCTCTATCTTCCTACCACTTTCACCACCTGTCTATTCTCTACCCTATCCCTTTGTCTAGTTCTAGTGCAATGCATTGCATATGTAGGGGATAGCCCCTGAGTACTGGGACAAGATTTAAAAAAAATCAGAAAATCTTTTTTTTTTGATTTCACTGGGCTGGAAATCGGCAACCCGGGTCCCTCTTTATGTATCATATATTTAGCAGAAGTAAATTTTTATCCACTTTTTATTTATTTTCCGGGCAGTCTGAAGTGAATCACTGACACAAATTCAGAATCAAGCAAACTACTTCAAAGTCCACCGTTCTCCCACATCATACTTTTGTAATTTTTCGATAAGTTTTTACAATAATTGTCCCCTCTTCTATAGTAAAACAGTGGCCATAATGTATTTACTCCGATATTTCAATCATTCGCAAACTAATGGAACATTTTCATTACGGATTTAAAGCACAGTCTTAATCTAAAACTGTAACTTAGTTAATGTATTACGTGGGTGTGGTTTAGCATCCAATGAACAGAATGATAAAGTAGAATGCTGAATATTTATTTAGTATTTTTTGTTTACAGCCGGGTTGTATAGTCGCATAAAAACTTCTTACCGTGTGCCACTAATTCAGCTAATTGAATTTTTATTTTGTTGTTTTTTTTTCGTATATTGTGTGCATTTCTTTTGACTAGTAAGTTGATTCATTAAGAAACAAAAACTTAAAAATCCTCATTAACTTTTACTAATGAACCCTTCTGCACTTATAGTTTATTGCGAAGCAATTTCCATTAGGAAGAGGAAAACAAATAGAACGAAAATGAAAATGTTACCCTTGAAAAGAGCATTTAATTCCCAGGTTGCTACTTGCAATTAGTGTTGCATTAACAGTATGACATTACAAGTGACGTCTATCGTTCATTTCGAAGTATAAGCCTGCACATGCACGTACATTCGCATAGTGGCACAAATAAAGTTACTTATCCTCATGAACTTAAATATACGTGAACGTACACACGTCTATAACCAGAAACGATAATTGTAATAAAGTATTTTCTGCTTTGTCGTTTGTTTTCAGGTGATTGTTGTGTTGTTGATATTTTTGCTACTTCAGTCGCCACCAACATAAAATGCATGCAACACATGACATTGAAGTGTGATGGCAGCGGAGGTGTTACAACTGAGACAAACATTGAATGGAATGTAATTTTAGTGCAATTATTTTTAGTGCCAGGTGAGAATAAATGCACAAATAACAAAATTACATCGACTTAAAAGTGAAAAAAATAGAAGTATTTTTGCAACATAGCTGCAAGAAATCTTAACTTAAGAAAGAAATTTATAGCTGTACATATTCGAGTATAGAAAGAAAAATGAAATAAAAGGCAGCCAGTCAGAAGTGTGTTAAAATGAAAAATTATAATAACAAACGACCGAACTTTGAGAAATTTAACAAACTCTTTGCTTTAGAGATGGGTTTCGGATTTCTACTAGAGAATGGATTCAAACTGTTACTACCGAGGAAAAAAGTATCGAATTTTAGAAGCACAGAAGCAATACATCATTGCTCATGCAGGAATAAATGCTTACAAAAATATACTAAAGTTTATAGCAGTATAACCAGCGCAAGATTCTTGCAATGTCTATTTGAATATAGAAAGTCTGGCTTATAATCGGCTCATAGCGAATGACATAAAAGCGTTTAAAGTTTTAGAAAATTTCTCCATTACAAATGTGCTGCCAGGTAAGCATTAAGTTTTTCGAAAAAACCTGAAAATAAGAAATAACGAGAACTAACGAATTTCATATTAAAATTTTAAAAATAAATGCAAAATATATGCATTAATTTTTATTAAAAATTTTTGAGAGGAAACATGAACAAAATTGTTATTTATTTGAATGCTGAAATTTCACCGAGAAGTAGCAAAGAATCGGACTAAATGAAATAAAATTTAACGCAAATAATAAAAATTATTTTAAAATAAGAGAGCGAGAATTGTATTTCTCTTAATTGCTTTTTTTTAACCGACTTCAGAAAAGGAGCAGCTTCTAAATTCAACTGTATTTTTTCTATGTCTGCTTTAATTCTGTTAAGTTTTTATTGGGTGGATCTTTTTTGTTGTGGCCGTATTTATAGTGCGATCCCATTTAAATGGATGACGGTTCGGTGGTAGACAGTTCCCCCTAAAAAAACTTTTTACTACGTGGACCGATTTTGATGATTATTTTATCAATGCAAAGCTCATGCCTACAGTGTGGTCTCATTTTATTAAGGGACTTATCGGCGGAATACATCTCCGCCGTGACATAAATTAAATTTTCTTTAGTGGTTAATTGAAAGGCGAGTCAAGCATAAAGTAGAAATGTTAAAAAGATTAACGGAACGAGTCACTAAAAAGTGTAAAATAAAAATTTTTGCCAAAAAAAGTTTAGCCGACTTAAAAAAGGAACTAAAAAGTAAAATAATAATAAAATATTAGGATTATTTATCTATATTTCTTATATCGTTGAGCTGGTCTATATGCAACATTTCATCTGGTGCTAATAATCAAAACCTTCAGTAGACCTTTAACCAAATTCTTGAAGATTTTGATATTAAAACCAAATGAAATGCTGCATATAGACCAGCTCAACCATATAACAAACGTAGATAAATAATCGCAATGAATTTCGACTAACGTTGAATAATTGAATAAATAATTAAATAAAATATTAAGTTTGTGTGCATGGAATTGTATGGAGGAATATATAAAAATATATTTATGTAGTACATATGTATATAAGGACATATATAAAACGTATTAAATAAAATAAAACGATACATAAATACAGTATATTAAGGGCCTTAATTCTTCAAGGCTTTGCAAATAATTAAGGACTATGTTTTTAATACTCCGCTTAGACTTTGTTCTTACTACTTAGTAACGACTGCAAGCAGTTGAATAGCAAGGAATATAAATATAAAACTTTATAATTTTTTTACTTTTTAGATCCTTTTTTAAGTCGGTTAAATATTTTTAACCTTCCCACTACAAAAACTCACCCGGGTGGCATTTTCGATTTTCTATCAGTGATAACTTTTTGAATTATAATTTAAACTGAAAATAATATCGACTCAGTGACTAATTTTCTTAGTTTTAATGGAAACTTTTAAAATATTCAAATGTAAAAAACCTGAAATGTTGGTGTGAATGCGAAAGTTTTGTGTGAAATATATGCAATATATATGGGTTTCGAGTCAATATGTACATAAAAAGATTTTTTAATAAAAATATTTTCAACTCAACACCAGTATATGATGACAAAAAATTTATTTCAATCTAAGAAATGGCGCTTTCATAGTGTGAGCGGTCTACCAGCTTATCCATCGGCTTGATGAAATTAGTTGCCCTCAGAAGTGTTTTCCAGCCTTGTTGTTACCGTCTTCATCCCAAATTCTATTGCGATATTTTAGATGATCATCCATATAAAATAAATGGACGGCCTTTTCTGAACCAGGGATGTTTCAAACTGAAAAAAAAACAAAAATTAGCTCTGCTGGTGAGAGAGCTACCCAGCATACATAATGTCTAACATTTGAAAAATTATGCTGCTTTATAAATATTTTCTTTCTGTTCAAACAAATAATTATGTTTTTCTTAAAAATACATTAAAAACATTTTCGTTTCCTTCTTATATTATAATTATTAAAAAATTGTTATTGAAAATATTTAAACTTTGTGTCAAATATAAAATAGTGCAAAACGTAAACAATTAGGAATTCAATCAAAGTTCAAGTTCGAAGTGAATAAAAAGCAAATAAAATATCTGTATAAAATATAAAATGCAGTGAACATCATCGAAAGCATGAAGGCTTATCATAAAGTACTTTTCGCATGTCATTTTGTTTACTTTATATTTTAAAAGAATTATAAACAAACCGCTATGACTATGTACTCATCGCTGACTTAGTGAAATGTAATGAAAATACATGTGATTGTGTTTACGTTGTGTACAGAAACAGATTTTTACTTTCCTTACTTTTGTTCAATTTGAAACGAAACGCGCGTGTTTGCTGGACAAGAATTTCTGAAAAAAATTAACAATCATCCGCTTCATGTGTTTTCGTCGCCACTTAGTCGACGTTCTTTTTTATATGAAGGAGATCTATTTTCCCAACTAGCTTTACAAGGTATGATGAAAAAAGCTATTCGTTTGTTGTGATACAAATCTTCACAAACTTTCACTCTTCGCGGGTGCCCCTCCGTAGTCTCGTCCATGAGAATTAGTCTTATCAATATGGAAATGCGGATTCGGTTCCCGCTATACCCTGGGTGTGTCTACAGACAAGCTATAAGAGCTGAGTAGAGTTTGTGTTGTTTTTTTACATTTACCAGTTTTTTGTGCTGGCTGTGTTTAGTAGATCAGTTATAAGTGCTACGTTTCATAAACATGTTGCAGTCCATATATGGCGTATTAATGGTTGCCGGAACTTAATGGTCTCAATTTTCGTTCTTCATTGTTAAACTGTTCGGTGTAAATTTTTATGCCAGTAAACTTTTTTGCGATCTGGAAAAAATTCTACTTCTCGTCGATCCTCCAAAGGAGTTTATGTCGTTTCGCTTAGCTTTATGCACTGCACATTTTATGGAAGATCAGCACAAAACATCAGCATATAAATTTGTTCACAGGTATCAATACTCATTCATTCTTCGGTATATGATCCACATTCGTATGTTGGAAGAAAACATACATAGTAGATTCTATTTAGGGGCTGTTTGAATTGATTTCTTGAACACTTGAAATTACTCGATTTGTCCTGCCCATTATTTTTAAACTTCTCAATACTGTAGTCGTGTCAAAGGCATTGTCCCACTGTAAACAAAACGAAATATAATTTACATCGCAACAACTTTCTGCATCCCTCCACTAGATCCAGTGAAAAAAAAAACTCTAGGTATTAGAAAAGCAATTACAGTGTTTAATGTAGTTCTCATACCTGTGAACCAAAAATAAAATGAATGAAATGCAAGTGGCAAAAAGAAAATACAACGTGTAGAAAGAACTCTAGACAAAAATGAATCGAAATATTCATGCCTCAATAACAATGAAGTTATTACAAATGTAACAGAGAGCACGATCATAAACATACATACATATGCATATACATATCCATATGTACATATAAACACATACATTTGTTGGCTTAGTTTAGATGTGCCAACCTAAAGAAATTCTTATTACCATGTCTACATACCGAGAAGAATTATGGTTTTAGACATCAGAATACAAAGAGCTATGAAAACGTAGTGTTCATATGTTCGTTATACATTCAGTTATTTTTGTTTCTAATATTCATAGAGGAGAAAAATAAATATTTTCCGAGTACATACATACATACATACATAGTACGTATATGGATATGTACGGGGTAAACTTTTCACTCGTAGCAGGCACTCGTTTAGTATGAAAAGCACTTAAGATAGACGAAACACTTAATCTTTGCAATTTAGTTAACAACCCTGTTCATTGATGTTGTTTTAAATTGTTGTTTTATTCAAATAAGCAAAGTTTGAATAACGTTTCCAATACGTGAATACGAGAGTATATGTATTTTTGCCTGAACATGTAACAAAATTTTAAAAATTTTAATTCTTCTTTGTTTATTATGAAGAAATATTGAATTTTTATTTTATTTAAGGCGAATATTTAAAAAATAAAAAAGTCCTTATTCCATAATAAATCCATAAGAAAAAATTAAATTTTAATTATAGAGAACGAAATAAAAAGTTAAAGTGTTCGATTTATTTTTATTTGTTTGCGAATTTTCGTGCAATTAATACGAGTACAAACTAAAATAAATTATTAGTTAAAATGATGAAACAGAACTGGTGCTGACGTTTGTTTTCCATACAGTTTGACATGAAATTTTGCCAGAGAAAGCGGTCATGAAATAGAATCTATTTTATTTTGACAACACTTCTTCTTATGCTCTCACTTTAAAACACAAATGCTCTCAAAAATATTACCATACTTTTAATTAATTTTATACATTTTGTTTTTGTTTTTGAAGCTTTGGGGCAAAGCAAAATACAAACAAAAGAAAATTAAAAAAAAATTTAAAAGCGCAATTGTAATAATTTTGTTAATTTGAAAAAAAAATTACTGATATTGTGGAAAAATTAATTGCAGAAGTACAAAAGCATGATTGCATATTTAATTTACAGTCGCCATTGTACAAAAACTATTATTTAAAGCAATTCGTGAAGCTGCAGCCGTCGTTTCAATTATGGGCTTCTTTTCTCTGAGAGTCGTTTTTGCTTGAAGTTGCGGACGTGTTCTGTTCATAAACTCATCATAAACTCTCCATCTTGTGGAAATGTCTTTGCGTTATTGTAAAATTGTGTAGTAAAATTTTACTCTACACTAAGAAAACAAACAAATATACATTTAATACATTGTACTGTGGTCCATTCCATTTGTCAAAAATAAAAAAATCAAAGTCATAAGTTTGTCACCAAATGTGGCATCAATATTTCTTATAAAAACAAGGTTTTAAAATTTATAGTTGTTTTGGTTTTATTCCAACTGTGTCTACTCTTTAAGAATAGCTTGGAAAATTAAGTACAACGTCAAATTAATAAAAAAAAAATTATTATTGAAATGAATCATAAGAAATATTGCATTTAAAGGTATTAACTGAATTCTAAAATAATTACAATGTGTTTAGCTTGTTCTGAATTTATTGTAAAATTAATATTTTGCCAGTGTCATTGTTAATCTTCGTTCGTTCATATATTTAAAATTTAAGCTAGAATTGTAGTATTGTTTAAGTAGTCAATATTTTTATTTTTTTAAATTTATTTTGTAAAAAAGTTGTTAACATATGAATTATAAAGAAGTTTCGTACATTTTTTCTCAATTTTTTGCTTACGTGGGGTGAATGTGGACGGTATGTTATGGCGGGGTAGGGTGTATGAGTCATCAACCAATCCAATTTTACCATTAAATAATTCGTTCCCGAAGTTTCACGATGATTATGTATCAGTATATGTACTGGAAGTATTTTTGCCTGCCGATTTCATAGAGCTCCGACCTGTGTGCACTGGTAGCAACATAGATCTAGATAGATACTAGAACGGGATACTTAAAGTCAGCGGCCATTGGTGCAGAACATTGGTCTTTTCGACACAAAAATATTGACATGTCATTCTTTAAGATCCGACAGCAAATGCCAAAGATATAAAGAATAGTTTAAAAAGGCGACCCCTACCTTCGGCTATAAAATATTGTTTCAAAAAATAATAGATGCTGTCCGGTGCATTTTTTTTGCCTGTAAGTTTTAACGTATATGTACATTAATACATGAGTATTTGTGTACATTTCTTGAACTTAAGGGTAGCGATGGTTGAAGTAGTTAACACATTGACTACAACGTCAATGGTCTGGGGTTCGAGCTCAGTGTCATGAAAACACTTCGCATTTTTTGATATGCATTAGTGTGACTTTGTGTCATTTGTTATTGGCAGGTTTTAGTGGCAAAACCATAGTCAATGGTCAATACCGGCTTCAGCTGTAACCAGTCCACAAGTAACATCAGAGCGCCATTGTTTGTCAGTATTGTGTAGTATCATCGGCAAAGTAAAATAATTAATAAAAATGGCTACTAAATAGGTTTCCTCGACCTCAGAGACGTTGAAACCGCAAAAAACCTCACAAAAGGAGAGTTGTAAAGAAATTAAAGCTTTCTTGTGTCTATTCCTTCACCACTTGTCATCACTATTACTGTCAAGTTCTAGGCAATTATTAGCCGAGTGTTACTTCTCTTTATAAAAAAAAGGTATGAATATTTAAAAAAATCTCCTGAAATTTGTAACGAAAGTATTCACTAAAACTAAATAATGTTCTCATACTTTCGCATTATTCGCATATTGAAAGAAAAAACCAAATTTAATAAAGTAATTTAGTAATAAAGTAGATCTCCTTAAAGTTTTAACCCTGTTGAATGAATATCTATTTATAAAGAAAAACATATTAAAACAAAAGCGCTCAGATTTATACCTTCTACTTCATGTTCCATTTTAATTAGATTTCAAGAGCACAATATATACGAGGGATGTTTGATGACTCCGTGATTTTACACTGCTGCCGTCAACCACCATTCATTAATAGACTACTGTCAAGTTCTGAGCAAGCTGCGTCATTTAGTTCGTCTTTGACAGCCATTAAAACCAGACAACCTGGCGAATTAGAACAAAAATGCAAAAAAGTGAATTTCATGTGTGATGTTCAACCGCAATCCAAATGACTTTTTACATCATTCTATACCCAAAGATGAAACATGGATCCATCACAACAACCAAGAAATAATGAAAACAGTGGGTTTCTCCGGATGAACGTGCCCCAAATAAGTCCAATGTGGGCTTCTAAGCCAACAAGGTTAGGACCACAGGTTTTTGGGATGCATGAGGTGTCGTTCATATAGATTATCTAGACAAGGGTAGAACGATCACCGGCCAATATTGTTCAGAACTTTCAGAGAGATTCGATATTGATTTAAAACAAAAACGACCACATTTGGCAAAAAACAGTGCTGTTCCATCAGGACAATGCACGAGTGCACACGTGTGTAGTCAGTATGGGAAAAATCCCCATCCAGCTATTCTACAGATTTATTTTCTTTCTTCAAACCTAAAGAAATGGATGGATGGTAAGAGCTTTGGGTCGAATGAAGAGGTCATAACAGAATCAAACGCCTATTTTGAGGGACTTGAGAAGATATATTATTTGAAAGAAATAAAACGCTGGACTAAATGTTTTAATCTAAATGGAGATTATTATGAAAAATAATACGCTTATTTGCCGAAAAAACATTTTTTTATGCAAATAGTCACGGAGTTCTTAAACATTCCTCGTACATATTGGGTTACCAATTATTCAGCATTGCAAAACAACATTTTAGTTTCATTTTCATTTAAACAAGATTAACGCATATGCTCAAAAATATTTTCAGACAACTGCTACAATATATTTTGATATTATTGGCATCTCGTTCTCCCTCCTTCACTCTTTGTTTCTCTTTTTTTCCCATCCACTAGTCATACAAGCTCGCCAGGATTTTGATTTAAGTTGTGGCATAAAACAAAAACTAAATTGTTGAACATTAATTATATTTCTTTGGCAACTTCTCCACATGTACGACTATTTCTGATTTTAGTTTAATGTATTTATTGTTGTTGCTTGCTGTGAAATTACACATGCGAAGAGGGGCGCTTGTGTATATGTGTGTGTGTGTGTGTGTGTGTGTAGTGCTCATAATTACACCTATTTACGGTAAATAGTTATACATAAACATTCATACACATGTTGATATGTGCTTTTATGAATTTATCCCTGTGCTGTTCTGTTACGGTCATCAACATTTATTTTAGTTCCAGCATGATAAATGTTCAGCTATTAACGTCTAATGACAAATGTTTAGTTATCGTTTGATATGTTTATTGGTATGAAAGTTGAAGTATTTAAATGTTTGTTATAACTTTTTTTTATTTATACGCATATTTAGTAATATTTGGAAATGGCATTAAAGTGATGATGTGACTGAAAATTTTGGGTATTTATATACATACTCGTACATACAGGGTGGGTTAAAAATATCGCAGGGGTTTGAGTTCAAAGAGCCATTGTGTCCCTCGCAGTGTGATCTGTGGGTCCATCCTGTTGGAACCTAACTTGCGGCTTCCCTTAACCCTGTATGGTTGCTCTTCATTTTAGTACATTAAAGTTACTCTTCGTCGAATTGACGAACTATACAAAAAAATTTTTTGCGAACGATTTTTAAGGTAAAAAAGAATAAAACATTTTTTTATTTAAGCATTTTTTTAAACATTAAAGAAACAAATTTCATATAAAAATAAAAATTTTTTTCGATACGAAGTTAAACTTTTTTGTTGTGATTTTTTTGTAAATTTTAAAAACAACAGGAACTTAGAGATTTCGGTATCATATAACGTTGTTGAGAAAAAGAGCGTAATATGATCACGTATAAAAAAGTTATATGATAAAGAGTAAATGATGTTCCGCGATTCGACGAAGAGTATCCTTCCAGGGTTAAAAAATTTGTCAACGTTGTCCGATATCTAACACCACTGATGGAAACGGCAACACCGTGTTCATTTTCCCAAAAATTTTGTCCAATTATGCTTTTCGACGAAACACCGCACCAAATGCTACACTTAAGTGGGTGTAATTTTCGCATTTGAACTACTCTTGGATTTTCCGTAGCCCTTTTTGTCTATTAATGAATCCATTCAATTGGAAATGGGCTTCGTCGCTCATAATTAAATTATGATTAAAATTATGATTTTCTTCTGAAATAAAGTTCAACGATTTTGGCACGGACTGTGCCATATTAAATTCCCCATCGCTTCTTTACAAAATACTGAAAACACAAAAAAAACTTATAATAAAAAAGTTATATGGAATTCAAACACCTTCGTATCTTTTGGGCCACCCTGTATATTGTGTGGCAGTCAGATAAATCAACAAACAGTTTAGACATTTTATCATATTTTTTTTTTGGAATTTCAGACTACACTTTCAGTTTTTAGGTAAGAAGATATTCATTTTCATATGCTGCACTAAAATTGGAATTGATTTATCAGTATTATTTATTGAGCTGATAAAGATCTCTACAGCAATCTGATTTAAAATAATGTGATGAATCATCGTCTATTTAAAAAGAATAAAAAAAAAATTAAAATAATAAAAAATAAGACAAAAACAGCACCCAAGAGCGATAAAGAACAACTATTCCAGCGAAAATGACACTTCTTTATGCGTCATGCAGGTGAAAAATGTAACTGCCACAGCCAGTTGGGCAAATAAAATGAACTTAATTTTTTCTGGCATTGCACATTTCTTAACTTTTAAAATTTGATGAAATTATCTAGATATCGCTCATTTACTCAAACAACGTTATAACTCAAATAATACAATTTTTGGGTTAATAATGCAGAATAGTTTTCCATGTCGGCTTTTATCCTGTGTAAAAAATGGACTTCAAACTGAACTCATGGTGTATGTAAATTGAAAACTTTAAGTACGTTTTTTACTAAACTACTTTTTATGAGTTATGACGTTGTTTCAGTAAAAGAGCGATATGTATAAGTACGAGTATATTTGACCCTTCAAACTTTTATTTATATGAGATAAAAATGCAGTTTAATTGATTATTTGAAAAAGAAACAATAAACATGCTGCAAATAAAGGGTGGTTCAAACAAAACGCACAATGTTTTCAGAGAATAATCTTAATATTTTTTATTATGATAGAAGGCCTCTATGACAATTATATGCAAAATATCGGCCAAATGCTCGCCACTACTTCGCTGGCATACCTCTAGTGAATGGTCGATATTTGCAATTACTCTGAGACATAACTGAGGTTCAATGTCGTTAATGTGCCGCATTATCTCATCCTTTGGGTTCCGAATTGTTCTTGGCTTATTGATGTATACTGTTTCTTTTAAATATTCTCAAAGAAAGAAGTCCAACAGTGTCAAATCACAGGATCGTGACGGGCTATTAACTTCGCCAGGACGTGAGATAACACGACCATTGAATTTCTTGCGCAAAAGGGCCATTGTTTCGATGGCTGTGTGACAAGTAGCACCATTCTATTGGAACCACATATCGTCCAGGTCAATATCCTCTATTTCTGCATTATGCATTATGAATGGACCACCCACTTGAGTGGGAAACATTTTTTAGTACGTTTTGAGCTGACTACTTTCGGGTTAGAATTTAAACCATGCTCGGAAAGTTTTTTTTTAATTTTTTTTCTTTATTAAGTAGAACAACTTTAAATATTCAAATATAGAAATGCCCTTTCAAGTGTGAATGCGTTCAATTTTTCTTTGAATTGAATAGAATAGAATGACAAAAATAATGAAACTTTTAAATCTTTTTAGACAGAAAAAAAATCTGCTAAAATAGCTTACTTAACTCATAAAGAAACTTAATGGAAATCTGTTTATAAATAGAAAAACTGAACTTAAGTTGTCATCTTCGTACTTATGAATACGTTTTATATCCCAGCATAAACAAACGAGACACACACGCGCCCGCACACAAATAAAACAGTTTTCAATGAAACAATGAGCAAAAAAAGCAAAAGGCAAAAGAAAAAGTAAATCCCAATACACTAACATGCAGCGAAGGGCATACTATCCTAGCAAATGCTCAGGCTTGATTATTAAAATTAAAAGTAATTTTTATTTTGATTTATAATTTATAATTTATTCTTATGAAATATTTTTTTTATATTTATAATTTATTTTTAGAAATTATTTTTTTTATATTTATAATTTATAATTGAGCTGTATTAACAAATACTCAAAATGGTATTAACTGTTTTTATTTATTGTAGAAATAGAAATTTAGAAATCGTTAGAATTTGTGGTTTTTATATTAACTACAATTATTATTACAAATGAATAGTTAATTTATCACAATAATGAGAAATTTACGTTATTAAATAGAATGAAGGCAAAAGAGAACAATCTCGAGCAGCACTTGGCTCCCCTTAGCTTCAAGATAATGCGTCAAAATATCTGATGTTAATTGACGCCGCAACTTTTTTTCATTATTATCAAATTTTCAAATAATCAAAAGTTCAAATAATCAAGAGGTCATATATTAACAAGAGTTTGTTTGAAAGCAAAGCGCATGGTAAAAGCATTGTGAAACTAAATCAGCCGATTAATGTTTCATTTGATTCAATCACTTTTCGAGTACAAATCACAAAATTATTACAGTAACGGACTGTAGTTTATTCAACACATTTTCCGTTGAGGCATTTTTAAATAAATAAACCTTTAATATTCCACAGCAATTTTATTTTTAATTGATTTTGACATTTATTTATAAAAACATATAAATACTGATTTTCTATTGCTTTCAAAATTGTCCTTTATGTATGTTGTAAGTAAAATAAAGAAAATTAAAGAGACAAACATTGTTAGTTTTTACGAAACGTGGGTTTTTTTTTGGTATGGTGAAATATTGCTTATTCTCACATAGTTTATGGCAAATATTTATATGAACATATGACACTTTTTTAAACTTTTGATAAAAAATTTTTGAAGATACGAATACTTGGCCATAGAGCCTAAACAGCAAAAATAAATTAATAATTGAAAAAAAAAATATATTTATATTTTTACACTTCTATTAGATTTATTTATTCCACAATTGAACTATAAGAAAACACAGCAAAAATCAATAGTTTTTACGGATTTGGTTGTAAAAGTAGTAGCAACAAAGGAAAAATTTTGAATTTTTAAAGAAGTCCTCTTTTGTTTATTTGTAAGTTAAGAAAACCAAAATTAAAAAGAAACAATTATTTTTACGGGTTTAAGTTATTTAATTTTTTACCATTAAAAATTTTGTTCAATTTAAATGAAAATTAAGTACACGGACTGAATGAACTGAATGTTCATTTCACACAGCGTAGACCCGAAAAATTAAAAATATATTGCGCCGGCGACCAAGACACCTTTCAAATAACTTCAAATTACCGCGAACTAAGTTACATGGATTTTTTCAATTTATTGAATGCTATTCAATTTACACTCGGTCCAGCACTTTGCGCCGAATACCGAACTTTGAATAAAATTGTCGACGAGCAATTACGTCAGAATCATTACTCTTGAAAAATGTCTCCACAGTGAACGCGCGATGCTGACGCGACCACTGCGCCATCGTGACTGAAAAATCCTCACAATCGATAATTCCAACGGCGCCACCTTCCCTACGAACGGTTTATTACTTTTTGAAATAATCGTATTTAAAAATATAAATTTGCCACCAGACACCCTGTAATTCAAATTATTACGAGATTAAAGTTACGAATTTGAAATTATCAAGGGTCACCTGTATATATAGAGAATGTACAACATCGAACTTAAAACCGAAGAAATTTTGTTCGTTGGGGTAAAATATGTCACTTAGACTTCTTTGAATATGTGTATAAGTGTGAGTAAGAGTATATTTTATATATGTATGTGTGTGGATATGTAAGTACATACTTTGTTATTGTTGCTATTGGTGCTTTGTGACTTTTAAAACTGTAAATTCCCTGCGGTGTTGACGTCTTCCTGTAATTAAATTAAGAAATAAAAAAATAAAAAACAGAAAACTTTTCTTCATTTTCCTACGCACATGCAGTCAAAAGGTGAGTTTGTGTGGAAGTGATAATATTTGCACAATTATTAAAATAAAATAAAAAAATATATATAGTATGTATATTTATATATATGCAACAGCGATTATATGCTGAGTTTATGAATTCCATATACGTTCATTTTATAAAGCATTAAAGTTTTTTATTTATTTTTTCGTTCTCAACTTGTATGTTTTTTTGGGGGGAATTTAAAAATGAAAATGGAAAAGGGAATATTCATTTTATATTTTCTTTCATTTTTAACTATGTTTCTCTTCCTTCACATTTAGTGATGCTTTTGAGCACTTCCTGTGGCGTTCATTAAGAGCTCCAAACGGAAGTAAGAGTGGCGCGACAGCTAAAAGATATTCATTTATTCATGCAACGAAAATGCAAAAAGCAAAAGGAATATAAAATAACGAACCCTTTTTTTTGCCAGAGATTTATTTAACTCTGTACTTCTATTACGAAATGTACAAAAAAAAATGAAATTATAAAATTGTTTTAATAAAAAAATTTTCTTTATTATTGTCTTACAAAATATAACAGGGAATAAAAGAATAAATGAATCAAAAATGAACAAAATCAGTTAAATAAATATTTTCCAACATTTAAGAAATTAAATAGCAGCAAAGTTAAGTTTTCTGTTTGTGTCAAGAGGGGCGGTGTGCAGCAAAAGTGGGTCCATGTGGCGATCGCTAAAAATTAAAATCGGAGTGACACTTTCAATGCAATATTTTCATATTTTCTAACATACGGAATATGCTTCCACATTGACGACAGAGTGTTACGACTTGTAGAAAATATTGAAAGATATTGTATTCTTTCGCGTAAGTTGTAACTAAATGACTTTTTAAAATTTTTTAGTTGTTCCTTCACGGCCTTCTCCCTCTAAATATTAAAAAAATATTTGCAATACTTTTCAGTTAATTATAAAAATCCTGTGATGCATTAGCATTTAAAAATCGCATAGAAAATGTACAAAATTATAAACCAGTAAAAATCTAATTAATATGCTTTTTAATTTAATATTAAACATTAATTTAACATTAATTGAAAATTAATATGCACGTTCTTATTTTTATTTAAATTTGCTTCTACTGAAATTTGTTTGGAATCAAGCTGGAAATTTTGCAAAATTTACTTACATCACTCCAGGCTGATGAAAAATACTTCTCATATTATTTTTCTTTTATTTGTAATTTTAATTATATTAAAAAAGAAAAACATAACAACATATTTTCCTTTATTTTTTTTTTTGATTTTTGTTGCCGATGTCCTCAAAATGAAAGTATATAAATTTTAATAATTGATGTGCGTCAAATTGACAGTGAACAACGAATTGTTACAATATGGGTCTATGTGCATACAACATGATAAAATAAACGTTTTAAAATATAAATGCGACATGTATTTCTTACCCTGTGACATACAACATTCGGTTTTTTTTTTGTTTTTTTTTTGTTTGCTGTTGATCATGGATATAGGACATGAATGTAGCGTCCTTTTGCCTACATGTTATTGACACCAATGTCAGCTAAATAACGAAAGAATTTATACGTAATGTTTACGCGAATACAGTGGTGTTACATATCGTCTATTGGCAAACAAATCAACAAAATTTTTTAACCATAAATAGTTTAAAAAAATTCCAATTCATACCTTGGTTTATTATTTAAAGTGTTGAAATATTTTTTAAAATTTCTAACAGCAAAGTGATAGAAATATTTTATTAAAAGTTCTTGCAAATCTGGTAATTTTAGAAAACAAATTATTAATTTCGAAGATATGTAAGCAGTATTATAATAATTTAATATAATAAATTTTTTAAAATTTCACGTCTCCTAGTACAAAAAAAACTTGAGCTCTTTGTTAGTTAATGTTGCTAGAGAAGAATGGAACATTCTATCACGATCTAGTTGCAAATGTCTGGAGTATAAATAACGCTGATTTTGAGCAATCAGAATGCAGTTGTAATAACACTCTTGAAGCGAACATTCAAAGTAAGTGCATGAAAGTAAACTATAGTTTGTGAACAATATTCAATTAAAGTAGCATTGTGAAGAAGTTATTAAGGAAAAGGACAAATAAATAAAACCTTATCAAATTAAATTGTAAATGGTTGTAAGTAAATAAGAAATAATACACGTTTTAAAAGGACCGAACATAATAATTATTTTTTAATTTTCAAAGGAAAATATCAATCACTACAATATATCGGATATTCAAGTCCAGCACACTCTTTTGATCGTCTTAAACTAATTCATTTGCTTTTTAAATTCTTGATTTATATTTTTTTTCTTTTTGTCAGAAATAATTGTCATTTGTGCATTTTTTTACGAACAAAATAAAACCACCCAAAAATTCTAAGAAACCGCCAATTTGCAATTGATTAGAAAGAAATTTTGGCATTTCCAACCGTATATTGATGGCATATATGGCAAATGTGCTTATATAACTAAATAATGACTATAAAGTAACACAGTTAATATCAAAACACATTTTAAATTGTTTTAAAAATATAAAAATCTGTAAGAACTTTTATTTCAGATTTCTTTCCAAAAATAAAAAAATCAAGAAATAATAATTATATTGTAATTTTCATTATCAATGTCATAACTGTTACCGTCAATAATTTTAAGTAAAATTTGAATCTATTGTTAGCGATATTTTGGTTTCCAATTGTTTTTCCATATTTTTTTTTTTATCTGGGACCAGCACTCAGTAGATGACTCCTACACATGCGAAGCATTGTGCTGGGACTATAGGGATAGTAGCAGAAATGACAGGAGGTGAAGCTTAATTATTTATTTTTGCAGCTTTGCTTTCGCAAGTTCTTTGTTTATACTCGTAGCAGTGCTGAAGCTTCGGTTCAGTAGCCATTTTTAATATTCTTTTACTTCGCCGGTGCTACACAATACCGACGAAGGAAGGCGATTGTGGATTGCTATCAGCTGAAGCCGGTATTGTTCAGTTTCCAGTGACTATGCCTTCGCCACTGAAACCTTCCGACAACAACTGACACACAAAGACACACTAATGCACATCAGAAAAATGCGAGATGTTTATTTTTATTTTAAAATTTTAGTCTGATACTGGGGTTTAACCCATGTCTGTTTTTGGATTCGTAGTCAACGTGCTGAGTACCATCCATCGTGCCATCGCCACCCATGTACATAAAAAGAGGTAAAAATAGTTTTTGGTCGTTTATTTATTTTTTTTTTAACAAATAAATACTTCAATCTGACATTTTCATATCGACTTGCGTTAATTTTTTTATTAGTATTATTGCACTAAAAATATATTTGTAATAATCGTTTGCTCATATGAATTTTATGAAGGTACTAAGTACAAGTCCTGGCCAGACTGTTAATGGTGTTAGAAGTAAATTGGTCTGGCAGACCTATTAAATTTCCTGAGATCAAATTCGATATTTATTTAAAAGTTAGTAATTCTCAAGATGTTTAAAATGTGCGGATGATCTAATTTAATTAAAAAAAATTAAATGTAAAATGCTAAACGTACCCGCGTACCTTGCTATTCACATAAGAGTTAAGTCCGCTGCCTTAAGGCCAAGGCACATAGAATCCGTCTACCGTTATAGTTTGACTTTTTCAACTGACAGCTGAGTTAAAATACATGTTTCCTTATGAGACTTATCACATTCAGTACGTCTCCGTCAAAGCAAAGTACGAAAGTTGGCCAACTTTTAACTTTTAACGTACGTCGAGTACTTTGACTGCTGTGAACAGCGTTGCCGTTGTAGATTATTTTCAACCTAAATTGGTTGATTTTTTTTTTAGGTGCAGATGTGAACATTTTTTGCATTTTGTTTACTTTTTCCAGCCTAAGTAACACTCAATACGTAAATTTTACTTGTAAAGTTTTAAAATCTGGTTTTATATTGCGCAACGTTGTTAACACCCTTTTGTTTTATTAAAAATCGTTGCTGTTGTAATAAAAAATTCAAGACTGCTGCAGCAGCAACAAAAATAAAAGAACACAGTATTTAAATTCAAAATAGAGAGGAAATTATTGTACGGGTTTTTTGGCTTCAATTGAAATGGTGTATGTATAAAATATTTTTATATAATTTTTTTTTTTTTTTAAATTTGTGACCAGTATAAAAGAAATTGAAGACTTCTTTTTATAAAGTAAAAAATATTCTGGTATTTTTTTTTATTTTTTAACTTTTTAACTTGGTAACGCTGGCTATGAGTTGATATCCGTCAACAAAGTACTCATTGTGTCAATCTCTTCCGTCGGTACGTTAATGTCATTTGAAAAAGTCAAAGTATGACGGATGACGGATTCTATGTGCCCCGGCCTTTAGTACGAGTATCGTATTTCGACTTGTTATTTTTACAATTATCTTTTAGCTGTCATTCGCATTTCTTTAAACATGTTATGGTCTCCTTAATAGAGGCAGATATTTGAGTACAATTGCATTCGAAAACGTGCAATATTCTTATTCAACCTCATCGGTTTTTTTTTCGTAAATAAAAATTTTATAAAAGTTTTGCAATTTTCAACAGTGTTCGGGCAACATTGAAACTCAAGACCGATTAAATACTTCTAGTATGACACAATTACTAAAGTGGCAGTACTAAAGCTATTAAAGGCGTTGGTGCATTTGGGATTTGTGACATAAAATGTCAGAAAAATATACTCGCATTCACTCACGATATTTCAATAATATTTTTTCTTTTAATAAAATACCAATGGCAATAAAATTACGCAAATTAAATTGCCAATCTCTTTTAGTTAATTAAATAAAAATTGTTAAATAAATGTGTTTGTATAGAATTTTTACATTTTATATCACTTGGCTTAGTGATGCCACCTAATTTAATTACATCACAGCTTCCACAGTTTTTATTTTTAATGCTTTTAAAAAGAGTTCAGAAAAAGTTTTCTATGCTGAACTTACTTTCATAAATTTTAAACTCTCAGGCCACTGTACCTTGACTAACAGTAACACTAGGAATTTTAAATAAAGAAAAAATTTACAGGCAAATACATTTTTAAACTAAAATTTCACATAGTCTTCAGTTTACAGAAGACTCATACATAAAAATGGGTTTTCTGAACGAACGCACTGATAAATGTGGTTCGTGTATATAAACTCGTATGTATATTCGCCAACACTAATGTTATTGTTTCCTACTGCTAGTGTTTCCTAATGCACAATAATATAAAATGTAAGAAATACGAAGGGTAAAAAAATCCTGCTGTCAATGTCAGTTACATGACATGCTGATGCTGTCAATGGTGATGCGGCTGGCATCCAAACAGTCTTTCGTTTAAATGAATTAGATTTACGTACGTAATATTTTGTTTTTCACTTGCAGTGAATACGTTGACACATTTATATACTTTTTATTTTTCTAATAATTGCAAGTTGTCATGCAAGAACGTATTCGTATGTGTTCTACATATTTTTAAGTTCGTTTGTCTTAGATTTGGCTTCTTTTTACCACTTTAAATTCAATTTAAAGCCAATTTCTTCTTGGTATTTTTACACTGGTGCCACAATTTACACTTTCAATGAAAGTGATTTTGACAGACGTCAGTAGCACTAAGAAATACAATTTATCACATCGCTAAGTGATGTCTGTGGTATCGTATCACAACATGTGAATCCGAAAGGATTTTATGACCATAGACGTTTTAGTTTTTATTTTTTTTTTGTTTATAAAAACAAAAGAGGTTCAGGAAGTTTCAGTTCATCCTGTCTATTTGCATTAATTCGCTACAGCTCATTCGGTTGATGTTACGGATTATGTTACGTGAAAGTTCAAAAGGTTTTGGCTATTTTATTTAGAATTCACTTGTGCTAATTTAAAACCCTTGATGCCAGAAAAATTTTATTCGTTACATCGTTTTCCTATTTATTTAGATCCGTTGAGTGGTTGTGTGACTTTATAGAAATTTTACTTTCTGTGAAGCGCAAGAATATAAAGTTGTATTAAATAACTAATTGGGGTATTCATAAAGGTTTTCTATCATGGTATAATGTTGTATTATTTTCCAATATTTGTCAAAGAGAAACGTTCCAAATTAAGAAGTGAATTCTTCTGTTACAACTAAGTCCCCGTCCATATTGTGAAACATTTGCTGCAAAACTTTTTTGAATTCTCTTTTGAAGCTTCAGCAGTGTCCATACATGAAACTTTTGCTTCATGTTTAATATTTTTTATTCCTCCCTTCTATCTTCTTTCTTTAATTTTTTTTGACATTTCTCAATACCGAATGTAAATATAAAAGAACTACCCTGTGATAGAAGGTGTGAATATTTTTTTTTGGATACACATTTGAAGCACAAGGTATAATTTGAAGCAAAATGGACGCTAAGAAGAAAAATTATATAATAATTTTTATATAATTTTATATTTTTTTTTTAAATTTTTGATTATATTTCACAAAAAATTAACAATAAAACAGGGTAGCTATTATTATGATGATCTTAACAGTATACAAAACGAAAAGAAATAAAATGAAACGTCAAATACACCTCATGTCAAAAGATGCAAATAAGAAATTCAACAAAAGCTGCATGTACATGAAACAGCGTACATACTTCCACTCCTCTTCCCCTTCTCGTCACCAAAAACACAAAAGTTTTGCAGCAAATATTTCACAATATGGACGGGGACTAAGCAACAACCATTAAGGCACATTGTACAAATCGCCAAGTTACAGAACTTGCCAACAGGTCGTACGGTTAATAAGAAATACCACAGTGTCGTAGAGCAACACATCATTATTTAAGAGAAAGAAGAAATGTAAAGTACATGCATACATTTCTATAAAAAGTTTTTTTTCTAATACTTACATACATAATATTAAGAGATCTATATTTTAAGATGAAGCTTTGTATTTTCATATTTTTTAGTTCTAATAAAACCTTCAAACTGTACAGACGTAAGACTTTTTCTTAACAGAGGTTATGGGCCCAGGCTACGCATAAGCGTGAAAAAAAACCAAATTTCGTAAAATGAGTGCCCAAAATATGTTCAATATTGATAAATTAATTGAAACAAATTATGACACTTGGAGTCTACAAATAAAAGCAATATTGGTTCACCAGGATTTATGGGATGTTGTTTCCAGCAATGAAATCAAAGATGATGCAGTTTGGAAAAGAAGTGATGAAAAGGCTTTGTCCACCATAATTTTAACTATAACTCCCATGCAGCTCTCATACATTAAGAATAGTAAAACCGCTAATAACGCCTGGAATGCGCTAAAAGACATACATCGGCCAAAAGGGCCAGTGCGCAAGGTAACTTTATTTAAGCAACTCCTCTGTATGCGCATGAGTGAAGATGATTGCATAGAGGAGTATCTCTGTAAGTTCGCGTGTGTCGTAGAAAAGTTGGCAGAGATAGAGATTACTTTGCAAGAAGACTTATTAGTTATCATGGTAATGGCAAGTTTACCGAAGTCTTTCGAAAATTTTGTAGTGGCGTTGGAGACAAGAGATCAATTGCCTACCTTGTCCGTATTAAAAGTAAAATTAATTGAAGAGGAAAGCTGTAGAAGATTCCAACAACAACGATGACGCTGTTCAAGTTTTTATGGCTCAAGCAAAGAAAAATCAAAATCAACAAGCTCAGAAGAACATAGTATATAACAACAAAAACGTTAACTGCTACAATTGCCATCAGAGAGGACACTATGCTTCGCAGTGCAAAAACACACGCAGAGAAAAAAGAGTGACCAACGAAAAAATAACTTTGCTTACTCAGTTTTAGCAGCTACAGACACACACAAGTTAAAACGTAATATTTGGTGCCTGGACAGTGGTGCTTCTTCACATTTATGCTGCGACAGAAATTTATTTGAGACGTTTGAAGAAGGAAAAGAGTTGATTTCTCTTGCTGGTCAAGGTAAAATTGAAGCAATAGGCAGTGGAAGAGTAAGAATAAAGAAAAATAATATTCAACTTAACAAAGTTTTGTACGTGCCTCAATTGCAATGTAATTTTATTTCTGTCGGCAAAGTGGCGGCAGTTGATATTGTAAAATTTTACCAGAAGAGAGCAACAGTTCTAAGAGATGGTAAGATCATATTAACTGCAGAGAAGATAGGAGATTTGTTTTTATATGAAGAAAGAGAGGAGGAATTATTTTTCTCTACCATGTCATCGGAAGCTGTACGATGGCATATGCGGTATGGGCATTTGAATATTGCAAGTTTACGTCAACTGGCAGAGAAAAAAATGGTAGTAGGAATGCCAATTAAATTTCCAAACGAGATTAAATGCTCTGTATGTATGAAGAGTAAGTGCTCAGTTAAACCATTTGCCAAGTGCGAGAGTAGATCGCACGATTTATTAGAGCTTATACACACTGACATATGCGGACCTATTAGTACAGCGTCACTTGGTGGTGCCCGTTATTTATTAACATTTATAGATGATAAGTCCCGCTATGTTTTTGTGTATTTTTTAAAAACAAAGACCAAACATTCGAAGTGTTTAAGATGTTCAAGGCAATGGTTGAACTACAGACGGGCAAAAAAATAAAATCTTTGCGCTCAGATAACGGCGCAGAATTTAAGAATAATATTTTCGATGAATATTTAAATAAGCATGGCATAGTCAGACAACTAACTGTACCGTATACACCGCAACAAAACGGTGTAGCTGAGAGATTTAACAGAACTCTTGTTGAAATGGCAAGAGTGATGTTGATCTCAGCAAACTTAAAAGAATTCCTATGGGCAGAAGCAATAAGTACTGCGGCTTATTTACGTAACAGAGCGCCAACGAGAGTTTTAAGAAATGCAACGCCATATGAAATATGGAATAACCGTAAACCAAATGTTACTCATTTAAAAATATTTGGTTCTTTAGCTATTGCTTTAAATAAGAAACACAACAACAAATTTAAAGCAAAAGGTAAAGAATACGTCGTCGTCGGTTACTCAAACACATCCAAAGCGTACCGTTTATATGACAAAGAAGGAAGACGTATTATTCTGAGCCGCGATGTATATTTCATTGAAAAAGTGAATAACAACGAAACAGTACACATTCCATTTTTTTAAGTAAATTGACGCAGTTCAGATATGGTAACCCAAGAGAATGGCGAAGATGAGGGTGAAAGTGATGTTGAACCAGCAGAAGAGAAAAACGTCAATAATGATGAGCAAAGAATTGGACCTGGAAGACCCCGAATTTTGCGTAGCGGACAACCTGGAAGACCTAAGAAGCAGTTCAATATTATAGGTTTAATACAACAGGTAAATAATAATGTGAAAACACCAGAGACAGTTAGTGAGGCTCTGAATGGTGAATATAGTAGTTTTTGGTGGGACGCAATGCAGGAGGAGTACGGATCTCTGATCAAGAATAGTACTTGGGAATTGACTGATTTGCCTGAGGGTAAAAAGGTTATAGGTTGTAGGTGGGTGTTTACCATTAAAAGGGATGGAAGTGATAATGTCACAAGATTTAAGGCTAGATTAGTAGCGAAAGGATATGCTCAGAGGTACGGAGTCAATTATGGGGAAACTTTTTCACCAGTGGTGAGATATGAGACGATTAGGATGGTAATGGCATTGGCTGCTGAACATAGTTTACATTTGCATCAAATGTATGTATCCACTGCCTATTTGAATAGTGAGCTTAATGATGAGGTTTTTATGACACAGCCTGAATGTTTTGTTGATAGAGTTAGACCAGATTCGGTTTTGAAGTTAAATAGAGCATTGTATGGTTTAAAGCAATCAGGCAGGGAGTGGAATCGAACATTGAACAATATTTTGATTGGAATGGGTTTTAGATCATGCAATAGTGAACCATGTTTATATGAGAGGAAAGAGAATGGGCGTATAAATTTGATTGCAGTCTATGTTGATGACCTTCTCATAGCATCGTCTGATATTGCTGAATTGCGTCAAATAAAAAATCAGATAGCAGATAGGGTTGATGTTGTTGATAAGGGCCCTGCTAAACATTTCTTGAGTTTTGAAATTGAGAGAAAGGGTACAACGGGTGACATTTTTATCAATCAGAGCAAATATATAAATGGGTTGTTAAGGGAATACAAAATGGAGGAATGTAGGCCAGTTTCCACTCCATTGGAACCCAAATATCAAGTAGCGTGCGATCAGGATTCATGTAAAAGGGTTTGTCATAAGGAATATCAATCGTTAATAGGTTCGTTAATGTATTTGGCGATTTGTTGTCGCCCTGATATTTTACATTCAATTTCAAAGTTATCGCAGAGGAATACTGATCCACATGCGGAACATATGACGGCTGCAAAGAGAGTTCTGAAGTATTTGGGTAAAACCAAATATTTGGGACTGGGGTATTATAAGACGGGAAAGCCTCTATGTTGTTATGTGGACGCGGACTGGGGTGGTGACATTGTTTCTAGGAAATCATATACAGGATATTGTTTTATTTTAGCTGGTGGAGTTTTTTCTTGGGAGACTAGGAAGCAGGCTACAGTTGCCCTTAGTAGTACTGAGGCACAATACATGGCACTGTCTTCGGCGGCGAAAGAGGCAGTTTATTTAAAGAAATTGCTTGATGAGATTAAGTTACATTCTCTTGATAGGGTGGAAATTAGGGCCGACAATTTGGGTGCTTTACATTTAGTTAAAAATCCCATTTATCATAATAGAACTAAGCACATAGATATAAAATATCATCACGTAAGGGATGTATATAAGAATGGTTTAATTGATATGAAATATTGTGGTACTAATGAAAACATAGCTGATATATTTACTAAGAATTTACAGAAAATATCACATGAAAGAGTAATCGTTTTGGTGGGATTAAAAAATTTAAAATAATGTGTAAATTTTAATTTTATGAAATTTAATACATTTTTATATATATTCCTGAACAATGTGAATTTATTGTTAATCAAATATTTTGAATTTAGTTTTTTATTTATTTTGTTTTTTTTTTGGATGTAAATGTGTTGAGGAGGAGTGTCGTAGAGCAACACATCATTATTTAAGAGAAAGAAGAAATGTAAAGTACATGCATACATTTCTATAAAAAGTTTTTTTTCTAATACTTACATACATAATATTAAGAGATCTATATTTTAAGATGAAGCTTTGTATTTTCATATTTTTTAGTTCTAATAAAACCTTCAAACTGTACAGACGTAAGACTTTTTCTTAACAACAAGCGTGAATCAATTCGGCTCAAACGATCAGAATTGTGGAAAAGAAATCATGAATTATGCATAACGAAAATGCAGCAGCCCACACATGCTTGTTCGTGATTTTTTTGGCCAAAAACAACAACAGATTTGGCTCCCTGCGACTTTTTCCTATTCCCAAAACTGAAGAGACTAATGAAAGGAAAGCGTTATGCCACAATTGAAGAGATAAAGACAAAATCGAAGAACGAGCTGATGGCCATACCGAAAAGCGCATTTCAGAAGTGCTTCGAGGATTGGACGAAGCACTGGCATAAGTGCATTATATTTCGGGGGACTACTTTGAAGGGGACAAAATGGATATTGATGAATAAATTTTCATTCCCAGAATACACACTTCCCTCCTGGATAAGTCTTTCCTTGTAAGTACAGCTCCTGTATGGAATTGCTTGCCACCTGTTTTAAGACCTTTTCAGTTCCCCCCCACACAGGACCTACCATAGATTGCTCATTGCTCATTGCTCATTTTAATTTTGTTGGCAATATGAAATAGTTTGAATATATGCGAGTCGCAGGAAGTTGGTGTAATATCGCAGCCATCGGGCTTACAATTTTTCGATTACTTTTTTGATAAATTATACTTTTAACAAATTGATGCCGTATTATGATTTTTACCTTTTAAAGTCTATGCTGATATTAAAACGATTTTTATATAGTTATAAAATTTAGGGTTACTTTTAATAAATTAATAATCTAAGTTTTAAACCTATTATAATATTCTTTTGGCCAGATGCGAGTTTTTATTATTACAAAATTCTGAAATAAATAATAAAAATAATAAAATACTTTTAAACAAAATTCAAAATTTAACTTTCTTCTTTGAACAAACCTCGAAATTAAACTCAGGCAATTCAGATATCTCTACCCGAAACGAATTTTGCAGAGAAGGGACAGTGGGTGATATTAAGAGTTTTTTTTTTTTAAATTAATAAAGTAGTGCTAATCAAGTCTCCAGTTAAGTGAGAACTATTTTCTTTATTATTATATTTGGCCGATGTTTTTGCTGAAGTATTGTTACGTTATTATTTGAGAAATCTTCAAGCACATCATGAAGGTCGGCGATATGAGTGAATGCGTTGATGAAAGCAAAAGCACATAGAAGGTGTTGATAATGTTGATAGCGATGATGTAATTGCTCCAGTTTCCTGCAAGCGAATAATGAAGTACTTGTCGCACCTGAAAGGAGTGGGTAAAATTCAATAGGTCCAATAAAATTATTTGCTGTCACGAAACAGTGACTTTTTTTAATAATGGAAAGGAAGACATTTCATAATTTTTGAATTTTTAACGCAATCGTAACAAATAAAATGATTGATTATATCGTGTTGCAAAGAATCTGGTAAAATATAAAAAAAAATAATAAGGAAGGACTCTAAGGATGTGTTCGACTTGTAAAGTTCCTCTTCGTTTAAGCAAAACTAAATCATGCTTTAGTGATTCTCATATAAGACTGATTAATATTCTGCTCAGAATCCTACAAGGATAATTTGTTTTTTACTACTCATTTTCCAGTAAAAGTCTATAGTAAATAAAAGCAAATTAAAATTTTGTTTAATTTTTATTCGGGTTACTTCCCCAATGTTCTCCATTCGCCCATTGCTTGAGGTCGGCTTAGAGCTTATGAAAAGTTCTGATATTCTGCAGTGTAATGTTAATCTAAAGTTGATCACATCTTGACAATCTTGTCAGCCGCTTCGTTGTCTATTATACCTTGATGTCGAGGTATCCATATTATTCACAGATCTCCACAGTGCTCGTACGAATTTTTTTCATTCTTACATTGAAGGACGTTAATGGATATTAATGACTTTTGAATAGCTTTGAATAACTTTTTTGTTTTTTATTGTTTTTTCTTAGCTTTTATTCATCGAACCGTGTTACACCAGCATGCAAAATTTAATGACCGGGCAACGAACCAAAGTGGTAGAATTTTACTTTTCCAATGGTCATTCAATTTCACTGAAGCAACGAGCATATCGAAATTATTTCAACACCAGAAATGCACCAAACCAAACCGAAATTAATCATTTAATTGCACGGTTCGGACAACAAGATGCAGTGTCAGATTTGCCACCATCAGGAAGACCGAGAATAGTAAAGAACCAAGTGAACACTGATCGTGTACTGGACAGTGTTGCAGAATATCCAGAAACTTCAACGTGGGCATCTGTAGACTATCACTTTAACGTATTTTATCACATTATTTACACATGCATCCATACATGGTCCAATTGGCCCAACAACTTTTACCAGTTGACTGGCATCAAAGAAGAATTTGGGTAACACAATTATCTCAAGAAATTCAGAATTCAATTGGTCAGCACGTTCCACAGACTTAACTACCCCTGATTATTTTCTATGGTTTTATCTCAAAGAATGAGTGTATGTTAACAAGCCCCAAACTAGAGAGCAGCTAAAGCACAACATTGAAGCTGAGATCAGGGAATCGACACTGAAACTTTGTGTGCAGTTATGCAAAACGCCTATTTAAGAGCCCAATTGTGATTCGAAGAAAATCGTGATTATCTGTCTGATATTATTTTTCATAATTAAAATTTAGATCGTACAAAGCTAATATTATATAAAAAAAAAAAAAAAATTAAACAAAAAAGTTATTGAAGTTTTACACGCAGGCGTGACTTCTGGCTCAGACTGTATTAAGTCCTTAACGACAATTTCACTTGATGACATAGTTTGTACTACGTCTTGTGTAAATATACTACTCCATATTTTTAGACTGCGAATTCAAATTGTTTTATTATAGAACAATTAATATTTTGATGAAGATCCTTTCTATAGTTTAACAGTGCTCTCGTAAGTTGTTGCGGAGAGTTTAATTTTAGTTGAAACTGGATTCTTGATTTAACTATAAATTTAATTTCATTGAAATATTAAATTAACTAAATTTATAAATTTCATCTCTAATCCTTTTTTCAACTGTTAAACTGTTTAGAAAAAATATTTGTAATGTTTCCGATTCAAAATATTTTCAAAGGACTATAAAAGAATTTTTTTTTCTGCGCTGGGAAGAGAATAAAGCAAATAATAAGCAAGTTTCTATATGTTTTCTTCAAGGATTTTTTTCAAACATTATTATTTAATTCTTCCATGTATTCGATATGTACTGTCAGTCAAATGGCAATTTTGCTGCTAATTTTATAAGGGAAAAAAAATACGTGAGCGATACGCCCATTTTTATTTTCACTTTTTTTCTTCATGTTCATTCTGTTGCAGTCTCTACGTTTGTAAAATATTGGTAACCTACATTGATAAGAGGTCACGTGCTTTAAATTACAATATTTGACATGAAATTGGCAGGAGACATTTGAGTTGAGGTAAACAAAAGTACGAAAATGGAAAACAGTGAAAAGGAGAAATAAAACATTTAACAATTGAAGCATTTTTAAATTCATATGCACGCTTGTACAAATTTATTAGTTTTAACATCAAATAACATTTGACATTTGCAGTGACACAAATTTAAAATAAAAATTAAAAAAAAAACAACAACAACAATTACAAGAAGCTGTTCTACATGCACACACAGAAGTTTGAAGTTGATGTACAACTGACCTAATGAAAATAAATACTTTTAATGGAAATAAGCGAATGACTGTAAAAGTTAGTACACGTGAAAGGTGATAAATTAAATAATACAAACTCTGAAGAGGCGGTTATAAAATTTTCAAATTAAAGAAGAAATGGAAATTTAGGAGGTTAAAAACTGCACCATGATACGATATGTGTTGCCTTCAATATGAAGTGCTCTGTAGTACAGGGCAGTGCATTTAGAAATGATGATGGTGTGTGTTTTTTTAAGTTGATTTTAAATATCAACTTCCGATTCATGCCAATTTTTTAAAAGTAAATATTTAAATTGTAATTCCACAGAGTTTTCTAGATATTCGTCATTCCCCTGCCAAAAAATAATTTTTTTTTAAAGATTTTCATGATGGTTAAAAATTGGCAGTGAAGCGAGAGGTAGAGAAAAAGCGATATAATAAATTTAAAGACGATCTAGTTCAATATAAAAACTCAAAAGCAAAACACTTCAATGCCCAAAAGTATGTTGAAATTAGCGCTAATATCAGAATCAATCAAATGTGTGTTCTACTCAATTGCTGTTGGAGATTAATTATTCTTTTTTACTTTATTGTAATAAAAAGTAATTTTCACATTATTGTGATAAATTAACTAGAAACTTAAACATGGTTTAATATGCATTAATTTTAATTTATTACTAAAATTTTATTATTATAAATTTTGACTAACCTTGAATAATTGAAGGAATAATTACATAATTGTATTGGAAGATTTAATTTTTCATTTTACCTCTTCAATACCATCATTGTTAACCAAAGTGTTGACTAAATGTAAGAAAAGTTTTGAAAAATTAAATAGATTTAAAATCAAATAATAAAATGTTTGTTATATAAAGAAAATTTTTTAAAAAGCTATTTGATTTGTTTTGTTTATATATTTCGTAATGCTCAAAAATTTTGTGGGAGTTCTTGTATAAATATGCACCAAATGAAATGCTGCTAAATCGTGTAACAAACATAGATAAATTAAGTGTTTAGTTAAGAATTAAATAATTATTATTTTTTTGGCACTGAAAAATTAACTTCGTAAGTGGAATTGCACTTCTAATTCTATCAAACTGATAGAATTTTATTTCTACGCCAACACCAGTAATAAAAGAAACTTACATTTATGAAGCAAATTTTGGTCATTGTTATCAAAATAAAATGCTGTAAGCACTATTAAAAAGCAGTATATAATCATATTATATTATTCAAAAATCGTTCATTATAAAAAGAGACCAACAAACATCCTTGATTGGCAGTAGAAGTTCTGTTTTCCTTTCACTGTATTTTCCCTGTCTTTTGAAATAATGTTTAAAGCAATTATCATAAGCTATTTATAAAATGTTTGGTTATTTAAAGAATTTTCTATTTCGATTTATTTTTGAATATTTAAGGTGGCTTATTTCTCTTTCCCAGATAGACGTGCAGTGGCTTACAAAACAATTGTAGTCCATGTTATTCGGAGAGCTTTATCAACTGTTTGAAATTTGTTTCCAAACCATTATTTTATCATTGTGTTTGTTGTATTTAAAATAAAAATGTTTTACACTGAATGCTTTTAGGAGTGTGCCAAATAATGCGTAAATTGATTTGCCTCTTCCTGTGAAAAGGGTTTGTAAACTTCGTTCAACTGTTGAATTAAATGGCGCAGAAATACAATTCTCTGAAAATTCAAATACAATATTTTCTTCGATGTCAAGAGTGAGTTTTTCTTTTTTAAATTGCTTTAAAAAACTGAAGCAAGGCAACAATTGTGCCAATTTATGTCTAAAGAATAATTAGTTAAATATTTTTCTTATTCATTGAAATTCCTTAAATATTTTAAATTAGTTTTTGCTGGAAATAAAAACATTCGCTTCATTTCCATTTTAATTTTTTCCCCATTTACTTTTAACAACAATTACAACTTGTTCTACTTAACAATTTTTTATTTATTTTTTAAACTTTTCTTTTTTCTTCTTCTTTAACCAAATGTTGGCCAAATTACTAAAGTAATCTAAATACCTGTGTTGTCTGTCTTTATTTTGTTTTTTCTTTTGCTATTTCAGGCCAATTTAGCTATATTTCAATGAAAAAAGAGAATGTTTTACATGAAAAAATCTGCAAATTTTTCACAGTTCTAGTGCAAGTTTTTCTAAAAATAATGGGGTTTTAGTTTGGTTAAATAAAAGTTTATGCTGTGAACTTTCTCTTCTTGTAAGGAATTTTTTTTTTAATTTGAATTTCTGAAATTTCTACTTTTAAATAACAGAAGGGAGGAGAATCCAACATATTTCTTTTAATGCTTTTGGATTTCCTCAATGAATAAATTGAGCTGAAATTTTGCCAACAACAAGAAACAAAAATTCCACTAGAAATGAAATTGTTTTTTCAAACTCACTTTATGAAGTTAATTAAAATAAGAATTTAATTGGTTGCAATGATACTAGGGTTGGTTTTCTTTTTGTTTTCTTCATGCCTCACAGTGTACTTCTAGTTGTATTTGTCAGCATTTTACTTCCACAGCCCAAAAGTCGGGGATTCAAACCCCTTCAAGCCCCTGCCTATATAATATACGAGTATATACATATATAAATTATAACTTAATATAAATTAATAAAGCTGTTTAATGAAAAAAAATTCGAATTTTTTTTTAGCGTATTTGGGGTGCTTTAGATATGGCCAATACTTACTGTATATAAAGGGTGGGCAAATTTGAGGTTAAAAAGTACAGTTCTGAAATATTGAGAATTGAGCTGCCATTCTTTGACATTTATTTTGTACAAAGTTGGGAAATTTTAACCATGAACTCTACACTCTTGAACAAAGAATTTTAATTGTGAAAATTTACTAAAAAAAAATGGTGAAAATTTTACTGTATCACTTTGTAAAATTCGAGCAGCTTTTCCTTGTACTCATGCTCCTTCTGCGACGGCTGTGCGTAATTTAATCGCTAAATTAGAGGCTCACGGTACCGTTGCTGACAATAGACCAAAACAATACGCTCGTAGTGGCCGTAGTGATGCAAACACAGCTGCTTTATAGAAAAGTGTTGATAATGAGCCTGGAACATCAACTCTTCGAAGTTCGCTACATTTTGGCATCACCAGAGGCAACATTGCGCAAAATTTTGCCTAAAGATCTTCATCTTATCACGCTTATAAAGTTCAACTCGCTCAAGAATTAAATACGGCCGACCATTGTTTGCGTCAAATGTATGGGAATTGGCTGTTTGAAAAACTGAACGAACAACGAAACAAGGTTTTTTTCAACAAAGTCATCAATATTGATGAGGCCCATTTTCAATTAGACGGTTCTATAAACAAACGAAATGGTCGCTCACAAAATCCCCAAATAGTCTTCGAAAAGCCATTATATTCAAAGAAAGTGACCGTATGGTATGGTTAGACGGCTTCAGCGGCCCCTATTTTTTCGTAAATGAGCAAGGAAGTGTCATCACCGTGACTTCTCTGCGTTACTAAACAATAATATACGAGTATATATTTATATATTTAATCCTCTCGTTCCAGTGTGGAGCATAATGCCAGTACAAATGTACTCCATTTATTTTATTTCCTTCTATGATTTCTTGGATTTTGCTACTCCCCATTCCAACTGCCTCTTCCAGGTGCGAGCGGAACTTCATCTTCTTCTGCTGCCCTGCGGATTCTACTCCTTGACATTCCGTGTAGTATAGCCAGTTGGTTTACGGAGTGTAAGACCAACCCAATTCCATTTGCGCTTAAGGATTTCGTAGCGCAAGGATTCCTGATTGTTAGCTTCCCATATATCCTAGTTGGATTTAATGTTTGGCCAGAAGATTTTAAAAATTCTCCTTAAACAACGGTTGGCAAATACTTGCAACGAGTTCTAATCTCGGCTGGTAGGGCCCCAAGTCTCACATCCATACAGCAGTGTTGATTTTACTTTGGAATTCAATATACGCACTTTTGCTTTCCTTGAAATGTTGGATTCTTTCCATATGGAATTTAGAAGCCCAAAACATCAATCAGCCCAGTTTATTCGGTAGGCAACATCTGCGCTGGATCCTTCTCTGCTGCCGATGATGTTTCCAAAGTAGCAGAATTTCGCAACATCGTCTATTGCAATGCCTGTAATTTAGAATGACTGAGAATTAAACGTAAAGATTTGCTTTTATTGATGTTAATTTACTTTTCTACTGACTGATGCAAGTTATAAAGTTTTTAAGACATGTCGCTGCATGAGTGGGCTGGTAGACAAATGTCGTCAGCATAATCAAGATTCCCAAGGTGTTTATGAAGTCCCCATTGAATTCCACTGTTGCTCAGTATGGCACGTCTCATAACAACGTGTAATGCAATGTTGAACAGCAATGGTGATATTAGAGTACTGAGCTTTTGATCATGAAATACCCTTTCTGTATTAAGGTAACGATATATTTCTTAAAACTAAGACAACTAAAATAAAATACAAATTTTAAAATATCAGCTCGACATGACACACATTTACATTCCTAAGTTTGCTTTTGTTTTCAAAAATATTACCATTTTTATACAGTATCATATGTTTACAACAGACATATAAACATTCGCTTAGATATTCAAATTCATATAAAAGCAAAATGAATATTTATGCATGTACGACTATTTTGAAAATACGTACAAACATACGTTCGCATTAGTGTATAAAATTGTCACATGCATATGTCATCTACCAATTATTGATAACAGTTCGTTTGTGTTGTTCTACAATAGTCATAAATCAGTTTACACAAAAAGTTTAATATCACATTTTACAGCTAAATTCATACGGTTGTTTATGCGATTGCTGCCGAATCGTTTTGCAGTCATGTTGGTGAAAGTTATTTTTGTGCATTTTATTTTTTTTTTTCATACACCAGTAGTTACGAACAATAAGGACAATTCAAATTGGTTATTGCGTTTGTTACACAATATTCATTGTTGCAAAAGAAATATTGGAAATCAGTATGCTGCAGACACGATTTCAATAATTTTTTAAAAATTTTTATACAAAATTATTACGAGGGGTGTGTGATAATACCGTGACTATTTGAAAAAAATTATTTTTTTCCGCAAATAAGCGTTTTATTTTTCAAGATAATTTGCTTTTATATCAAAGTATTTGGTACAGCATATTTCCATATTTTTATTCCTTCCAAATTACAGGATTTTTTTAAGAACCTCAAAATAGGCCTTTGTTTCGCTTATAACCTTTTCAATTTCTTAGCATTAGCCATTTGTTTCATTTCTAGTTTGAAGAAAGAAAATAAATGTGTAGAATATGCTGGATGGGGTAGCAGTTCGTAGACCAATTTATAGATTTTTCCCATACTGACCCGATGGAACAGCACTTTTTTCGCCAAATGTGATTGTTTTTAATAATTTACATCTACTGACAACCACACACAGTGGACAGTGGAAACGCGAAAAATGCTGAAGATGAAGGTGTAGGTAGCAACCTTCGAAAACAGCATGTTGTCTCGTTCTGCTAGTGTTGGTCAGTGTAATTTAGAATATTGCCTTTGATTTAGTTGGTTTCTTGGTATATAACTATCGCATGCAATTCTCATTGCCTGTAAAGGTATCAAATATCAGCTTCAACGTATTGAAGAAACTATTGCCCCAAAGTTAAAGCATAGTAATAATCTACTGATTTTTTAATTATCAATGCTGGTGTACCAGAAAATTAAAAATAATAAAAACTTTTCCCACATTAAGATTTATAAAATCGAGCCACAAACCCAAAAGAGACATTAGCGCCAACAATAATATTTTACAAGGGAAGGTTTTTTCAATTAATATTTATACATATCGTCACCTAAACTGCAAAAGAATGTATCATTACTTTTAAAAATTTCACAGGAGAGACAAAAAACTAAAGAAAATGAAAAGTGTTGTGGTTGCAAATATGATTTTTTCGCAATATCATCTAAATAAATTGATTAATTTATTTACAACGTTAAAACTTATATCTCAGAAAGAGTAGACTGGTAACATTTTTCCATTGTTTTATTATTTCGCCACTGCAAGAAATACGTTGATTATCTTGAAATCTTAATGAAAACCGCCTTTTGAATTTCGTTCATAGAGGCGTCATTTTTAAAAATAGAAAACTAAAAATTTGTGAAGATGCGTGCCTTGATGCGTTTTACAAATATCCACTAGAAACTCAATTTTGAGTTTTTTGGTTGTTATGCCCTTTTGCATTTCGGATGACGATATATAATCTATGCTTTTTAGCTCTGAAATCGTAACAGGCACATTGCACAGCGCATTCTCTTTTGTGAGATGAGGCAACTGATCGATAATTACTGATTTTTAACAAAAATTAGAACCTCCCTAATTATGGCGCTTACGGCTTTTTGGCCATTATGGCTCCAAATTATAAAAGTAAAATTTTAAATTAAATCAAAATATTCAGAATATTTACAATTAATCGAACTACAGTTATTACAAATTAATGAAAATTTCTTGTCGTGTTCAAGTTCACAGTTAATTTATCACAATATTGTGAAGGAAATTACATTTCTGATTAGAATAAAGGAAAGAAGAACTATTAATCTCCAACACCAGTAGAGTATAATACGCATTTTCTATGCCACTACGGATGTCATGAGTACTCTTTGTGTCAACAGGGATGTAGTTGTAAAGTCATTAATATCATCTATTTAACCCGTCAGAGCTTGGGAAAATACATACGAGAATAAGCGTTAAGCTTTGTTCACACGATTGTCAGATTATGAAAAATTGTTACCATCTGGTAATTTGACGGTTCACACTATTGAAAGAAAACCATACAATTTCATTGGCACACAGTTCTGCGGCAATAAATTTTTCTGCCAATAATAATTGTGTGTTCACACGGTAGTCAGATTATTGTAAGGCAAACGTTGCCAGATCCGACTTTTAACATTGTATCTAAATATTTATGGGCAGCATTGACAACAGAAATATTTATGTGCCAATGGTGTTATTGTACAGTGAACCAAATGAAGCACTTGCCACAATAACAAATGACTGTTAATTGTGTGTCAATGGAAATGAAGGGTGTTCTCACGATTATCAGAATTGTGACAATATTATTGGCATACAAAGCACCGACAATACATTTTGTGACGATGTTGCCACACAAAAATTGTGTGTTCACACAGTTGTTGCACATTTTGTAACAATTTTTCTGTCAATATTGTAGTAACTGACAATCGTGTGTACATACCTTTATTGTCTACATATTATTAACAAAGGTTGCCAGCTTTAAATAAAAATCATTAACTAACTGGTAGCAACCAATAGATTTATTTGCGTGCTTAAATGCAGCTTGCTGCTTTTGTTTAATTTTTATATTCTTGCGTTTAAATAAATTGAAAATAAGGTAATTTGCCTTTAAATGGAAACTTGCTTGAAATATAATTTGTCTTGTATTGAATTTGAGACCAACATAACACTCTAGAGACTCAATTTTAATTGGAATATCAATATGCCAGGGGCAAAAATACTTACAATTTTTACTCCATTGCCAATTATATCATTAACACATTTAATGTTTTTAAAAAATGCATTGCTCTGCAATGAAAAATACAATTTGCTTGTTTTAGCGATTTAAAAAAGATTAACAGAATTTTGTTTAAATTGTTTTCTTTTTAGGTATTGTAATTGTGCAGCCCTCAAAATACTTCCGTTCATTATGAATATGAAAGTTTGTTTTCCTTATTTATATTTTAATGCCGGAACACAAATTGAAAAAGGAAGGGAAAATGTAAAGAACTTCGGAAAAAAAAATAAATAAAATGAATACAATGCAATACACTGCCACCCACAATTACAGTTCAGTTGTTATTTTTTCCAGGTTACTTACCCATACACAAACATGAAAACGAACTTACTCAGGCAGATATTGACATACAAATACACAAGGGTTTATTAACAGAAATAACACTCATAGTCGCATCAGGATGCTTCACTTTTATTGTGATTGTAACTACGCAAAGTAAAGAATGTCCTTTATATTTTAAGACTTGTATTTATTGTTGCAAGAGATCGGTGGTTGGTTGCATTGCATACCAAGACCATGGCAGTAAATGAAGCAATTTCATTCTATCTTGAAAATTATTAAAGAAAATAAGGAAATGGGTGGGAGTGTTTGGGTGTTTCCACTTCAGAATTTCGTTACTTTTTCTTATAGGAGGGAATTTTATATCAATTGTTTAAATTTCTCGTAAACATTTAATGAATATTTCTTGCCGCCTTTTGCAAATAAACTGCATGCAGAAGCAATATTTCAAAGTTGATGACATGAGTATTTTATTGTGAAACATTTTCAATTTGCTGAAAAATATTAATATATATATAAAGAAGAAAACGAGGGAAGAACGACCAACTCCCATTTTAAATTACACAACTAGAAAAAATAATGAAAATATTTTTATCTGACTTCGTGGAAAAACAATTTATTGAACATGTATTTTTTTAATAAAATTAATTTGTGAATAAAATCAAGATTTTGTTAAATCCTACGATTCGTTGTCTGAAATAATTAAATTGAATTGGAAATGCAGAGAATGATGATTTCCAAGACTACGACTCACCTTAGAAACTGTTACTTTAGTGCTAATATCATGGTTGGTTGATTGGTTCGAGTCGTAGCCCCGCCCCGGAGGGGGATCAATTAGCACAAAGCGGCATTTTTAATTCCTCAAAAATATGCGTAACCGAAAGTTGATGGTAGTAACTGATGTGGCCTGCTGTACTCAGCTTCTACAACCAGCCGGCCACATCACAGAATCATACCAACCTGGTGTTAATCATATCCCCGAAGCAGCCAGATACGCAAAGAAAAAAGTTCCTAGCGTCCTCTGCCTGCTCCTGCACAGAACCGGTCACTCGAACAATAGATGTAAAATGATGTAATTCCACACTATCGTCCTCACAACAGCTCTTGCATAGTGTATTTCCTCCGGGGTGCCTCTCCAATGTCCAACGCCTAGTGGCCGTACAGACTGCCAGAAAATGCGAAATATTGGGGTATGTTCTGTAAACCGAATCCGCAAAAGTGTTTCGTTTTTAAAACGAATACACATAGTTAGGTGTTCAATAAATGAATTCGCATAGTTTTACTCGGTTTAAAATCGAGTAGATAAGTCCGGTCGAAATTAAATCGAATGTCTTATTTTCCTAAAAATTAAACATAAAAAACAATTACCAATTATTACTTGAAATCTTTCTTTTATTAAATTAAGTCAAATTATATACTCTGTAATAGATTTTAATACGAAATAATTAATTTAAAAAACACTCCGATATTTCTCCATGTTCTTGTTAAAGTATGCAGATAAAATAGATGGATGAACAAAAGCACATTTTCACTAAATTCATTAGAGAAGATCATTAAAAAAAACCTTTTAAAGAAGAATAAACATTATATTGAACAAATTTTCAGTAGCTTAATTTCAATTTATTGTTAAATAAATTATCGTAAATTAACTGAATTTCTTTTGGGAATATCTCTTTATATATGATTCTAATATTCAGTTATTGAGTTTTTTTTTTTTTGTTTTTATCTAGGACCAGCACTCAGGAGATGGCTCCTACACATGCGAGGCATTGTGCAGGAACTATAGGAAAGGGATAGTAGAAGAAACGACAGGAGGTTAAGCTTAATTAATTATTTTACAGCTCTGCTTTCGCACGTTCTTTGTTTATACTCGTAGCAGTGCTGAAGCTTCGGTTCAGTAGCCATTTTTATTATTATTTTACTTCGCCGGTGCTACACAATACCGACGAAGGAGGGCGTTCTGATGTGATTGTGGATTGCTATCAGCTGAAGCCGGTATTGTTCAGTGACCAGTGACTATGCCTTCGCCACTGAAACCTTCCGACAACAACTGACAAAATAAGACACACTAATGCACATCAGAAAAATGCGAGATGTTTATTTTTATTTTAAAATTTTAGTCTGAAACTGGGGTTGAACCCACGTCTGTTTTTGGTGTAGTAGTCAACGTGCAGACTACCATCCATCGTGCCATCGCCACCCTCAATATGATTCTAATATTCAGTTATTGAGTTTTACTTTTGTAAAAAATATTTTATGAGAATATCATAAAGTATGTAATAATACATTTGACATATATTTTTTTTCGGGAAAAAGCACAATTTTAAAATTAGAATGATAAATAAATTATCTTCAAATGAACATTTATGAAAATAGTTTAAAATTTGTTTGTTGAATTTTTCCAATATCACAAAATTTTTAATGAATATGGCGACCAAATTGTTGTTTACTTCGAAAATTAAAGCAACCCAACTTTATTTTAACAAGTATATGTCAATGTAACTCTCTGAATAACGCACTAATTAATAATGTAAACAATAAAATAATAAAGAAACAAAACGATTAAAAATAAAATTTTTTAAAAATGTGCTTTTTAATTTTTTTTAAGTAAATTAAATATATTTAAAATAATTCAGCTCAGGCAATTATTTTGTATTGAATGATCTGGCAATATTACATTTTGGTAACATATATTTTCATTGAAATATTGACGTTTAAAAAATCTTATTCCAAAGCAAGTTCGAATGTTGGAAATCGTGTGGTTTTTACAACACCAAATTTTGAGAAATCACTCGTCTTTAAATCGACTTGGTTTACAGAACAGGGGAGATTGTCTTCATAAGGTAGTCGGTCCCCTGCCTGTTATAGTTTGCCCAAGTCTGCCTTGAAATGAAGCAGGCCCCAGTCTGCTCCACCTGCTTTCTGCCTACTGCAGAAACTCTAGCCATAGTCTCACTTATTGGTATCAGAACATATTCTGGGTGGGAGAAAGCCGTCCCTTCTCAAGCAAGCCATTTAGTTTCCCTCAATATCACAGTGAGCAGCTCCTCAAAGTAAAGTCACCTGAACGTTCCCGAGGTGCCGCGTCTGGGTTTCCCTGAACCGTGTGACCAGCATTGATGATAATGTTGTCGAAGTCAAGGTGAGAATTTCAGCCTGGTTATCAGTGAGAATCCTTAATCTTATGGCAACTTAGCGAGATAAATTTGCGCTCGCTGAAATATTTAGCACGTTGACTACAAAAGCAAAGATCGTGGGTTCGAACCCAGTTTCAGACTAAGTCAAAGAAACATTTCACATTTTTCGTGAAGCGCATTAGTGTGTCTTTGTTGTTGGAAGGTTTCAGTTATGGAACAGTACCGACTTCATCTGTAACCAATCCTCAGGTACATCAGAGCGCCCTTCTAACACAGTATCGTGTAGCATAGGCGAAGTAAAATACTTAATCAAAACGGCTACTACAAACAATGCTTCAAAATTTAATGCGTCTCCTGGACTCCAGAGGAGTGCAACAGTAGAGTTGTAAGATAGTAAAGCTTTCCTCTATCTATTACTTCAAATTTATTACGTAGTAGAAAGGCTGAGTGTTACTGGTCTTAAACAAACTAATTTTATCCCATAAAAATTAGAGAATGAGATATTCATAGTTTCTAAAAGATCGGAGGCTAAACGGAGAAAGAATTAACAATTGATATATAAAAAAAAAAGAAAATTAAAGTTTTATCTTAAATCGAATTTAAAAAAGGACCGTAGAAAAGTGGAAAATAAAACCAAAAAAAAAATTAAATAAAAAATTTGCGGTCACCCTTGGATTTCGACTTATGAGCCTGTGAACAGAACACAAATGTAAATTTAATTAAAAAGTAATAAAATTCATTTTAATAATTTTACAACTCGGCGGAAGCAATGAAAGTTATTTAAGGGAGCTTCATCAGAATCAAATTTTTTTACATTGAATACTGCTTGCGGTTCACTGAATAGAAAATAGAACACCCCCCACAAGCAAAAGCCCATATAAAATTAACTGGAAATGTTCCACATTTACACTACTCCCGTATCGCAATATTAAGTTTTTATTCGCTTCTTGGAAATTTCTTTTTTTTTTGCTGGGATAGAATAGAACAATCACTTGAAAATGTAAACTTCCATAAAAAATTTTACTTTAATTTGCTGTGATTAAATGCCAAAGTTTTTACATATCATTTCATCTCTCTACTAGTTCGTATTATAATTTTCATTCACATCAGGAACAGAAAGTGAGATAAAATATATCAAAGTTTTACGAAAAAAGTGACAAACTCAAAAACTGGCGTTATGCAAAGCTGGGCGTTAATTAGACATATGGTTTGTCAAGAGTAACCATGTCCTGCTGATGCCCCCATGCTTTCTCTGCTACAACAATTTATCATTCACTTTACGTCCTGCATATGCCCACATACACTCCCACTCAGCTACTCTCCATCACTCATGTATGAATGAATACTCGAACGTTCTTCCAAAACCACAAAATAAAACAATGTTCATTATAAACTTAAACTCAAGGGATGCAGGGGGTGAGCGGTAGTAGAGGTTTCCACTTGAAAATGATACGTGTATGTCATATATAGTTCAAATGTATATGCGGCTGAACAGAAAAGAGGGCAAAGAACAAAAAGGGGGGAAAAAATAAACCGAAGGATCTTGTCTAAATACATTTTTGCAAGTCTATGGCATGAAGTTATTTTATTATTTGTAGCTGTATGTAACCATTTTTGTACGATATAGGACATTTTTTTAACAAAGAAAAAAAAGTAATAATAAAAAATATACAGAGAAAAGACAAGAAAATGAAAAAGAAAACTTTTGTTTTAAGTTTGTTCCCTCACTTCTTCTCCAGTACTTGATAAATGGAACGGCAACACTAACAGTTTGCGGTTTTTCTTGTTTCTATTTCAGCATGACATGACAGAAAATGTTGTTGCTTTTCTCTGTATGTAACTGAAAGTTTTGAATTAACAAACAACTGCCTGTTTTATAACTAGAAAAATAAGGTCACAATCTCAGATTTTGCTACCTCTTCGTTGTCATGCTGTCAAAGATTTAAATAAAAGAAGGCAGATACTAAATTTTACAAATTAAATTTAGCCGTGAAATCTTCAAAGGTGGAGTTAGTAAAAGGATAATTTCACTTTTAATTACTTTTTTTATTGCAGTTTTTAATTTAAAATTATTTGAAATTTTCCAAAATATCATTGCAATATACTTTTATAAAGTAGTTAAAATAAACAGCTGTACATACGAATGTATTTTCCAAGAACTTATTTTAACTTGTTTTTTTTGTTTTTTTTGTTTTTTTTTTTTTTTTTTTTGTTTTAGCAAGGAACACCCATTTAATTAAGATGCCTACCAGCAATGCACACTGTACAATTTAGCGAATCCACGTGCAAAAATTAATATCTCGGTAAGTAGTTGGGAGAGTTTTGGATTTACGTTCAAGGCACAAATAGAGGTACGTGAAACTTCCATAAAAATTTTATAGAAATGAGACAACTGCCATGCCCTCTGGTATATATTCATTAAATTACTGCCAGCAAAAAAATTTTTTAAATGGTAATCGAGTTTCGAATTATGTATTTTTGGTGTAATTACTTCCCAACTTAATGTTTTTAACAAGGCATGAGACTAGAATAATCAATTCTTGAGAAGTCATTACTTTTTCTTTGAGTCAAATGATTATTTTTTTACGCATGAAGTCCTCATTACTAAATTTACTTTTTCATCTTTGAATTGGAATAGTTTCGCTGTTTCAGTATTCTGAACCAGCTGAAACTGTAATCGAAATAGTTTAATATTTTTTTCTGTAAATAAAACAAATATTGCATATAAATATTCTTATATTTTAAAATACTAGTAAATATTTTACTTAATTCAACAAAATGATGGTATTAACGAATTAAATATTATTTAAAATTAATGATTCCCTACAGTTCTTAAATTATTTACTGTAAGAAATAATGTTTTTTGTTAACTTAAATTAAAATAATATAATATGTATTTTTGGAACTGCTTCTGTATCTATTTCATTTCTCCGAAAAGTAACTACTTCTTTTTTTTTTAGAAAATTTAACATAAAAATCATGACTTGCTATCTTTGACTTTTCAAATATATATTGTGTGCATGCACCACAAATTCTTTGAATGTTTTGAAAATAAAGTGAAAGTTATTTCTGTTTTTGTTTGTGTTAATTATAATTAATTTTTGGAGCAAACAGTAAAGAAAATGGCTGCACTAGGAGCCACCACAATTCCAAAAACCTTTGATCTATTAAAATTTATCTTCTAAATCTTTTAAGCATTTTGGTCAAAGACACTGACTATTTTTTTAAATATTCTGCACCGTATTAATATGTTTTCTTGCATATAAGAAAATCTCTTAAATGTTAACGACTTTTTAATCTTATTTGCAGGAAAAAGACGGTTAAAATATAATGTCTTGAAATTTGCTGTTTCACCATATAAATCTGTACATTGTTATTACATTTCATTACTTATTCCTAAAGTGTGCATACTTTGAAATCAAACACCATTTGAAAATAAAACAAAACTATATTATGCAACAACAGAAACAACAAAATCTCGGACTTATAGAACATTAACCTCAAACATTGAACTTTAGAGACAACCCATATTTTTCCAGCAAATGTTTACTAAATAACCGTAGGCATTTTCCTACTTCCCTGCACCCACACTCTACACAGATTCTACATTAGATTTCTAAGCCCATCTACTGCTGAAACTTGTGCAAACTAAAAAAATAAAAATAGAATAACACCAACAATAGCAAAATCTAAAAAAATAAGTAGAGGGAGAAGCATAAAAAATAAACAAAAAAATGAGACTATTGAAAACTACTTTTATGTATCTCTTCTTTATGGTAGCAAGCTGGCAAGCAAGTCCAAGTTTAAGTTTGTCTTTCATGGCGTTCACAGTTCAAAACAATGTAAAAACGGCAAAGAAAATCATTATACTGAAAATGCAGTTTCTACTAAAGTACACCCACCCGCACACTTGAAAAACTTAGCAACTGCAAACACACTCACACTCGCACTAACACTCACCTCACATTTATACTAACTTCAATACACTGACAGTATTTTATTCCATTGTTTTACTCTTAGCTGGTTACAATATTAGTAATAGTGGCGGTGGTGCTTGTGGTGGGATATGTATGCAACTGTAGTATGTGAATTTTTGCATTGTTTGCAGTGTATAAAGTTATTACGATAATTGAGAGTGTAAACATTTGAGTATGGTGGAGAGTTTTATTTTCAAATTCATTTTTTCCTTAATTTTTCTTGTTCTTTGCTTTTGTTTTATAAGTAAACACGAAAGTAACTGTTGACTTTGGAAGTTCTTTTTTTTTTAGAATCAAATTGTTCAGGAATTTCGTTACCGGTAGAGTGTAACGTGGTGAATTTCTCAATACGCAAGTTCACCATTTTAGCCGGTTTTTTAAGCAACAAATGAATGAAATTATAGCAAGTTCTGTAACTATTAAAAGCTATAAAAAATTTTTTTTTTGGAAAATTATTGCAAAACAAAATTTCAATATTATAAACAAATAATTCTTCATTTGATTAATTTGTCTTTAACAAAATATAATATTTTAAACACAACGTTACTACCCATTTGTAATTGCATAAAAACCAAACGAAATCTAACAAATCACTCTGAGATTTTATATAAGAAATATTTGACTGTTTTTTTTTTATGAAATAAAGTTTTTATTCTTGTGCAAAAATTTAAAAAGTACACACCACATGGTTAAAGGAAAAGATTATTACTTAATCAAAAGGTAAGTTAAGATAAGGTAAGGAAAGGGAAGGTAAGGTAAGGTAAGGTAAGGTAAGGTATGTTAGGTGGCGGACCCACACCCTGCCGTATTGCAAACCGGCGCAAAGATATAAGACGTGTGTCCTCCTGGTCCTCGCGTAGCCTGCAAAGATCGCAGGCTCCCTTTACTCAATTAAGAACGCTCTCTACTCACCCACGTGGGTCACATCCGTATATTAAGGCTGCTTTATTGTATCTTATTGCTCCTAGAAAAAAAATTTCCTCAAATTATTAAATAAATTTTTCACTTTTTATTTAAACTACAACTTGATGGTTTTATTTGAATATTTTTCAGCATTCAAATTACTAAATCATTAGCCTTACAGCTGGAGAGTGCTATTCCCAATTACTTTTTATTTAGTGTCACAAAACACATGATTTTTGTTAAAAAAAAAAACAACTGTAACGGCATTTTAGCACTCACACACATACATGTGAACATTCGCTTTCTCCGAATAATTTGGCAAACTTTAAATACTGAAACACATATACACAGAAGTAATTATTATTCCGAAAACATTTTTATACACCATATTACAAAGTCGTGCTCAGCTAACGCTATTTATACTCTCTCTCTCTCTCTCTCTCTCTCTTTTTTTTCGCATTGCTTTACAACTTTCCATTTTACTCACCACTTTTCGTACGTAATAAAACTCCAAAAACTGAATAGAAAGAAAAAGGAAAATAAATAACTTTAGACTTCCTGTGTGTGCTGGACAGTTTCCTGCCAGGATACTAAAATTCAGTTGAGTTTTGTTTACAGACGTTAACGGTACAGCGAGCGGATAGTGAATAGAATTTTTTCTAAAACGTGTACGTTTTCCTTTTTATTTTGGGGGTAGTAAGGCCACAAATAAACATAAAATACAAAAGTGATGGGAAGCAATGTGAATGATATCTAGAAACAGTGCAACATTCAAGTTGAATTTTATTAAAAACATAAAAGAAGAGAAATTACAACAACATATTTACATACAACGAATTAAAAGAACGAAGCATTAAACGAACGTTTTGGAATTCCCGGTACCTTAAATAATAAGTGCAAAATGCTCTGTGTAGAGCACTTTAATATCTGAAACAACTGAATGGAAGAATTTAGTAACGAGGGTAGAAGAATGCATAAAGCAACTAGATAACTTAAGAGCAGCAAAAATGGCAACATAAATTACGATATTATATCAAGGATGTTAATGTGTATGAAAAAATATAACAATTTACTGCCATACCTACATATGTATAGCGCGTTCTTTGGCTCATTAAATGAGTATCTAATTAATTGTGTGTGTGTGAGTGTGTGTAGGACTGGTTGAATGAATACGTACGTACGTACGTTTATGCATAATAGTGGTATATAAGAATATAATAAAATAAACATAAAATATGATTGTGTTACAGAAAATCAACACTTGAAACAACAAGACTAAAAGCTCAGTGATTGTGCAATGTATGAGTAAAGTGGGTGTATGGGTTAATGATATGAAATGATAATAAAATATTACAGCACCCTTTAAGGAGTTTGAAATTTGATTTTATTTCTAAAATCTGCTTAGTTCAGTTGTTTTATATGAACTTAAGAGTTTTCAATAAATTGAAGTAAATCTTAAAAGATTTTTAAAAGGAACATCAGTAAAGTCGTATTGCTTATTGGAAAAAAATCTAAAACCATATTGAGTGTTTTACAAGCAAGGCCAGAAATGCTAAATTAAAACTGCAAACGGTGGACGAACTCTAATAGCTACAATACTTTAATTTCAAGTAAAATCATAAGTTTATTGCGCTACTGAATTGAATTGAATAGAAAATCTTTTATAATTCTTTTATAAACAGCTAAAAAATATATAAATAATATTCCTAACAAATGAAATGTTAAATGCAGTAACATTAAAAAAAAATATATAAAAACATTTATATTTTATGTAAATAAAATAATGTGAAAACCCCCAACTCAACTTTTATATTTACAACCTTAAGCACCGCAATAAAATAACAAAAATCCAACCAGACGAACAGACAAAAATGTTTAAATAGAAAATCTATCATAAAGAACATAAAATATTACGACGCAGCCACTATATAACAAAAAAAAAGAATACACAAACTCCAAAATGATATGAACATTGTAACCAGCAATATATTCTAAAAAAAAAAATAATAAATAAAAATAAATAAAAGAAGCAGGAAAACAAAATACTAAATCTCTTAAAGGGAAATGATATGAGGTTCACAGTCACCGAAGCACATGTAAATGTTGCTACAACGTTACTTTAAAATACATACTCGGGCTTGTAGTATCTGGTAAACGTTGAGGTTAAAGTTATCAGCACATCAAATAACGCCAGAAGGTTAGAACAAAATATAACATCTAAGAAATATATTAAATGAAGACTCCCTCTATTAACATGGATATCTGTTTCTTATTCATCATATTTTTCTTAAAATGGAATTACACGCAAGGTATGTTTTTCTTACTCAAACAAATTTCTAATTTTACTCAAAGCAACAAGAACAGTGTGCAAAGATATCTCCAAGAAAAAATCTAATTATTTGTTTCTTTAATTTTGTTAACGAACATCTACGATAATTTGCCATGTAATACGAGCTGATCCTCAAAATCTTGAACATATTTTATAATTAAAGTTTGTTTTTTTTCAGTCTTTTAGGTTAAAATGGAAAATATTGTTATAATTTTTTTACTAATTGTTCAATTCTTTTAGAAATTTTTATAAAGTTGAAAAGCAATTGAAGGATTAAATGTATTGATTTTTGGGAAAATTTACTTTCCGAAATCTTCATTGCGAAAAATTACTATCACTTATTTCAGCAAGTCCAGCTTTTGTTGTGGCAGTTCAAAATATCAATTTAAAACTTGGAGAACATAACCTCGTTAATTTTATAACATAAATTGTGTCATTATAAGAGTCTGAGATGCATAGAAAGTTTCGTGAGCAGCATATAAGAGAGATTATATGATACATTTTTTTTGTGGTCGTAGCGCCGCGCAGTGGATTGGCAAAAAATATAAAGATTTCTAGTAGATCATTGGAAATTGGCACCGAGCATTATATGAACCAACATGGTCCATAGAATAAAAATTTATTTCATTAAAATCGTCGACGCCATCGTTCATAAAATCACAATCGTTTTTTAATAATATTTTTTCCATCGAAGCAAGAGCTTTCCTAGAATAAATAAAAGATGCATAGCAAGTTTCATCAATATCTGCCACGGCCACCTCCCATGCAATTAAAAAAGATTTTCTAAAAGAATTAGTCAAGGTTAACGACGTCTTATATGCTACTTATATACATATACATATACATATAAACATCAGTATTTTTTGAAGTTCCATTGCACTTTCTGGAAAACATTAATTTATGCAGCAGATTTTATTGCACATCTGAACTAAACTTTTTTTTTAGAAAATTTATAAGTTTGTTCAGGGATCGCTGAAAATCGCTGAATTTTATTTGTGTTAATTGAAACGATACACTCTGACCTTTCAGTTGGATGTAGTGAGAAGACGGAGCTAACTTTTTATTTTTTCAAGAAAAGCTGCAAACGCAGAATTTAATAAGGAAGTTTTAATTTTCTCATATATAATAAACTACATAATTTTTTTTATTTAAAAAGCAGGTGGATATATTTGAATAAACATGGTATTAAATCGTTTGTAGTGAAAATATTTTACACGCCTAAACCACCATTTTTTCTTGGACCGGCACTCAGGGGACGATCCCTACACATGCGATGCATTGTGACGGAAATAATGTTTTGGGAGAGATGGACTAGTGCTTATGGACATTCGATTTGAATTTTCCCACGTCAAAAGTGACCGAAAGACCTCTGCGCGTAGTCTATTCCACACACGTGCTCTTCGGTCAAAAAACGAATTTTCTCTGTAATGCGTAGTGCGATTCGTTGTCACGTCGACCACAAATGGATGCGCTCTTAATAATGAACGCGTTCTGCGCATGTAAGACCAGGTTTCGGGAACAAGTTCCCTGATTTCATTAAGACACATCCCATTATAGCAACGATAGAACAACGAAAAGCACAAAAAGCATGAAAATTTTTATCACTTGTCGTGGTAACTTTGCAAAATTTTTTTCTGGCATAGAAAGTGGCTTTTTAATAAAAGCAAATATGGATTTTTCTTAGTGAAAAAGTTGTATATAGAACTGCCTCATTAGATGTTTAAAAAAATTCGAAGTTGAATAATTGCTTTTTTGTCGACCTATTATTTCATGATTTTGAATGCCAAATTTCAGCTTCCAATCTACAGTCGAAATGACCCATAATCTTAGTGTTAGTCAGTGAAACAGATAGTCAGTAAGTCGTTATGTATAAGTATTTGCACTGTGATCTCTCAGGAATTTTTGATTGCAAAAGTTTTATTTTTCACTCTTTAAGGGCAAGCGCTCTTATACTTCAACTTACATAAGTTTACGCTCCAGCGAAACAAACCTATGAAGGGGTTAAAAATAGAAATAGAAAAATAGAATAGCTTCGTGTTAATATATATAGTGTATGCATAGGTCGGAACCAAGCCTATTTTTCTTTTAAACTGAACTATCTTAATGCTGAGAATGTAATTTATTTCGAGTATTCCAAATTGCCGCAAGTACATAATTAACACATAAATTTCAGCATGCGTTTTATAGTCTACCAGCCATTAAAAATAAATCAGCCAGGTAATTAGAAATGTAGCATAGAAAACTTTGATTAGCTTCGTGAGAAACTTTTGTTTGATGTTAGAAAAAGTAGAAAAAGTAAAATAAAAGAAAAATTAAAACAACTTCCATACGAGTGTAACAACTCAAAATGAAAATGAATTACTAGCAAAATAAAATCGATTTTTTCGTGCTATTGCCAATGTTTGTTTTGAAAACAGCTCAACCGCAGCAAAAGTATTCAATCTATACAAACACGGGTTAAAAAAAAGCAACTAAGCAAACCAATGTAAATAGGGATACCCACACATAAGCATGCAATATTTACGAAACAGTCGAATAGTCTACTTTAAGGCGAGTGAAACGAACCCCAAATTATATAAACGTTTCAGCTAATCAATAGACAGACAAACATAAACCAACAAAATACACAGGTATAAATCTTTATGTGAAATTCTTCGTGACCAGTGGTAAATAAATGGAATAGAAAAAAATCTTGATAAACACACATGTTCAGGAGCAGTTTATGAATACACAGGGTCTATTCAGTTGGAGATTCATTTCTAAATAACTTTTTCGAACGGAGTATTATCAATAGTGCGATTCGGTAACTTTTAACGCATCGATAATTGTTAAATTTATCAACGTTTCAGGTTGATTGCGAACGATTATGTGAAAATATATGAAAAGCACAAAGCGAAACAGTTAAAAAATAATTTGTTTATATAATTTGTGTATATTGTATTTACAACGAAAACTAATTTCTTTTTTAATTAATTTTTATTTCATAAAATAAATATGTGAAAGAAGCAACACAGCATGGGAAGGCATTTCAAGATATATGGAAATATATTTTGTGGAAATCAGCTGCGCATATTTAAATTCAGTTAAATTTTATGGACATAATAAATAAAGAAATATCCCATGTGAAAAGTGAAAATAAACGAAAGAAATACATTTAGTTTTAAAAAGTATAAACGAAAGAACATTTTAAATAAATGTTGTTAAAATATTGTGTATTTTGTAATCCTTAATGATTTCTAAAATCTATTTACTTCCGTGACAAAGGTTTTTTTCTTTCCGTCTTCATTCACAATAGCCAATCTGTACTGTTTTGCTTGAGGATTGTTCCACCCTTGTTTTGTAAACTCATGTTTCAACAAATTAAATCTATGAACGGATTTAACATTAATCGTGGAAAACATGCAAATAACAACTTAACTAAAAACGGAAATGAATAATTTATTATTTGGAATAGAATAAATCAAAATTTAAATAAAACAGCAAAATTATGCCAGAGAAGATATCCAATTAAATATATTAGAATTAAGCTGATATACAAATATACGAGTATGATAAATAAATTATTTAATTAAAATATTAAGCGTCGTTATGGTTGCATACTTAGCGCGACTAAGAGGATATTTAAGATCCCTGTAGGAAAGTGTGTTTTTATTTAAAATAATTATTTCAAAATCAAGTGCCTCCAATTTTAATTCGAGGATTAATTCTTTAAAATCCTCTTAATTTGTAATTCGTATACAAGTAAGGGTAGGCAAAAAATTTACATATCGCCATATAAAACATAAAACCATGTAACTATACTTTTTTAGATTTTAAAGGAGAGGGAGAAAACTTGATAACAGGGTTAAGTAACCAAATTGAAAAAAGTTTCTTCAAACCTCGCATAAAATTAAAAGAATCACTTATATTTTGATAAAATAGTGTATTTTACATGGACATGTATTTTTACATGGTACACAATATTCAATAGAGAACGCAATTTTTCAAATTTTGACATGGTTTTACGTTTTATATAGAAGATACATATGTATTATGCACAGTGATGCAGCAAAATACGGTTATCCAATTATTCGTGTTCTTTAATACAGCCATATTATTGTGAGTATTTTGAAATTATTCTCTGCGCATATTTGCTTTCGTATTTAAAACTTTTTCGTGCATATTTAAACATGATCTGAGAATGAAGATCACAAAAATGGTCTGAATACTATGAATATGGTTTTGGAGGAATCATTTATTTATTTTTTTATTTCATTATTATTATTATTAGTATTAAAATACTTTATATAACATGTTCGAATTATTTAACAAATTATATAAATATAAATATAATATTTTAAAAAATTTTTACATAAAACTTATTATAAATTTACATTAATTGCATTTACACTAAATCTTGCAAAATTTACACACTTTTTATTGAATACATTATTGTTAATTTCGTTTTTCATATTATTTGGCAAAGAATTGAAAAGCTGAAAACCTTTATAGAATATTGTTCTTTGCATTTGTATAGTGGCTATGAATGCGAAAATCATCCGCGTATTTTATTTGTTCACTAAGATATTCCGGCGCCTCTCCTTGCTCTCCGATGCGAGAAAATGAGATACGGCTGCTTTTGCATTGTAAAAACTATTCCAAAGAAATTAAAAAGCAGTGACTATGCCTTCGCCAACAACTGACACAAAAGCAACCTGATGCACCTCAGAAAAAATGCGAAATGTTTTATGACTTAGTCTGAAACTGGGGTCGAACCCAGAAAATTTTTTTGTTTTGTAGTCAACGTTCAGACTACATCTGCCATCGCCAGCTTTTCTTTTTAGTTCTTTTTCATTACTGCTACGGAGCTTATCGTGAATAAAGTGATTCTTAAAGTTACTTTTTTTTTTTTTTTATCTGGGACCAGCCTCCTACACATGCGAGACATTGTGCTCGAACTATAGGGATAGTAGGAGAAACGACAAGAGGTGAAGCTTAAATTATTATTTTACAGCTCTGCTTTCTCACGTTCTTTGTTTATACACGTAGCAGTGCTGAAGCTTCGGTTTAGTAGCTATTTACCGACGGTGCGATTGTGGATTCCTATCAGCTGAAGCCGGTATTGTTGAGCGACCAGTGACTATGCCTTCGACACTGAAACCTTCCGACAACAACTGACACAGAAAGACACACTAATGCACATCAGAAAAATGCGAGATGTATATTTATATTTTAAAATTTTAGTCTGAAACTGGTGTTGACCCCCCGTTCTGTTTTTGTTTAGTAGTCAACGTGCAGACTATCATCCATCGTGCCATCGTGCTATTAATAAGAAAAAGAATGTATATATTTTTACATGTAGTAAGTAATTAATTTTGTTTTACTAATGAATTCAAATTAAGTGGAATAAAATCGGTTTCATTTTAGTCATCCAACACCCAGGTTTTAGTCGCAAATAATTCGGTGCCACTCAAAAGTAGTTCCCAAAAGAAGAAATCAAATTTTTTTTGCTGGCTAGATTAAATTTGTAAACAATATTTTAATTAATTAATTTGTTTTTTTTTAATTTACAAATAAAATACAATCATAAAAATTTATAAAACATTTAGGAATTTAATTTTTGTTCTTTTCATAAAAACACATATTTTGTATTGAAAACCGGTGTGGAAATTGTTGCAATTTCATAGTTAAATGGCCATAAAATTTCTTATTTATGTATAATTGTAAAAATATATACAAACATTACGATTCATATGCACCAGATAGACATTAATTTATACAATTCTAGCAAAAAAAAAAATAATATATGGGATATGTGATGTACATGAGTGTGTTTGAAAAACACAAAATCTGTGGCAATAACAGCTGGCATAGCAGAATGAAATATTTTCCACAAAAAAACAAACAACGAAAAAAAAACTACATTAAATAAAAGTAAAAAAATATATACTTTTACATGTGTCTGCTTATCCAAACTATAAACAAATGTATTCAGTACATTTTATGACATTTGAGCCAAGGATTTATTTATGATACCCCAACTCTTAGTGAACCGTAACACTTTGTCTGTCACTGAGAAGAAATAAATAAAAGTAAACAAAAAAAAAAAGTGTAACATTCTCTCCTGCTTCTGAACACTAAAACAAACAATAACAAATAGAAAATATCCATTGAAATAATAGAAATCATAGGTATACGTGACACTCACACATCAGTACATTAGTTTGCACAGCACACAGGCTTGAACACTTCGAAAACATTTACCGTATGAATTGTAAGGTTTTATTTACAATATTCATGTACGAGTATGTACGTATGTTTGTGTGTGTGTGTGTGTGTGTGTGTGTATGTTATGAAAGTGTTATTTTCTAGAGGTGTGAGTACAGAAGTGAGATTTTAATAACAATAATAAAAATCTCTTGAAAGAATAGTGCAAACTAAGAGGGTTACTATTGTTTAAATAAGTTTTGATAAGTCTAACGAAAAGTAAATATAGCACCAATAGAAGACTCCTACAGACATGTTTTTCTATTTAAGTGAATATATTCGGGTATTTGTTCTATTCGAAGGTCATACTTATTTTTATTGCGTGAAGGCCATTCATTTTTCGTTGATCGACGACGGTTATATTAAAAGCGGTATTAAAAATGTGTAAAGTATAAATAACTTTTTTTGTTATTTGCTTTCTGTTTTACCAAAGATAAATAAGAAAATATTTTGTAATATATTATTGATTAATAAATTACTTTACTTGACTTATTGTACATAGCAAACTTCAGAAAAATTAACAGAAAATAATAAAAACTGAAAAACATAATTCTCTAAATGCATTATGAAATGAAAATTATCCATCAACGAATGAATGACCGGAGCCGTTGCAGCAGTTCTTACACCATAAACTATATGCACGTTGAGCATTAATTATCGAACGATTACGTTCAAGGAATAGAAAAAAAATCTTAGTTCTCTGCGCACGTGCATAGCATTCCTTTTTTTATGTTCTTCCAAGCTTAATTCTAGAAATATAAATAAAAAATATGAAACATTCACAATCAGTTATAATTTTTTTACAACATAAAGTTACTTTAACCACACTCTGTTTTATTTGCAAAAGTAATTTTTGGTATCCATAAACCTACAACCATCCTGTGAGTACGCCCGTCTTCTTGTAATTAATTAATAGTCATATTTTCTTTTTCCTCTTCCATATTAAAATATTTACTTTTCTCTGTTTATTTATGTACAATATATATTTATGTTTTTTTTTTATTAAATGAATATCTTTTACGGCTGTAGCGAAAGAAGTCAGTAATTATGTGTGTGTGTAATCTGTACGTACATTACAGATTTAAGTCAATATTTAAGTCAATATTAAATTGAGAAGCTAAAGGAAAGAATACTGAAATGATTGTATGACATCCTTCTTTATTACAGTCAGACATACATAAATTTAAATGAAAATAAATGTTTGAGTATAATTTATACGATTTTGTACTTGTGAATATTTATTTCTTATAAAGTTTTGTCTGTACTCTTGTTTAAACAAAACGATATTTAAGGAAATGCACTGATTTTTAAGGAAAAATCGAACAAACTTTTTGTTTGATTTACAGATTTTTGAGGTATCAACTTGTAAATTTTCAGTAAGAGAAATCCTTCACAAGCTATAAAATTAAAATGAATGTCACAACAGAGTTTACATATGCCAAATTGTAGCAATAATTATTTATAAATAAAGTTGTTTTAATGGTGCAAGGATTATAGAGAAGTTTTTTTTTCTTGAACCGCCACTCAGTGGTTGACCCTTCCACATGCGATCCATTGGGCCAAAACTAGGAAATAATGTTTTAGGAGAGAGGATGGAGGGAGTAGTGTTTATGGACATTCCAAAGTGATACATTGTGTTCAAGATTTGCGTGGGTACCTGCTAATAGCGTCTAACCTCACCTTGCTCTCAACACCGGGTGAATTCTGACACGTCCACCACCGGCCCCGTTGGCACATGGAAAGACAACTTGTGACTTAATAGGAACACAACGTTGCAATTATTAAAGTTATCCTTTCTCTATGAAATTTCACCTTGCTGAGGTGTTAGTCAAAAGTGACAGGAAAGAACTCTGCGGGTAGTTTATTCCAAATACGTGTTCTTCGGTCTAAAAACGAATTTTCTTTGTAATTCGTAGTGCCATTCGCTGCTAAGGCGATCACAAATGGATGCGCTCTTAATGATAAACGCGTTGTGCTTATGAATGGTCTGGTTTCGGAAAGAAGTTTCCTGATTTCATTAGAACACATCCCATTATAGTAACGATAAAACTATTAAAAGCAAATTAGAAAGTGATTGACAGAACAACTATAGCAAATACATCGCAACTTTTATCAATTTCAAATCGGTTTTGTGTACAAATCGTTTTTCATCACATACTTCAATATAAACTACATTTTAAAAAACTTAGAATTTACTCTTAAAATTTAAAATGTCGAAAGAATTTTTTCTTTCGTACAATTACATTTAAAACTTTGTAAAATTTTGTTTTAACTGTAATTGCACGAAAAAGAATTATTTTTATATCATGAAAGAGGCATTTTGTTTATAAATTATTTGCGGCTTGTTTGGCATTTTCTGACTGCAACTGTCGCTTGGCGAAGTGACAATTTTCAAATCCACTAAAATTTCAAATGGCCGTTGTTTTGTTCGAATTTTTTTTTGCTTTTTCTCTAAAAATAATAATTTAAATATCAAATATAAATATTTTTTCAAAGTGCTGATAAGCTTTCCTCCATTTGCGTTAGATATTTACATAACGTAAGATATTTGCGCTTGCGAAAAGGAAAAAAAATAGATAGGAAAGGCAAATGCGCAAACGGATTAGAGATTACCAATCGTTCGATTTCGTATCATTATTCTTTTGCATCGCAATAGAGAGTAACCCCCTGGACCTTTCGGCTTATCTAATAAATATTTTAAAACTAGTAATTATTTTAATACAAAAATCCTGATTATTTTCATGTTTTCTGTGGTGCAGACCACTTTCTTATGAAATCTATACTTATTTTTGAGTGCTTAGGAAGAATGATTTTTTTTGCATTATATATCTAGTTTTAGTGGACATCAAAGTAACGAGAAAGTAAATGAATTAGTAAAGTGCGTAAATATTCTTTTTAGTGTCCATTTATCGAAAGGAGGTACAAGCAGCTGTTACTTCATCGGCGTAGGCTCTGTGAGTTCTAATTTGCCAGAATCGTAGAGTTTTCTATCCAAATGTTATAAATTTTTCCATATAAAGTAGACTGACAAGAGAGCTTAACGAGATAGTGAAATATATGATATGCGCAATTCTTACAATAACTTCCAAATTCCTTTCCAACTGTTTAGAAACTATTACGACTTAAAATTTTTGCTTTTTGAAAAACATTTTACATATTTCCAAATGGGTATGCGTGTTTGTCGTCAAAAAACAAGGAATGTATGCCTAAATAATATTAAATTTGTAAATTTGTAATTCTTTTCAATAAATTCTTTTTAATACTCTTTTTTCAATCTGTGCAAAATTATGTAATAAGTGACCGAAAGTTATGTTAAAGTTTCATTAAAAAAATAAATATTGTAAGCAAAAAAAACCAAATCAAAAAGTCAATTCTTAAACAAATATCAATAAAAATGTATTGAAATAACATTTTTCCATAATGCTACCTTTATAAATTTCACTATTGCTCACTGACAGTCACAAAAGTAAAAAAAAAGTAAAGAAAAAATAAATTTATAAAAATTTGTTAGAAATGTCATTGCCATCATCATTTACCAGAAGGACAGCAATAAATGAAGTAAATTTTTATATTTGTAGGCATGAATACAATACTGAGAGGTCACAGTGTTTGCGTTGGCCATACAGTCATCAGGCCAATGAATGTTCAATATTTGTTTAGTTCATATTTGTTCTGTAAGTTTTTTTAATTTCATCAAATTGAACATTTTTTATACGGAAATCTGTTTAACATCTAATACGAGGGGTTATCGTTGAATAGCAGAAATACAGACAACAACTTTGATTTTGTAAATTTCCTTAACTAAAATTTGTTTCTAATTTGACAAAATAAAATTCTCTAACACATTCAGCGATATTTTAGTTGTGTTTCCGTTGCGATGGCTGAAGTAATCTATACTTTGAATACAAACCAGACTGTCATAAAAACATTTTTGTGATGTCCATGCCAATTGTTATCGGGAGGTTTCAGAAGCGAAGGTATAGTCAGTCACTGGTCACTGAACAGTACTGGCACATTAGAGCGCTCTCCTCCAGCGAAATAAAATAATTACTAAAATGGACTACTAAAACGATTCTTTAAAATTTGCTACGTCTCCATGACAATAGAGGCGATACAACACTGCAAAAAAGAAAACAAAGAAAGTACAAAAGCAAAGTTGTATGACATTGAAATTTCACCACCTGATATCTCTCTTACTATCCCTTTCATATAGTTTGAGCACAATGCATCGCATGTATAGGGGGCATCTCCTGTATGCCGGTCCAAAATAATTAAAATATTTAAAAATACATAATTTATGTTCATATAATTTCACATTGAATTCGCAAACTTGTACACAATTTGGTCCTGGTGAGTCTTTTTAATTTTTTTTCTTCTATAATAATTGTGTTTTTACACCTAATTGGCTTATAAAAGTTGCTTGTACCAGAATCACATTTTCCATCCAGCTAAAGAACAAACATGTTTTGTGTAATATTACGTATTACGTCTTGAACCGTATGTGAATAGGAAAATCACCAAACACTACATCAGCTCTTGCGAGTCAAATTTCTTTGAATGGTTTACATGGAAATTGCATACAAATCAAAATAAAATTGGTTCAGAAACTCTGTTGCACAAGTTTTAGGCTTAAATACATTTCTAAACTTTTACAGCCGTATTCATAAAAATTTTAAACAGCTTTATAAATCTATTTTAAGTAATTTTCGTTAATATTGTAGTCATAAACCCTTTTTAAACTTTGCAAATTTTAAATCTTTTGCTCCAATGTTTAAACTAAATTTAAAATTACATTGTTTATATTTTAATTTGTGTTTATGTATGTGCATACTTTCATATGAGTATTTCGTTAATAATTCTAAATAATTCATAATAATGATAAGTGGACAAAAAGAAAAAAAAAACAAAAAAAATTTAACTTATTGTTCGAGTGTTTTTTAATCGTCAATAAAATATTTATTGAAATAACTGTTGCGGACAAGAGCTTTTTCTTGCCCTTTGATGACTTACCAAATTCCAAAAGTGAATTCTATGTAAACTAAAATCACTTATCGTTAAATAATTATTCCTTTACAAATTGTTCAGAACTTATTTATTCAAAGGTTTTAAATGGACTGTACTCAATGATAACAAAAATTTATTTCAACTCTTAATATATTTTAAGTATTGGTGGGTACTCAGTTTTACGTTTTTTATGCATAGTTTTTCAATTATTGTCTTATTAAGCGGTTAATGTTGATAGCTATAAAGTTTTGGTCCAAAATCCTTAATTTTTTCTACATTGATTTACAATGAATGTCTCGAGTAGCAGTAACTTGCATTATATTTATGTATTTGTTGTTATTATTTTAATGCACGAAGCTAGTGCATTGACCACTGTATACGAATTTGACTAATTGAGACAAGTAATAAAAAGTATACCCTGTTGGCAATTCAACAATAACCTTTTAACAAAGGATTCGATTTCCACAATTTTTTCTTTTTTTTTATTAACTATAGTCGGGAAGCATTTCTTGTTTTAAAAAAATGATATTTTTCTGAAGCGGGACAATAAACCAATTTTAGGAAAAGATGATGTTGCGGGTAGCTAAATTATTAGCTCATTTTTATGGCTCTTTAAAAAATGAAAAAATTCAAGCATTTAAAAATAACTGATTCTCAAGTTAAAAAATATTTTGGAATAGAAAAGTTCAAAATCGTGTGTGTTCAATCTTTTTTCTCAATTACAAATTTTATTAATTAATTTATAAAAATAAAAATTATTATAAAATTTCGAATATTTTAAAATATTAAAATCAACTTTATTGAGTCTGTTTAAGTCTGCTAAATTTTTTTTTAAAAAATTTTTATTTTACACTTTTTGGTATGTTATTACACACAGGGAAGGCACGAGCTTTCCTATGCTATACACTGTTGTATAGCAAGTAAGAAAATGAGAAAATGTGTTGATTAGGGACTTCTTGCGTCAGCTCACACATTGCTCAAACTTCTCATTTATTTCAATGAAGGTTTAATATAATATCTTAAGTTGTTCTAAGAAAAATTTGGGTAAAGGTGCCCTGAAGTTCTACATTACAAAGAGTGAAATGCGCATAGGAACTAGCTAATCCCTCCTAAATCTACTTCAAAGTATTTTTTTTTTATAGTAAAAATATTTTTCTGAAAAGGTTAAATATTTTGGGAAAAGTAGAGTACTGCATAAAATTAGTATTATCTATTTATTTGTGAATACTTTCGATTACATATGCGAAGGTGCCAAGGTCAATATTATTACAATTAGCACTTTTGCAAATACAACATTGATTTGGTAGTTACTCTCTGACTACTACTTACTGCACTAACTTATTTGTAATGGCATTTAGAAGTTGTTATTCGTAAGCGAGAGTGCTTAGTAATTGCCTCCAATGACATCGCCATGTTAAAGTAATTAAATAAAAAGTCAAAGTGAAAGTCGTGAAGAGTGTGATTAATTATATTTTAACTCATTACATTGCCAGGAAAGTTTTTGCGTAGATGCGTGCACGTCTGCAAAGAGAACATGAACTTATAAAAATATTTTTGGTTTTCGTTTTCAATACAATTATGCGAAGGGAAGGAACGAGGGAATATTGATGAACTGGCAGTTCATTCATATAAAATTTTAAGCTTCTTACGTATACGTAATATATTTGCTATTGAATTTAATCCATATTGCTCATACGCTCACAATTTATTTTATGACACACAAATGTTATTTATGCAAAGTTTTCATAAGTGAAAATTTTCTCATAAAAGCATCTATTAAATTACTTTGCATAATACAAAACTCTAAAGAGATTTCATAACAATGGCCTGTATAGAACAAAAGTTCCATAGAACAAAATATCTTCATTCCTAATAAGAGCAATAAGGCCAATGAATTGTCATAAGCAACCATAGACATATCAAAATAATTATCAGGTTGCCACAAAACAAAAATACTCACACACACAGGCACACGCACACGCATAAGCTTAGTATGTATACAGTAAGAATGTCGTATTTGAAATAAATTCAAATTAAAGTGAAAAGGCCTACCGAAAACAAAACAATTTAAATGCCATAAAATGCCAGAAAATGTAGAATGGAAAACAATTTACCTAAATCCCTACTGAATCTGTACTTAAAATTAATTGTTTGATAATGTTTATAACATTTATAAGAATAAATGAACACACACGTGCAAGCTTATGCAAAGAAATTGCCATGCTTGTGTTTGACATGAAATAGTCAAACATGAACCCAATTGATTTAAATGGGGTTTTATTTTTACTTTTTTTTTACTATATACATGTGTATATAAAATAGCAATTATTTCTTTGCTTTAATATATTCGCGACTGTGAGTAAAAGAGCTACAAATAACTAGATTGATGGTTAAAAAAAAGTGCAAACTCATATATCGCATGTTGACAAAACATTTATATTCGTGTAAAATTTTTTCTTCTAAAGTAAATTTTCTTATAAACTTTCCTACTAATTACTGTTAAAGTAAAGCAAAAAATACTTATAGTACAAAGCAAGAAAAAAGTCCAAATGCCTGCTTAGAGAACACGGAAAACAGTTTTCCTTCTAGAATTTATATTGAACAAAATTGTACATTCTTTTTTTATTGCGGTTTTCAATATAAATTTTCAAATCAAACTTAGTTTAAGGATTGTTAGAAATAGTAAATATATATTAAGATAAATGAGCACTGTGGAATGTTACTCGAATCTAGAATTTTCTCATATATTATTATGTAAGTAGAATTATTAATTAAACGAATTATTTAAGCTGCAGGTCTTTTTTATACATATAATATTTAATTTTTTTTTTAATCCTTATTTTTTAAACTTATGTCTTTTAATAATAATTTCTATATTATATTTTAAGCTTAAAAGATAATATAGAAGTTGTTATAATATTTATTTCTGTTTCAATATTTTGCTACTCCTTTGTATAGCTTCTGCAGGAAAATTGTTTTTTTTTTTATAATGAAAAAATCTTTTAATGAAAATGTTATGTCGTGTTCAAGTTCACAGTTAATTTATCACAATATTGTGAAGGAATTATATTCCTGATCATAATAAGGGAAAAAAGAACAAGTAATCTCCAACACCAGTTGATTATAATACGTATTTCCTATCACACTACACAAGTCATCAGTACTCTTGGTGTCCACAAGGAGGTAGTTGTAAAGTCATTTATATCATCTATTTAACCCGTCAAAGCTTAGGGAAATGCATACGAGAATAATAGTTATTGTCTACATACTATTAACAAAGGTTGCCAGCTTTGTTGTTTTTATGCTTTTAGTAAAGGTCATACTTTATATATTCCCAAAGGACAAGGCTTCACTACAGGTGCGAACGAAATTAGTTTCTTACAACTTTTTAACAGTCTTTTCTTATGCAAATATTTTTTTGGTTTATTAACCCTCAACCGGATGGCAATGAAAAACCACTTGATAGTTATATTGTCCTTTCATTGAAACATTTTTTGCGGGTACATTTGCATTTTGAATATTCAGAATATTTAGAAATAAAAAAAAAAAAATTGGAATATGGAAAGACAGTTAAAAAGTTGTAAAAAACTAATTTCGTTCTCACCTGTACTGAAAACAGACGCATTGCCCTTATTTTAATCAAAAATTTTCATTAATTTGTAATAACTTTAGTTTAGTAAATTCTAAATATTCTCAAAAAATATTTTTTTTTTAAATTCACAATAAAGAAAAGGTTTTTGTGAATGAAAATTCAAACATATTCTACAATTTTGAAATAAAAATATTTAACAGCCATATTCATAAAAATTTCTTCTGGATTTGAAATAGGTCTAAAGGTTCGATTTTGTATTGAAATTTGTTTTTGAACCAATTTCAAAATTCCCTTTTACGAATATACAACATAGTAAAATCTTAAAAAAAAAAATTACTTTCTATTCTTATCGTATGCCATAAGTTATTCAGCAATGCAGATCTTATATTTAGTTTTTAATTTATTTAGCAATATGTTTTCTCGATATTTCGTTGACCCTCTTGGTTAGCATCATCAGGAAAAAAAAATTTTTTTTAATCAAATTATTTAATAAACATAAAATTAAAATATTTTATATTATTTGGAACAGAAAAGAAAAATCATTTTGAAAAAAATATTTCTTTTCTTCTTCATACAAAGTCAAAATAACTCAAATTACATTTAAATATTTAACAATTATCATGGAAAAGCTTAAAATTACTATTATAGATGTTAAATAAATTCTCTTTATTTTTTATTAACTAAATATCTATTATTTAAAGTTATCTTATCTATATAATTCTTCTATTTATTGGTACTTTTATTATCTCTAACATTTCTAACATATAACGACGTTTGTAATCATCCTCTCTATTCAATATTTCTACTTCATCAAATTTCGTAAAGTGATTGAACTTCGCACTATGTGAAGTTAATGCAGTTTTTTGTGTACTAATGTGTCTGTATTTTTGATTTGATTTATGGCCTGCTATTCTAGTTCTAAGTTTGTTTTTTGTTGCTCCTACATAAACTTTATAACAGTTTTCTCTACTATTTCCACCACAAGGTATCTTGTATACTAAATTAAAGCAATATAGTTTTTCCATTTCATCTTTACTTTTACTAAATAACTTGTCTAAAGTGTTGTATGTCTTATGTGTTATTCTATAATTTGTTCTATCATATATGTATATTAAATCTTTCTAATCTCTCTGATATTCCAGGTATATATTTTAGTGATAATTATAATATTTGTTGTGTGTTGTTTGTATGTATGATGGTTGTTGATATTAGCTTATATATTTTTTAAATAAACCATTTATTATTTCTATTTCTAAATTTTATTATATTTTCTTATGAAATTCACTACCACTAATTGTAAGAATCCTTCTAAGCATACTCTCAGTTGTGTTCAAAATTACTCTCCTACGATGTTTAGAATAATAATTTATAATCCTTCCTGATGATATATCATCAAAATATTACCTCTTCTCATTACTAACGTAACGAAATATGGAAATTTAAAATTTTATTTTTTTTATATTAATTTCGAAAATCTCAAATTTTCTTAAACGGTCAGCTATTGCAAGGAAATACAGAAGTAAGTGATTTGTACGACTTCGGACTATTTGTATTGTTAATAGTATTCATACTTCTAAATATATGTTGATCTATTAATCTATAAATTTGCCAAACTGGAAAATCATTGTCCTCAAGTATGTTCACAATTTTACTTTTATATATATTTCAAATGACATTGTCTGTCACTAATATTTAATACTTTTTCTATAAAATTTCTGGCAGTGTTGATAATAATCCTCCTGTTATGTTTAGAGTAATAATTAATAATCCTCCCCGACGATGTTGGTTTATGGTGTAATTAAAAAAAGCAGTATTTAAAATTGTTTAATTATCGTCTTGAGTACCAGTTGGTTTTGCAGAAACATTTCTTAAACTGATAATGAGAAATTGAGCGGATTCAAATCATTCACTAAAAACGTTATAGTGTCAGCTTTAAATAAAAATCATGGTAAGACAATGAAGCAATAAAGGTCAAATGTTTCATGTTTAAACAGTATATCGTCATATGAATTCACAAAAGCCCTAAGTTACATTCAACAAATTTTACAGGAGCAGCAAAATACTTTCAAACTGACTCCTACGCTTGCACTTGGGCATTTCTGAAATTGTTTGATAAGAACATTATTTCTAATTGTAGGCGTGTACAAATTTGCAGGCACTTGTATTTTGATACTATGGCTCATTATCAATTAAAAAGTCGATTTAGAATTTTTTGTATCTTAGGGCTTTTTTGAAATCAAATGACGATATGCAATCGTCTTTTAAAGAGTCAATTAATAAGTGAACGTTTTCATATATAGAAAAATAAATTTTTTAAGCATTTTTCTAGTAGCAAAAGACCTATCTGTACTCTTTTATTGATAATTGTATTATAATATTTCTGAATTCATTAGTTTGTGCAATTTCATAAAAATCATTTATAATTTCTATGTTGTACTGCATTACTCAAACTATGCTGTTGACAGAACAATTCTTTATTAAATTAATAAAAATATATGTAACATTTGTTAATTGAATGATTTTGTTTATTTAAAAAATAGCCACTCATTTCCTTGGTTTAATAATTGTACACGATTTCTTGCCATTAAATTTCTTATATGAAGCAGGATAGAAGCTCTACCCCAGTTCCTTTTTCATACCAGACTACAATTAAAATTCATTCGTCATGCAATTTGTTGTAATTTGTTCAAATTAAGCTCACGGAAATTGCAATTTCATTATGTTTTTTTTTTGTTTAATAAATTTCACTGACTCAGTGTGTGTGTGTGTGTGTGTTTGTGTTAGGGTTTTAATGCTTCTGAGCTTTAGCCAGCTATAATCGATGTTAATCTATTTGTAATGTGTTGGCAAGTTTGTGTAAGAGCATGTATTTTACCCATTATATTATTTGTTAATTTAGTAATGATGACAATTACGGCTACGAACTATGAATTTAATACAAAATGAATTATTGCAGAGCTTTCAGCAATGAACTCAATATTAAAATCATTAAATATTCGACAAATATAAAAGAGAATTTCGTTACGTAACTATTTTTTAATTTATTCAACGTGAGTCAAAATTAATAACGATTATTTATCTGTGTTTGTTATGTGGTTTAGCTGGTCTATACGTAAATTGCATTTATTGCTAATGCAAAAATCATCTGTAGCCTTCTTGAAAAAAGCTAAGAAATTTCACATGTGTATACAAGAACTCCCAAAAACTTTTTGAGAATTACGAAATACACAAAGAATATAAACCAAATAGCTTCCTTAAAAGTTTTTATTATACAGCAAACATTTTATTATGCGATTTAAAGTTATTTAGTTATTTATTTTTTAATTTTTTTTATATTATACACAGATAATATTTCTACTGAAATATTTTCATTAATTATTTTTGTTTGCTTCTAACAATAATTTAAATGTGCATTGTCGATAATTCTTAAAAAAATAAATTAACAATAAGAAATATGTGAATCAAAGTATGCTTCTGGATGAGACGTTTTAACTCCAAACTGGGAAGTAGCTAACCTCTTCTAAATTAATTTCAATTGTACTACAAGGAAGTTATGCAATGTTTGCGTTAAGCAATACGTCTCAAACGATCGGAATTGTAGAAAAAAAATCATAGATTCTGCATCACGATAATGCACCAGTTCACACATCAATGTTTGATGTGGCCAAAAACATCACCCTAATCATGCCTCAACCACCACCTTATTCACCAGATTTGACTACCTGCGACGTTTTCCTATTCCCAAAACTGCAGAGACTAATGAAAGGAAAGCGTTTTGCCACAATTGAACCGATAAAGTTAAAATCGTAGAACGACCTGATGGCCATACCTAAAAGCGCATTTCAGAAGCGCTTTGATGATTGGAAGAAGCGCTGGCATAAGTGCATTATATCTGAGGAGGATTACTTTGAAGAGGACAAAATGGATATGGAAGAATAAAGAAATTCTTTTCAAAAAGATTCAAAATTAATGTTTTCTTTTGAATAGACTGTGTATGTATGATTTGTTTGTAAACAATTTAATGTAAATGACCTATAGTTTTTCTAAATAAAATATTTGTATAAAATAAAAAAAGAATATTTTATTTGTATCATAAATTGCTTTTATTGGCTTTAAATGGGATTTCATACAAAACATTTTAATTCACTCAATACTTATATTAATTGAAATTTTTCAACTATTTTTAACATACTAATTGTTTACTTTAATTCATCAATAGTATGATATTATAATAAAAAAATGTTTTTTTTTTCAATTAAATTTATACGAATTGTAGTAGTTAATTTTATACATTCTGTGGTAGGACCTAATTCAATAAATATAATATATGTATTTATGAATTTAGTAATTGAATACGAATTTTATTTTTTTCTGTGTACTTTCTCGCTATTTATTTATGAGAACATTATTTTTATGTTATCCCTCGCTTTTTAAAAGTTTATTGAACCCTTCATAAAAGTCTTCACTGATTTTTGTAGTATTTTTTTTTTTGAATAAATGTGCATGTACGTATATTTTTTTTTTAATTTCGTGCTTTTAGATTTTTGACCGATATAACATGCTTGCAAACAATGTTTTCAATTATGAAGTAGTAATTTTTTAAAAACATGCAAACAATGTGATAAATGGAAATAATGTTTTGTAACGTTAGTTAAATATATAAATATCAAAAAAAAAAAAAAATTAAATATTATAAATAATTGGGCTAATTATATATAAGTTTCCGTAATAAATACTGTAAGATCACTGAGAATATATTAATTTGTGGCTGTGTAACAGGAACTGTGCAATGAAAGTGTACTAATGGAATAATTAATTGTAATGATGTGAGTGATTTGCAAATGATGATGTAGGAAAATTCAACATTTCAGTGAATATTTTTGCTGCTAAATTGTTTGCTCTCTGAAAAAAATACTGAACTTTTTTTTAATGTAATTGAGGAATCCTTTCAAATAAAGTAATGAAATGTTTCACGTTTTCTAGAATTTGTGGTATTAGACGATCAGTTATTGCGTTAAATCTGCAAGCGGAAGAATTGAATTCTATATAATTTTAGTGCAATGTAAGTGCACAATAAGTTAGAATTAGTAATTTCCAGGCACTTATAATACTCTCTGCAAAGAGTAGTTTATACAGAAAGAAAAAGCTGGTACTAAATTAATTTTTTTCTTTTCTACTCAATATTAGTAGGAGTCATAATTCTTTCTTTGTTTATATTAGACCAGGGGATCAGGGGATTACTCCTATCTTTTGCATAAAAGATTTTTTTTTAAAGGATTGAATTTTCGTTTTCTGTGGGTTACGCTATTTTCGTTGTAACTTATTACTTTAACGTGATAGAAATGTATATGTCGGTATTGTGTGCCACCATTGAAGTAAAATAATTATTAAAAATGGCTATTAAAATGAAGCTTCCAAATTTAATATGTCTTTTTGAATATCAGAGGCGCTTCAACACTGCTATAAAAGAAAAAACATGCAAAACCAGTATTGGACGATAGTTAAGTTTGACCAACTGTCGTTTCTCTAACACATACATCGCATGTGTAGAGGTCATCTCCAAAGTGCTCGTCTAAGATAAAAAAAATAATCTCTAAGTGAAAAATTAACGTAAAACTTATCTGTAACTTGAATAAGATCATTAATAGGGGACTTTTAAATTTTTATAAAAAAATTGTAAATATCCTCCCGTAAATTTGTTTTTTGCAGGTTACGTTATTTTTGCGGTTAGGACTCGATATAGTCGGTAATTTAATTAAAACTTAATATTTTAATATGTTACACAGAAAAATTTTCCGTTTTTATTTTTAATTAACATCTTCAATGAGAACAATATATATTTTCAATTAAAACTTCAATCAATTTAATAAAATCTTTAATTAATATTTGGCTTGAATACTCAAATAAATATATAATTTTTTAGCTTATGTGATTGTTTTATTTAGTATATACAACACTCTTTATACAAATTGAAATTAGTACCAAATTCGACTTGAATTCAGATATTTTTTTTGGTAATTTTTAAAATAATTAATAAAATTTTCAATTATTATTATAAAAAATTTAATTAAAAATTATATAATATTTTACTTGATATTTTCAATTAGAATTTTGTTGGGTTTTTTTTCTGTGTAAAAACTTTAAATTGGTTGTCTTGACGTACCGTCAGATATAGCAAATATTTGGTCAAAAGAAACATAACCACTAAATTTTATACACTTTTTTTTTTGTTATTTAAATATACTTTTGATTGTAAACACTTATTTATCGTAAATAAAACACCCTCGGTTTTCAATAATTTATTACTTCAATTCATTTTGACTATTATATCCCATGAAATATTAACTAATTAGTTGCCGAAAACAGTGGTTACGTTTTTTGTGCAAATATTTGTCATATATGACCGCACCTTTAGTCGTTAATTTTATGATTGATAAAGTTTCATTTTAAAATTCTTTAAAACGTTTTCAAACAACTGTAACAGCCACAGTACAAGCAGCAGAAAATTGTAATAATTTATGATATTTTAATGATTTCTTAAGAATAGAAATATAAAATAAAAATTTTATTTTCTTTTCTTCTTTTACATTCTGCTATTCTTTAGCAATTCATAATGTCTTATTTACATTTGAAAAGAATTTCAAATGAACTGTACATAGAGAAAGGAAAACCAAATTGGGTCATTTCTGTTAAAGAAAAGTTCGCCAAAAAAACAAGGATCTTTTGAGGTTGGTAATAGGAAAATGTTGGAGAAAAACTGCGCTTCCAACTAATTCAGTGGTGAAAGAACAAACATGCTGCAATAGTTGAAATACAAGAAATAAATATAAAAAATATGCATTAAATTGAAAAGATGAACAAAAAATATATGTATATAAAAACGAAATCAAATTATTTCAATGAATATTTTATGAAATTGCCAAATTCATAAAAAGCAGGACAATTTAACTGCGAGGTTATAGAACATTCCTAAAAACGCCGTTTGCTTTTCATTAAATAAAGTGACCAAAATTATGTTGGCTGTGGTTTCATCATGAATAAGAGAAGCCAGCTAAACACACTTAACTAAAATATATTGCAATTATGTTATATATAAATAACCAAATCTAGCGCAGATCCCTGGATGATGTCCTAAAAAAAAATTTGCCAAAGCAAAATGCAAATAGTTTTCTATGGGCGGGAATATATAAAGTTTTTGTTTTGTTTCAGTTTTGTTCAGAAGTTTCATTTGGTACAGCCAGCTTTTGTGTATTAATAATAGAAGAATTATTTTTTATCTTTTAATTTTTATCACCATGACAGCATTATTTAACTGCAGTTGGCATTAATACTCATAAAAATTTATGTACAGCAAAATACCGCAAAAAGTTGTCTTGAATTTTATAATCATTAGGGAAATACTAAGCAATTCGCTATTGTTTTATTTATGTACTGTGTAAAAAAAGGAAGCATATGATAATTTTATATTGTAATAATTACTTTTCTTCTACACTAATAATAAAAACCAGTTATACGGGTCCGTTGTAGTTGACACCCTACAACAGACACGCAAGTTTGTGGACACTTTTCCGAATGCATAGAAATACTTCATTTATTAATATGTTATAAAAAAACAAACATTATTGATTTATATTGAAATAAATATGAACGAACGAAATTTGTGTACGTTGAAATACTTTCTGATGATGTGCTTCTAAAATTTTCTTAATGTCCTTCCCTGTACAGCCAGTCATACTCATACAGCCTGAATAACGGTTTAGTCTGGCGGAGATTAAGACCATCATAAAGAATGTGTATAATTTCAGAATCTGTTATTGGTTTACTATTTGGTGCAATACTTTTTGGTAATTATCTCAAAAGCTGTAAATAACTATAACTATTTAAGTTTTTTAAATTGTAATATTGATAGTGTTTATAAGAAAGAAAGAACATATTACCAAAAAGTTCAAAGCTCTGTTTTCAGTGCAGATGAGAACGAAATTATTAAATTTATAATTATTATTTTAACATGCATTGGCAATTATCGACCAAAGCGTACTGTGCATAATGGAGAAAATGCATTCTTAAATCTAGCGTTTAAGGAAAAGTTTGAACCGAACAATTACTATCGCTCCTTTTTTGTTTTTTATCTTGGACCAGCAATCAGCAGGAAATGACAACTAGAAATGCGGTGCATTGTGCTGGAACTTGGTGAAACGGATAGTAGGAGAAATGATAGGAGATGAAGCTTCATTATCTTACAAAACTGCTTTTTGTTCGTTGTTTATTTTTACAACAGTATTGTAACGTCTTTGATGGCAAGGAGACGTATTAAATTTGAAGCTTCGTTTTTTGTAGCTATTTTCAGTAATTATTTTACTTCGGCGATGCTACATAATATCGACGAAGGAGGGCGTTCTGATGTGCTTGTGGATTGAATACAGCCGAAGCCGTTACTGTTTAGTGATCAGTGACTATGCCTTCGCCACTGAAACAACAGATACAGAGACACACAAATGCACATCAGAAAAAATGTGAAATTTTTTTATGAGTCTGAAACTGGGGTTGCACCCAGGAAAATTGGCCATCGTTCTTTTTCATTTTCTATTTCTGTTGCTTTTAAACTTCAAAACATCAAATCATTTCATGAGAGAATTTTATTCCTTTTTGGTCAAATTTTTTAAAATAAAAATAAAAACATCTCGCATTTTTCTGATGTGCATTAGTGTGTCTTTGTTTGTTAGTTGTTGTTGGAAGGTTTCAGTGGCGAAGGCATAGTCACTGGTCACTGAACAATACACTGAACAGCACCGGCGAAGTAAAACAATAATAAAAATGGCTACTGAACCGAAGCTTCAGCACTGCTACGAGTATAAACAAAGAACGTGCGAAAGCAGAGCTGCAGAAATAATTAATTAAGCTTCACCTCCTGTCATTTCTCCTACTATCCCTTTCCTATAGTTCCAACGCAATGCTTCGCATGTGTAGGAGTCATATCCTGAGTGCTGGTCCCAGATAAAAAAAAAAATGTTGCTGTGAAAACTATTGTTAATTTTTTTTTAATTTACATACAATGAGCCTTTGTGCATACGTCACACAAGACCTATAGAATATCAAAGAACAAAAAATGTGGCCCATATCTCCACATTCATTTATTTAAAAGTTTACTGCATAATTGTGAACATTCTTCACCTAAATAATTCTTATAAATGTGTGAATAAATGCGATTATGTACAAATGTGTGATATTAAATTTTTAGTTAATTTTAATTTTCATATACGAGTATTTTTTATAGATACACATACCAGAGTGATTGTAAAAATGTTATAAGTTTGCTTAGCTATTTTTATAATCCTTAAAAAAGGTTAACAGGAAGGAATTACAAAAGACATAAAATAGTAAAATAAAATAGTAGTACATTTTAAAACACACAAATAGTCTGAGATGAACATTTTGTACTACGAATATCTCGTACAACCCATTGAAAATTTTTACAGACCCTCAAAAATAAATAATTAATTAATTTATGTATGCACTGTCAATTAGTGTATCTTAAAAAGAAAATTTTTTATTTTGTTTTCATGGTTGCTTATGCAAGTATTTTTGAGTTTTTTTTTCAGATTTTTCGGAAAATGTGGAATTTTTAACAAAAATCAGATTTGCCGTCCGTTTTTTGTGTTTTTTTTTTCACAAGTTTGTCAAAAAACACGATTTCATTCTCTTTAGAGTTACCAGTTTTACATATGAAAAACATTTTGTGTCTTATTGACCACAGGTACTTCAAAGTACTCTGTAACCTTCAACACAATTCATTTGTTTTGCCTGATGAATCTGAGTAGTACCACCGTAAACTGTAAAAGTTTGAAAGCGATAACCACAGATGACCAATACATTGCAAGCAGTAAAAAATGCGTTTCAGTTTCGCAGGATGTTGGATTAGGAAAACTAGGAACACAATGGCCAACTTTTGTCGAAACAATTTTCAGTATAAACAAAATACAACCGAAGCCCTATTCCATGTTGTTTTCATTCTGGTGTTTATTTATGTTGTAATTGTATAACGGATAAATATATACAAAATGTTAATAAACTATTGAAATAATTAATAAAAGTGTAACAAAAATTAATTGTTATTTTAATTCTTAAATACCTACATATGTATAAAGTATCCATTTCTATCCTCAGTTTATGCAATTAGTTAAAATGTTTCAATTATAAATCGGCTGATAATCTATACTATACAGGATGTCGTAATAACTAAGCAACAAACTAAATGTATAGTATAAATTATCAGACTATTTAAAATTAAAAAAATTTTAATTAAATTAAAAAGTGGCACAAATAATTTTTTTTTTAACTTTTGGCTTATGCTGACCCGATGGTATTCAAAAGTACCAGCACCCTTTCGTGACCACGATAAATTTAAAATTTTAAAGTCTTATTTTCAGTATTTCATAAAAAGATAAAACTTTTTCGATGATATCAGCCCTTGGCCTACAAGGGCTTAATACTCCTTATTTACTACTTTTGAAAAAGCCTACCCGTGACGAAACTAGAACTTGTATGCTTCTACAATCGCGAAATGTATTTTCGATAACTCTAAAATGTATGATTTGATGCAATCTAATTCAGCATTATTTCTTGAACATTTTTACATCCCAATTTTTCACTAATCACTATTATATCTTTCGATATTCACTTTATTATTCCTTATATAATTTTGTTCTTGACTCTATACCTGCAGTAAGATTTCTAAAGAAATATCAAGCAATAGTCAGTGGCAGTGTAGTTTTTCTTCTGTTCTCTTGTTCAATATTTAACTTTAGGCCCAACACAGCAATTACGCTAACTACGCCAAAACGGTAAAAGGAATCAAAAGAATTTTTGAATGTAACAAGGAAAAATTAAAATGAATAACACAAATTCGGCATAATTCATACATACATATTAAACATACTATTTTATGCATATACACGTCCACGTTTGTACGTATATGTGTACATGCTCAATATAATGACAAGAGAATTTGTTTACGGCAACAAAAATGTGAAAGAAGAAAACAAAAATCACTTTCACGTTTCATAAATTCTTAAACATTCAACTTGTATAAATAGCTGAAAGCAAAATTTTTGTTTCTGTTGCTGTTTTTCTTTATACAAAACGCTGCTAACTAACGCCCATTATCGCCAGTGCACAATGGAACTCAACTGAGAATTGGATAAACTGTTTTTGTGTTTATATACAATGTCGTCGCCGTAGCCCGATTATACTTATATATAAAGTCTAAGAACCACCAAGTCATATGTTTACTTTAAACAGAAGCTAATGGATAGAAGAGTTCAAGACTTTCTCTACATACTATTGTGAACTGATTCACCTCTCTTATTACAAAAGAATCAGGTGAAATATTTCATACGCCAATACTATGTTCAGACAGACATTCATAAGAGAGATAATTTAAGCCATTGTACAGAAGTTTTAGATCAGCAGACTTCACAGTAAAAATCCTTGTGAGAAGGGCTGCATTTCCAATTTTACTCAATATTTATAATAATTTCGTATTTATTGCGCCATAACTTAATTTACATTTTCTATAGAATATTGAGCTCAATAATGGCATTTTTTCGAAATGCTTATAAGCTTAACATAGGCTTGCCACAAAGGCAAACAAGAGATTAAAAATAAAATAGGTTAATAAAGATAAATTTAAAGATAAAGCGCTACAATTGCATTTCAAATTTCAATATGAATTTTTTTAATATGCCAATAGTGACCTACTGGTCAGTGAGACCGAGTGTCCAAAAAAATTCCAATCACTTTATTTTTCGTTATTGTTTTTCGAGTACCCGCCTCCTTTCGAGTCTACCACCACCACCATCACCACACGACGAAACTGTGAGCATACGTTGTGTGACGTGGTGCGTGCGACCGTGTGGCACCGTGTTTCACCGTGTATGAAAATAATAAAAAGTCAGGGATTATTTTTTAATTATTGGCGTATTTTACTTAGTTTATTTTTTTATTGTGTCATACTTACATATATATATATATATATATGTACATATCATCACCTGAAATGTAAAAGGGTGTAGTTCTAGTAGATATTGGTATAGCGCATGAAGACAAACGTCTTAACAAGTTTTTAGCTTTCTATTTTTAAAAATAACGATTTTATTAAACAAATTTGAAACGGCAGTTTTAACTCAGCTTTAAAAATCAATGTATTTCTTGCTGTTGCGAATTAATGAAACAATGGAAAAAATGTTACCAGCTTACTCTTTCTGAGACGTACTTTTTAACGTTGTAAACAAATTCTTCATTTTATTTGGATGATATAGCGAAAAAATCATATTGGTAACCACAACACTTTTCAATTTATTAAGTTTTTTTGTCTCTCCTGTAAAATTTTTAAAAGTGATGAAGGCCCTTTTGAATTTTAACTGACGATATATATATATATGTATGTATATCTGTGTGACTCGCATAAGAGATCCGCAAACACACTTAAACGTGCCACGATCAATGAGACTAAGTTTGTATAGATAATGTATTTGGGTCACCAGGTCCTTCAAGAGTTGGCCGATGCTTTGAGTGTTGAGCAAAAATAAAAAAAGACAAATTCTCTTGCCACAAATGTCAACAATATTTGAGTCGTAGTGCCATATTGCAGCAGTTGTTTACATGAAAAAATTTTGTTTTTATATGTATTTTTATAATTTTTGTTTGGAAGGATACCAATTTTCTTTTATTTTGTCAAAGTAGCGAATGTATATGATTTGTGTTCAGTTGTCAAAGTTGTGTTCAACTCAGAGCATGTTAATTCGTACACGGTTTTGACAACTCGAATAAAATTATTGTATTTATAAACAAAAAATCTGTTGTTCTGGGGACGAGATCACCTGGTATGAATTCGCCTTGCTCTAATTAAAATATTTTGCAAATTTTAATACTGAAATAAGACAGATTTACTTGATTAAATATCTCTGATTCATTGTTAACGAGTATAAATAAAATAATAAATTTCAAATATTAACAACACGTTTCGAAAAATATTCAGTTGAAACCTCTATTTATCAAACTCACATTTGTGTCACCAGTTAACAGTAGCTCTATTACTACAAATATTTGCGAAGTTTTGAATGTATTAAGACACACATATTTTATGACCGTATCCACTGTGCAATATTCCTTCTTACCTGCCGTTAATGTACACAGATTTTTCAATGGAAAGACAAACAGTAAAATTAGAAAGAATAAAAATTAAATGAAAAAAGTTCATACGAAGCAAATAACAAGAACAACTTCAAGAACAAAAACAAAAACAAACTAACTGCAACCTGCTACTGATGTCGTTCTTATTGTATTGTGTTGCCGTTTACCGCTGTCGTTCTTGTTGTTGTTTGTACTTGAAAATGGCGCTGATGATGATTACAACTACAAATATGAACAAGAATTAAAGGTAAATAAAAAAAAATAATATTGTAGATTTTTGTTGTTGTTGTTATCATTCTCGTTGACGTTGCCTTCGTGTAAATAAACAATGAAGATAAATGACAAAAACTCGTAAAAGTTTTAATAAGAACAGAAAGAATTAGAGAAGCAAAAGATTTACTTTCTTTTTTGTACAACCTGTCAGTACCCATTTCGTTCATTTATTTTCATTTTTTTTTTTCATAGTGCACTTCAAAGTGAAATACGAAAAACTGGTACTTATGATGATGTTTTAAATGCTGCAATAAGAAAAGAAAAGAAGTCTTTGTTAAGCCTAAAAATTCAAATTGCAATTGTAGAAGAGGCTACAGTTTTGTTGTAATTAAAATATTCGTTAGGGAAGGTTAAGTTGATGTTTTTATTAGCAGTCTTGCACAATACTTTGAACATGGGAAATTAAAAAGTTACTCATTTTTAATTCGTGTCATAGTATTACTTAAATAAAAATTAATTGAAAAAATCGAGGAAAAAAATTTCATTATTGCTATACGAATATTTAAAACTTGAAGAATAATTCAGTAAAAAAATTTTAATTTTTAGGAACAATTTCGGTATATATACATACCTATATCTGAATTTCATGTTCTCCACAAATACTGTTGCCACACTACGCACAAGTTACCTTAATAATTTTGTGCTTTTGGTAAGAACAGTTTTCTTTCAGTTTTATTTTCATCGACCGCAGCATTAGTGAAAGTTATACAGATAATAATTGTTAGTCATTTCGACCAACATGAACTCAAAAACGATGGCCGAGAATCGATTCAGGACTTCAAAGATGCAAGGACCTCGAAGCTGAAATGAAAAATGAAAATGAAAGTAATATTATCCTGCAAGCGTTGCAGTGGCTACCATTTGGCTGATATAGTTTTTTTTTAAGTGTTTATTAAATAAATAAACATCTCATGATTTTGTTAAAAATACTTGATTATTTTACATATAAAAAATTTTAGCTTCTTAAAGGAAAAATAAATAAATATCACTCATACGTCAACGTATTGCGCTTCAGTAATAAAACTTTAATGTACGTATTTTCTAGCATTCTTGAATTAAAAAAAAAACTTTCCAAACGTTTATATATTCGCTGACTTACAGCTATTTCTTTTTGTTCTCTTAACGCGGTTTTCGTCGTCAAATATTATACTTAAGCAAAAAATTTAAAGCATATAATCCTTCAACTTTTTCGCGATGTTTTTGTGCTCTTATTCGCTCTATTGCTTTGAAGATAAATAATAAATTTTTGTTGGTGGAAAAACAGAATTTGTGTTCGCAAAAAAAAATATGCTAAGTTGCCATACTAAAACTAATTCCAGCGTGCACATCATCATGAAATTTTACGAAAAAAAAAATAAATTTTTCGCTGAGTGAATTTAGAGAATAGAAAATATACATATTTTAACGTAATAATGCCAAAAGATTCCCAAGATGGAAAATATGCTAGAGCATAAAATAACTATTATACAACGGTTTAGTTTCTTCGGCACAGTAGTTTTAATAAGTAAAAGTAGTGAAATTGAAAATTGTAAAAATGTATATGAAATTGGGAGATATCGATGGCGAAAAAGTTTTTTCCCTTAATTATCAAGAACAACATTATTTGTTTTTATTTGACTTTGTGTATACGTACTTACATTTTTAATGAACCGGTTTTATGAATTACAAGTTTATAATGTTTAGCAATATTGCATTTTTTTTGTCAATGTCGAAAATTAAACATTAACAGCTGTATTTATAAAAACTTTCAGCAGTTTTGTAAACCATCTATAAGCAAACGGTTAAAGATAAATAAGACTTTTAACAATTTAATAACCAAGTTTGGCTTGGTAGGGACGATATCGTAATCAAAGTTAGTATTGTGTTAAATCGATTTCTTCACTTTTTCCCTACTCCACTAGATTACAATAACACAAAAAATGATAAATCGCTATTATATAACGATATTATACGCTATTCTAAAAGAGGTTACACTCGATGGTCTAGTGCTCCGTCGCATGTCGCAATAACTTTTCATGACGCAAAAACTAAAAACGGCATTTAAAAGATCCGTAAAGTGCATGGTGCTTGTGTCGGCTGAAATAGTTAGTGCCATTGTCGCTACCGCCTTGGATTTCAATTTCTCATGTGCAAAGAAATATTATTTCTTATAAAAGTAAAATATTATTTGAATGTAACAATGTTATACAGCCTTGATTTCTACCCTTGATGGTGTGTAAATATTATTTGATTTAGGTTTCCGGCTCTTGAAGAGTTTTGAAAGAAATTTGTTTATGTTCGCGAAGAACACAGTTCATGATTACTTCAAGCTTAAACCAAATCTGACTTATTGGGCGCTTAAAAAACACACATACATACATACGTACATTTGAGAGTTACTTTTTTCTTTTTTGCTTTTAACTTAAATGGAAAGCGCAAAACAAACAAAAAAAAATGTTTTTAACATGGTTTTTTTATGTCTTCTGATATTCGCATAAGGATTGTATTAAAAATATATTTGCAAAATAAAGGAAATAAAAGGAAGATATTACTTAATGTTTTTTCTTAGCTCTCAGTTCATTCTTTTCCCTTTTCGGTATTTTGATGTGTAATGCGAAAAAAGGCATTAGTTTTAGTTTTGCTGTTTTTTTTTACAAAATATCTTAGAGAGTTCACCAAGATCTTTGCAAAGAAAATTGAGTGTTGAAAATGTTGAAAGCTTTTAAAATGTATAGAATAAATATTGATGTTAAAATTAAAGTGTTTTTCAGCAGTGTTTTTCCATAATTCTGAATTTAGTTGAAAAAATGTTTTTTATTATTGGAATTAATTTATTTAATATTTGTCTGAAGGCTTCTTGAAGACAGTTCCATTATGTGGCTAAACTTAAGTTATTTTGCAAAAGAAAAATTCAGTGAAAACAAACTGTTAAAAATGGAAAATCTTTTAAAATGTTATTAAAATTCAAGAAATTAGTCTCATTTCTGTTTTTATTTGACTTTTATTTAATTTTTTTTTATATTTGTTTCTTGAGCGATGGTCTTTTTTATAAAAATTAAAATATATAATTAAATAACTTTTTATAAAAAAGACCATCGCTCAAGAAAAAAATATTGTTAAAAAAATTCAAAAAATTTTTTTTTGGAGAAATAACTCTTGAGAATACTGAAGGAGAGTAGTTGGTGTATTGGCTTTACAACGAAAAGGACCCTGGTTTGATTCACAACCCGGTCAAGTACCACAGCCATATCGTTCCTCGGTATTTGCGCTATCGCGTCGGCGAAGTAAAATGATAACAATAAAATTGCTCCCCTTAGCTTAAAAATAATGCGTCGAAATTAATAACTGGGATGCCTGAACTCTGCTTTATAATTAACTCCAAACTGCAGAGTTGAGGAATAATTAAGCTCCATCTTCCTACCACTCTCACCTTCTATCTATTCTCTACACTATCAGTCTATCGATCTAGTTCCAGTGCAATGCATTGCATGTGTAGGCGATTTCCCCTTTACGACTAGTCTAGAAAAAAAAATTAAAATATTGTGGACATGTGAAGGAATTAAATACCTAATCCACAATTAAACAAAACATTCACTAATGCATACTCATGACAAAAGAACGATTCCTCCTATTTTCAATCTTTAATTTATGCCCCTGGACTTTGTAATGTAACTATAGCATCGTTGTATTCGTATGTGGAATATATACCCTGCAGAAGTCTTCCCTGTCTAAAACAATATATGAAAGTTTAACTTAAAGTTTAACAAACAATACTATCTCTATCCGCCTTTAAAAACCTATTTTCGCAGTTCCGGGACAATGCTTTGAGTAGGTAGGGGACATCCCCTGAGCACTGATAACAGAAAAAAAATACAATACAAAGCAGCTTTATGTGGCAATTGTTATTATAATATAGATCAATCATCTGGGAGCTACATTACAACATTCATACTTTACAAATTAAATCCGTTCAGAAGCAATTCTTGCTTTTTTATTTAAGTGACCAGTGGAATTATTAAATTAACTTACCGTCATATACTCATAGACTGGCATTAATAAAACGAAAGTTCACAAGTTCAACGTTCATTTCAAAGCCTCTGCAACACTGCTATAATCTGAAAAATTGCAAAAGCAGAGTTGTGAAACTAATGAATCTTTTCTCTCGCTCTCTCTGTGTATTCCTTCAACAACACTCTCTCTCACTATCCCTTTCTAATAGAACAACATGATGTTTTCAAAGGCTGCTACACCCTCATCTTTAGCGCTCTTCGTGTTCTTCGTAACGGAGATTAATTTCTCGTATTATATTAATAAAAAATAATAAATATATTAAGCTAATAATTTACATCTACAGATAACCACACACAGTGCACAAAACACGAAGAACTCTGAAGTTGAAGGTGTAGCAGCTTTCGAAAGCAGCATATTGTTCCATTCTACTAGTGTTGGTTAGTGTAATTCAAAATTTTGTCTTTAATTTTGTTTGCTTCTTTGCAATTATCACATGTAATTTTCATTGCCTGTATGTTATCGATCACTGGCCTACTTAAAATTACAAAAAAAAAAATTTTTAACTAACGCCTAAAAAGAGTTTCGGAATATGGCACTGCATACATATGTATGCATTTAACAATAATTAATTAAAACTTGTAATAATATAGGTAACGAAGGCATCCTGTGAACCTTAATTAGCGGGTGTCTGGATTGACAAACCGCGCAACCTATAAACTACACAAAATGCGGAAATAACAATTAATTGGCAGAAAATAATTTTCCACTTAATAAAATTTCTTTGTTAAAAAAATTCCATTGTCTTAAGTATGTGAAAAAAAGATCTTAAATTACTTCATTCTTTTAACTTTTTTCCAGTGAAGAATGAAAAAAGTTTTCCTTTTGGCCAAAGACATAATAACAAAACTTTTCACTTAAGTTAATCGTATCATAAGTTCAATAATAAATTCTAAGCTGCATGAGGGACATACATATACCACAAAAGTATGAAAACTTTTCAATAGATTCACGTTATAGAAAACAAAAACAATAACAAAAATAACCAAGTAGGTACCATCTAAAGTTATGCACTTCCCTTTCTCTTATTTTGTTGTAAAAAAACATAAAAAAGTCTGCATGCATGATTGTTTTTTTTTATTTTTTGCCATAGTTAAAGAACGGGAATGTAGAAAGAAGTAAAAAAAGAAATCAAAACAATAGAATATGAAATTCAATTCGAAATATTAAATCAATAAATAACGTTACTAAAGGGGGGAAGGCAAGGAAGGGGAACGCAAGCTGAAAAACTCAAGTAATAAAATCAAGCATAAGTTGCAAAAAATAAATCGGCAGAAAACCCCTATCAATATGGCTATGAAAATAGCAATGCAAAAAAAATTGTTGAGAAATCAGAGATTTCCGTGATAAAACATATTTTTTCTTTCTACTTTGCGTTAAAAGCAATATCATTATGTAAGTTTAAATAGAAAAAAAAGAAAAGAGCAGAAATTATTAGATGCGTGAGTTTGCATATTGGCCCTGTCATTAGCATAACAAAGATAAATATACTAAAAGAAAATGTTTCCCTTAACCTACTTAAGAGAAATCTTGGAAATTCATACATTTTGTTTAATAGTTTTGTAGCCCGGATTGCCTTTCCGTTTTGACAAAGAAAAACAAAACGACAAAGTTATCCCAAAGATAATCTTTTGTTTAACAAGGGACCCTCATAAAAATATATCTACTTACCTTTTCTTTTAAGTGAAAAGCTATAAAAAATATATAAAATCATATCACACAGCATGTATACTTTCTCCTTGGGATAATAAAGTCTCATAAATACAACATGACAACGTCAATATCATAAAATATAAATGATATAAATCTTTCTCTACTTTCTCCAATGGGGAATAAATTTTAAAAATGAGTCCATATGGCCCGAATGTAAAATATCTATGAAAATTTAAAAGGAATTTTAATTTATAGACACTTGAGCAGCTGAGTTTAAGACAAAGTGTAAATAAATAAAAATAAAAGGAACTTCTAATTTAAATAAACTACCAAAGAAATATATTAAAATTACTAACTTTAAGCAGTTGCTCCTAAATTTTGCAAATAGTAAAGGGAAAGAGAATATATTTTATAGCCTTATGTATATTATACTTACTAGAAGTTTTTATTCCAGAGAAATTTTCATCAAACTGGCGGCATATTCTTTTTTTTGAAAAAAGCTGAAAAATTTTACATGTTTATACAAGAACCAAGCTCCAATGCAGCATGTTACACATCGACGCATGCCCGATGACGCTGCGTCATCTGTAATAATGGGTGGCATAAACATTGAGGAATCAGAAGCTCTTGATTATCTTGGCATGAAATTCAGTGTGATGTCCGAAGGACTAAGCACATTTTTCAGTTCTCAAAGGAAGCATTCAAGTGCCTTGGCTTTGTAAGGCGGTGTAAGACAAACTTCACCCCATCTGATCTCCTTACTATTTATACCGCCTACATCCGACCGAAAATGGAATACAACTCTCATGTATGGGCCGGTGCTTCAAAGGCTATTTTGAAGTTACTCGACCGTGTACAAGAAAGGGCGAAGAAACTCATAGGAGACAGTAGGGTAGCCAACTCTATTAACTCTCTTGAGCATCGTCGCAACGTGGGGTGCGTTTCTTTGTTCTATCGTTACTATAATGGGATGTGTTCTGTTGAAATCTGGGAACTTGTTCCCGGTCATAACGCGCACGACGCGTTCATCCTTAAGAGCGCATCCATTTTTTTTTTTTTTTTTATCTAGGACCAGCACTCAGGAGATGACTCCTACACATGCGAAGCATTGTGCTGGGAACTATAGGAAAGGGATAGTAGGAGAAACGACAGGAGGTGAAGCTTAATTAATTATTTTGCAACTCTGCTTTCGCACGTTCTTTTTGTTTTTATACTCGTAGCAGTGCTGAAGCTTCGGTTTAGTAGCCATTTATTTTTTATTATTATTTTACTTCGCCGGTGCTACACAATACCGACGAAGGAGGGCGTTCTGATGTGATTGTGGATTGCTATCAGCTGAAGCCGGTATTGTTCAGTGACCAGTGACTATGCCTTCGCCACTGAAACCTTCCGACAACAACTGACACACAAAGACACACTAATACACATCAGAAAAATGCGAGATGTTTATTTTTATTTCAAAATTTTTTTGTCTGAAACTGGGGTTGAACCCAGGTCTGTTTTTTGGTTGTGTAGTCAACGTGCAGACTACCATCCATCGTGCCATCGCCACTCTCATTTGTGGTCAAGTTGGCAGCGAACCGAACTACGCATTACAGGGAGAACTCATTTTTCGGCCAAAAATCGCGTATGTGGACCAAACTCCCTGCCGAGGTCTTTCCTGTCACTTATGACGTGGGAAAATTCAAATCAAATGTCCATTCACACTACTCCCTCTATCCTCCTTCCCATAACATGATTTCCTAGTTCCAGCACAATGCATCGCATGTGTAGGGGTCATCCCCTGAGTGCTGGTCCAAGATAGAAAAAGAAAAGAACTCTCAAAAAATATTTGAGAATTACGAAATACACAAACAAAACAAACCAAATAGCTGCTTTAAAAATTTTCCTTATACAACAAACATTTCGTTATTTGATTTTAAATCTATTTAATTTTTCTAAAACTTTCTTACAATTAGTCAACACTTTGATGGGCAATGATTGTATTTGCACGGCAAAAAGAAAAATTAAATCTTTCTTAAATTAAATTTATTTAAATTCAATAATACTGTAACAAATATTTTAGTACAACAGCGCTCCGGTAAAACTGCTTTTTAAGAAGGGAATATATAAGAAAAAATAGACAATAGAGATTTGAAAGGTGTCCGAATTATTAACAGAACATTGCAGCACGTTTTGCCATCATGGCATTTAAAAAAGAATTTTTCTTTAAAAACAAAATAAATAAAAATATTTTGCATAAACTTTAATATTTTTGTCAAGGTAGACTTTCTGTGGAATTGTCCATATATATATACAAAACAAATTTATTTAGAAACGAACAGTAACATTTTAATTTTTATAAAAAAAAATGGTAATAATTACTCTCCCTGTGATCAACTTTTATTCTTTTTATAGTTTTTGGGCAACCTATACAGTTTTGCAAAACAAATAATTGAATGTAAAAATTATTTTACCCGAGATATCGCAGACATGATTTAAAAAACCCTATTTAATAACCTTATTAAATAACTTACCCAAATGATTTACAAAAGCACAAATTTTCTCCTTGGTTGAAGGTTTATGGATTATATGTATTAGATATAAACCGCCAGTTTGCATGGTTTTTTCAAAGTTTCCAAAACACTACTCATACCACAAACATTGCTTTATTAAATTTTCCATTGTGTGTGATTTTTATTTATTTTTTTTTTCATTCTCTTGCTTTAGTAAAATAAAAACGTCAAAGGAGAAAAAACCTACGAATGCTTATTCTATAAAAACAGAATCTAATTGTCATAATGGTTTCGACATGTTTACAAACGACTGTCAACCGCAGTTGTACAACCATCATCATCGTACATACAGGCAACTTTTAAAGTACATACACTTAAATTCTTACAAATTTGTGTTATGTACATCGTTACATACATACATACATATTATGTTCAATGTCATATGTTTGCATTTGTGTACAATATTTGCTTAAGGCATATGTGTAAAACCATCACAAATAGTTCGGCATTTATATACTAATGGAAGTATGCATGCATGTATGCTTGTATTAATATAGACTAAAGCAAGCAATCCTTTCCGCTTACAAAGCTAAACAACAGTTACACTGGAATTACACAATTTCCACTGTCTCTTTATTATTTTTTTTTTAATATGAATTGAGATTGGTTTTAGAAAATTTTTTATTTTAAATCGGCTACGTAAATTGGAACTTGCAAGGACTATTCGCATTCGTTAACATAACAACAAATATTGAAACAATACTAAAGGAACTGTTAAACAGTCTATACTTCTTTCTTATGTAAAAATTTTGTGAAAAACCCAAGATATTTCGATATGGTCCACTGTGTAACAGTGGACTGAAGACATTAATTCATACAAATCTAGTTATGTCACTCTTTTAACGCCTGCTCCAAACTTTTCTATGAAAAATACGAATCACTTTTACATGGCGATATCCTGGCCAAGGAATGCCAACCGTTTTCTTTATTTTCTTTTCATTCAATAACTCTTTTTTTTTATCTGGGACCAGCACTCAGGAGATGACCCCTACACATGCGAAGCCTTGTGCTGGAACTGCAGGAAAGGGATAGTAGGAGAAACGACAGGAGTTGAAGCTTAATTAATTATTTTGCAACTCTGCTTTCGCACGTTCTTTTTGTTTTTATACTCGTAGCAGTGCTGAAGCTTCGGTTTAGTAGCCATTTCTATAATTAATTTACTTCGCCGGTGCTACAGCAATATAAAGGAAGCACTGGTCCAAGGAATTCTTTAACTGATTGGGCTTTAATTTTTCTAATCCTTGTTATGACAATTTAAAATGGATGACTTTTCCTTTCATTTATTAAATGGTGTCCACAAGTAACTCCCCTGAAATTCAATCTTCATATGAATTTTTACATGTACTTTCTGTAACTCGTTTGTGCTGTTATGCCTACATTTTTATTTTTTTATTATTATTATTATTTTTCATGCCGGCTTTATCCTTTTTACATGCTCTTCGCATTGTTGTATCATATACCAGGAAATATAGACATCAGTATGTAACTTTGAGTGCACGATTTTAGAAGGATTTTTATGTATTTCACTCCTTTCGTTTTGGACTCCTTTTATGTTCAATTATAAATTCTGACAGTTAATGTCATCAAGTGAAAGCGAAACACTTAAGAATGTCATTTCGTGTTGAACATTTAAATGGAAAAATAATTGTGTTAAAGGATTTTTTTAAGGAACAACATCGTGTGCTTTAGTTAGACGTTTTAAAATCTTTTGTTTTTTTTTTTCTAAGGGTTCTGAAATAATATTTAACATAAACAAAAAATTTATAAAATTATTTTAAATTATAAAATTTAAACTGTGTTTTTGACTTTGAATTATCATAAGTGAGAAGGGGCAAAAACTGTGTACAGTGGGGTCGAAAAAAGGGAAGAGAAATGTGTCTCCAAATTACTTTTTTAATTATAATTCTTTTGAAAAAGTTTTCAAATTATTTTAAATAAATATTTTAAAAACTTTTTAAAAAAAGACCATCACTCAAAAGAAATATAATTAAACAAATTAATAAAGTTCAAACAAAAATAGAAGTGAGGCTAAATTAATTTTTAAAATAAGTAAATAAAAAATAAAACTATGAATAGTTTATTGTCGCAAATTTTTTACAGATAAGCTGTAACACCTTCGTATAGAGTTTATAAATATGAATATAAACCATTCACTTATATTCTGTTATATTTAACTCTCCACTTTCTTTTTCTTGCCAATTAAACTTATTTGACTTAATTATATTATATTATATAATCGATCGAAAGTAATTTTTTTTTGTAACTGATTATATGAAAATTTTAATTAAACTCTGAAGAAAAACTTGTTTCCTACAGACATCAGTTCAAAACAGAAACTTCCTTTAATTTCGGTAAAAATTTTTCTCATAGAAATTTAAAGTCTCACTGCCAGTGAGTTCTTCGCTCCAACTTTACTCAATTTACATTGCAAAGACGTACCTTTTCATATCGTATACAACAGACACACACAATTCCTCAGATCAAATTTGTATGATTTGATTTGAATAAATGCTGACATAAAAATTATATCATCAAATATTGATATAAAAGTAATAAAATACAAGAACGTTGTTAAAAAAGGAAATCATAAGAAAGATGGCAGAAATGAGAAAAAAAAATGAAAAAATTACAGTCATCTGTCAATATTAATGCTTAAGAAAATTGAACAAAGATGATAATAAAAATGTTATTAATAGAAAGTAAGGAAAAGAAATAAAACCTTAAGAATTAAAACCTTATCTGAGCTAAAGGAAGATAATGCTGAATAGAAAGTGTATAATTTCTTCTAGTGTCATTATATATGCCCGCACACACACATAGGCACGCATACGCAAGCATATATTTTGCTGCTTGTTATTATATGCTCCTTCTTTTTTTTTTGATTCATATCATTTGTAATGATGCCATTTGACAATAAGTCAATAAGCAAACATGCTTGTTAGCCATAAAATAAAAACGACAAAAATTAAGAATGAGCAGAAATATATTTTCAGCAAGACGAGGTACAACTGCAAAGTAGAGAATGTAGCAACAGAAAGACATATTATTAAATTAAAGAGAAAATTAATTGCAGCATTAAATTAAATTAAATTGAACTTATCGATACGAGTATGAAAATAAAAAATCGAATTTTTACTAAATTTATATTTCTGTTGTCTTCTTCGTTGCAAAATCACATTTACTTGCTGATTTCCAAAACCAAATTCCATATATGTGAATTTATGATATAAGCGATTCACTAGAGGTAAAAAATGAATATTTTCAATACAGTGATACGAAAAGTTAACCATAAGCTTAAGCAGACTTAAGTCTCAGTTGGTGTCGTAAATAATGGGAATGGTGCTGCTGAAACAAAATGACACAGGACAACTTCGAACAATGCGATACACGAAAGAGGTAGTAACAAGTAAAATATAAATTATGCGCCATATTGCCCATTGAATTCTTGTTAAAATCTCTGCGGGATTTAGTATTTATCTTTTTAGAAAATAAGATTTATAAGTTAGAATACGATACCATCAAACAGAATAGAAAAAAAAGCAAATGATATGACATTTTCAAAGAAAAATATGTAATCTTTTTTCATGCCCCAAATAAAGTGTTTATGGTCTATCGGCATGACATACCAGGGAAATACTGAACCAAGTCCACAACAAAATAATAAGAAAAAAATTATTTTCTAAATCTTCTCAAATATTTTGCTTTGTATTTACTTTACAATTTTTTAATTTACATTGAAGTTTAAAAGTTTTTAAAAAATGCTTAGTAAAAAAGATATTATAATACTATACAATTTTTCATGGAAATTGAGAATTTTATGGATAATATTGAGAAATTCCAAATGAAATGGAGAAAATTCTTCAGGAGGTCAATGATATGCCCGATAAAAATAATAAAATTAACAATATACTTACATGTGAAAAATTAAATAAATATTAATTATTATAATACTGCCAAACGCGAATATTAGAATTTAAAATAAAATCTGCTGTATGTACACAGTACTTAAATAAAATTTTCCCAATTTCATTCGGAATTTTTTCACATTCTTTTGAAATTTTCCTTATTTTAATTTAAAATTCCAAATTTTTTTGAAATTTTCACAATTTCAATTTAAAATTCAAAATTTTATTTGGAACTTTCTTTTTTGAATTTATATTCTCAATTTCAATTGGAAATTTCTCAATATGAATTAAAAATGGTGTAGAGTCGAAGAACTAAATTCTTTCTCAAGTTCCAGTATATATTTCATTTTAGATGTTTTATAAATTTTAAACTCTCTTAAGGCCAACATTAGTAAACTTAAAATAGCGTGCAAAAAATTAATTTTCTTTGCTTTAAAAAAGTAAAAGAATATCACCATCCAAAATAAATAATTACGACTCACTAAGAGTGGAAACTTTGCAAGAGAAAACATTTATTTATTTAAGAGGATTAAACTTTTCCAAACAAAACTTTAACTTTTAACTTAAACTGTGATATTTTTTTGCTGTCACTTTTCATATTTCGCCTCAGCATCGCGATCATAGTCGATGTCGGCCTACGATTAAATGTGAATATGAGTGAAAACTGCTGATGTCTTCTACAAAAGAGTGGATAGGGTTGGAAGTTTGACGTAGAAAGTCATAAAAAAATATAGAAAATAGGCTACTGGTAAGAGTAGAGCCTCTGAATTTATCTTGAACTCCTTAGATGAGATCCCTCCTATAACAACCCTTATTGCGTGATCCTTCATAAAGCTCGATGTAAATCGACAGAAATGAAATGATATTATAATGTTCACTTTTATATGCTTCATTTATTCATTATCTATATTTACGTTCTTATTTAAAAAAAAAAGGTTATAATTTGAAGAATTCATTATAAATGAACCAACGAAGGCACAACACGTTTGTAATGAAATAAAACTGAATTTTTATTTAATAGCTTTGTAAATGTACAGATATTAATTGTATTATATTTATATTATTTCTTACTCAACTAATAAAAATTACTTAATTTAATTACTTTTCTTTTCATAAAGAAAATATTTCTTAACTGCTTGTTGTCCGTAATGCATTAATATTTGTTAAGAGAAGAGCGTTGTAAGAGAATAAATGAAGTCAAATGAGGAGGGGAAAAATTTCAAAGCGTTAATTATTGTACAATAATACAAGTAGTCCCCACTTTGACTACAAAACCAAAAAAAAAATTCCAGGGTTCGACCTGGAAAAATATAAAAATATCTCGCAAATTTTCTGATGTGTATTATTGTGTCTTTTTGCCAGTAGTTGTCGGAAGGTTTTAGTGGTGAAGTCACTGGTCACTGAACATTTGATCCACAGGCACTTCAGTGCGCCCCCTTTCAGGGGTATTGAAGTGAAGTAAAATAATTACTAAAAATGGCTACTAAAAACAAAAAATTTAATAGGTCTCCTGGACATCAGAAACCCTGATAAACAAAGAACGTGCAAAAGCAGAGTTGTCGCTACTGAAGCTTCACCTTCCTTTAATTTCTCTTACTATCGCTTTCCACTAGTTCCAGCATAATGCATCGCATGTGTAGGAGTCATCCCCTGACTACTGATCCAAGAAAACAAAAATTAGTTAAGTAAGTAAATTTTTCTTCCTATCTGGCTTGTTTAGTAACGCTTAAGAAGCTTATAGTTGGCTTTTTCCACGTGCTTTTCTAACACATGAGCGAGCATTCTTTAAAAGAATTTTCATAATATCTACAGTTTATAGGTAAAAGTATTTCCAGTTCAATATTTAATAAAATAGATCGTAATTTGTGTTTTTTAATTAAATTTTTAGTAGTATTTTATTTAAACTTTGCGGACACAAGGGCGATCTTTTTGAGGTTCCTAAATATCGAGCTAATACAGTATTTTAGTTAAAAAATTTCTTCTTTGTAAAGTGTGGTTAATATTAATTTTGTTTGATTTTATTTCAAAAAGAAAGTTAAATCTAAAATTAATTAATATTTGCTTCTTACAATGCTACTCAATTTAGTAGCTCAATATTGACAAGAATTATATAAAAAGAGACCTTAAGACATGGTTGCTTATGAAACAATTATTTATTTCTTTAATTAATTAAATTACTTCTCATCTACATGTTTATTATTATTTCATGTTATTTTATTTAATTTAATGGAATTTTTTTGCATTATCAGCACAATCACATGGGCAAAAGCATTTTAAAAAATTTAACAATAAAATTCAAAATTAAACCGGAAATAAATGCATTTACATTTGTGCAATTTCAAATTGAAATGCAAACATTACTTCTACAAAATGTAATGTAAACTACAATAAAATCTACATACATCAAATAGAAAAGAAAGAAATAAATAAATATTGACGTAGTAGGTCGTTCATTGGAATAGTATTTAAATATATAAAAGCGTATTTGCAATTCTATCGGCCATATGAAAGTTGTTTCAACTATACGTCAGTGCTACCCAACACACATAGCGATTTGATAACTATTGTAGAAAAGAAGGAAAACAATTTAATTTGTTTAATCGCTAAATCTGATTTATCGATCTTCTTTAATTTTAAAATTATTTCTATTCAGAATTTGAGTGACATGCATTCATGCATTCAAATTCATATTCTTGCTGCCTGTTCATATGAGCCAAATGAAAATAATTGTTCGACATTTATATTAAAAACAACAATAAAAAAAACTCAAATTGTTTTTGTTTTCAATATAAATAACGAACGATTATTTTCACCTCGGCTTCTATAAAGAGTCAATTAATTTTTCTTATAGTTATAATTCTAAATTAAATAAATCTCCAAGGCAATCGTGAATTTTTAGTGATTTCCAAATTCATGATTGAGTGGTTCAAATTATTAACTATAAATTATTTAAAATACAAATCATAGAAATTAAATATGTAACATGACTAGAGTGAAGTTATTCTTATATTTTCAAGTGTGTTATGAAATGTCCCACTTGCCGCTAACAACAACAACAACAACAACAACAACATAAACAAAATGTGAACCCATACGCAATGCATTACCAAATATTGCAATTGAGAATTTTGGGTTATTCGACGATTCCTAGTTTTGCAATTATGACTGTTTGTTGCGTTACTTAAGTATCGGCTGTATTGATGTATTATACACTTTACACTATAGGTTATTTTTATTAAGTGATAAGACATAATTAATATTGGTCACTTAAAACAGTAAAAGACTGACCAGCGCACAGTCCACTTGGGCTTTACCGGTTCACTGAGAAATTGATCGGACTGGGTGTCAGTTGCTCATGTTCTCTATCCAGCCGATCCGTACCGAAGAGCTGCACTTTCTAAGCCATATGTAGTTGTGCATATGACACAGATTTTAATTACTTAGACTTGGACTTTTCTTAAAGTTGTTGCGCAGTTCATAGTATTCGATTAATTTTTAAGGAAACATTTTAAATATTATATTTCTATACTACATAAAAATCCTTAGAAAATATATAATATATAAAATGACGGTAAGTCATTATTTCTACGAAAAATTATAATTGTTTTAATATGCGAAATGCAGTATTTTTTTTATAACTATTATAAAAGTTACTGCCGTATTCCTAAATTTATATTTATTTTCTCTTTTGGTTTAATAAACAAATTTTCCTAATCAATTATTCAATTATTATACAATATATAAATCCTAAAAAATTTTGACAGACATCATTCATTATTATAATTTTTATTTTTATATTCAGTATTAGTAATATTTATTTGAACTGTATAATATAAAAAATAGCTTTCCCTTTTAGAACAAAAAAAAATAACAAATATTCTCTACCATCAGTTGAGTACAACACGTACGAGTATATAAATAAAGGGTCTCCCAACAAGAACGCAAGATTTAAATTTGACGCCATTCGAAGAGTCATTGTTTGACATGTGAACAATTGTTATTGTTTGCTAGTAGAAGGTACGAGGTTAGTAAAAATGGAGCGAAGGGAGTTAGTTAATTGGGTATTGGAGAGACAAAATGAAAATGCTGATTTTGCCGATAAAATCATCTTCAGTGACGAGGCCCATTTCCATTTTGATGGCTTCGTCAATAGGCAGAATTATAGCATTTGGGGTGAGGAAAATTCTCGAGTGATTCACGAGAAGCAAATGCAATGTGGTGTGGATTTTGGGCTGGAGGAATCATTGGACCTTTTTTTATGAAAATGAGGCAGGTCAAGCGCAAACAGTCAATGGTGTTCGGTATCGTGAAATAATAACCAGTTTTTTCGTGCCTAGAATTGAAGAAATGAATGTGGAGGGCATGTGGTTTCAACAAGACGGCGCCACATGTCATACAGCCAGAGAAACAATTCAATTGCTGCATTTAAAATTTAAATCTTGCGTTCTTCTTGGGACACCCTTTATTTTCTATGCCACTACTCTATTCATCAATACACTTTGTGTTAACAAGGAGGTAGTTGTAAAGTCATTAATATCAGCTATTTAATCCAACAGAGTTGAAGAAAATGTATACAAAAAATGCTTATTATTATCCACATACTAAATTGACAAAGGCTTAAAGCTCTTTTTTTCTTCTATTTATATATATATATATATATATATATATTTTTCAAGAAAGTATAAATAATTCGAGTAATAACAACTTTTTTTGGTAAAAAAAAAGGTTTACTTTAATTTAAAATTAGTAAATTTAGTGATTTTTTTTTCTGGGACCAGTACTTAGAAGATGACCTCTACACTTGCGAAGTATTGTGCTGGATCTATAGGAAAGGGATAGTAGGAGAAATGACAGGAGGTGAAGCTTAATTAATTATTTTACAGCTCTGCTTTTGTACGTTCTCTGTTTATAGCATTGTTGAAGCTTCGGTTTAGTACCCATTTTTTAAGTAAATTTTAAGTACATTAATTAATCTGAGATAATCAAGCTGAGATTTCGCATACATGTGTATGCATTTTCACAATTAAAATAATAACTTTTAATTTAATTCTTTTTATAGACTGGAAAAGAAAAAGGAACGTAAAATCAACAAATGCAATAAAAAAAGATTTGAATGACGGGAATAAACATATTCATATTTAAAAATTATGACCATCAGTGTAATAATTAATTTATTGAAGAACAAGCAAATTTCTTATTGCTATTTCAAAAGAAAAGTTTTTACTATTTTAAAACAAAAGTTATAAAATTTTTTCAGTATTTATTTACAAAAGCAACTTTTAATTTTAAATTAAATTTTAATTAAATGTTGTCTCCAACTATGAAAGTTGCACTTCTTACTTACGATCAGAAGCCGGAGTTATTAGACTATTTCTTTTCAAGTTCTTTGAAAACCTAAAAAGATGGCCAATCTTATTTCCAATGAAGTTTAAAATACCATAGAACACGTTCGGTAAAAATTTTTAATCCACAACTGCAAACTCCCAAAAGCAATAATATTTCAAAAATCACTATTAACGATTTTTATGTGTTGTTTGGGTTTTAAGTGTTAATGTGCAAGTGTGCATTGTAAATAGTAAAAATAGCAAAACAAAATACCCAATACATTAACATTTTTTTTTCCTCAAATTCACACACATTTGCACTGTGTGTATATTCATTTACTGATAACAAATTTAAAATCAATACAAATAGAATACATACATATATTGGGGAAAAGCCGGCGAAAGTAAACAGGAAAACTATTTCAATTCCCAAAGTGTATATTTGATTGCCAGAAATGTTTTAAATAAAAATTCGAATGTAGAAAAATATGTTTGCCAATATTTTTAATGGATTTTATACTAAAGACCTTATAGGCAATTTAAACAAACACGAAACATTTAGGAGGACATGTAGAGAAACCTACAGTTCAGAGTAAAACATTTCTAAAAAAAAACTTTTGTAATCTGTTTTTCTATAATAAGTAAATTAATTAAAAATAAATAACTATTCACATTGATTTTAACGTCTATTAAAGTGAAAGACTATTTACAATAATGTTTTTTAATCTGCATACAATAATAGTTAATTATCAATATATGCTTCTTATGTGAAAATTGTGCTTTTTTCCCGAAAAAAATGTATGAAATGTATTATTACATATTTTATGATATTCTTATCAAGTATATTTAGCTCATCTGTAATGTATACTATATGTAACATACGTATAGAAATATGTAAGTTATTTTTATTATTCAACATTAGTCAAAATTAGCAACAATTTTTTTTTGGAGTTGTTTTGAAATTTCTTAGCTTCTTTCCAGAAAGTTGGTAAAGATCTACTGACGATTTTGCTATCACCACCAAATGAAATGTACATATACAGCTAAAGCATATAGCAAAAAATATATAAATAATCGCAATATATAAATTTTTTCCCCAATTTACAATGACTTTTATAAGTGCCTACATGTTTATTTTCGGAACGGAAGGTCAAGCGCATGATGCCCTTTCAGCTTGCAACTTCGTCGCTTTCTCAAAAAAAAATCAATTGAAACAATTTTTTAATGTTATTCTAATCGTTTTTAAAAAATAAAAATAGTATTGGAGTGGAGTGGGATTCTGGTTCACCAAAATAGATTGTGCTGTAAATAAATTTTCCACTGTAGTACATAATTACGAATTGCATCAACTGATTAAAAAATTAGTAATAATTAATTGAATAAAAACTTTAAATTCTAACTGTCATTTTCTTTAAAAACTTTTGGGATTTTTAATTGAATTTTGTATGGAGATTTGTTATAAACCAAAAAACATTTTATATATAAATTCTTTACGCATACGACAATAAAAAAATTATATGATTTTTTGTCGAAACTAATTTCTTAAACTAACACCTTCAGTTATGTAATTTGAATTTATTGAAAATATATTCATAATTCTCATCCAGTTATTTTCTTTTTTGTCACTCAAAATGTATAAGTTTACCTTTTTTAAATAATATTTTTATGAATAAATTTAATTTACTGCCTCGTTCGCTCGACCGCTTAATTACATTAAAAACAAAAACAACATTTTCAATTTTGTTTTTGTTTTGAATATAAATAAACAGTCGAATGATATCGTGTGACATTGTGGGTCAGGTAGTTAATTTGTGCGAAGTAGCGAATAAGTTATTTTCAATTAAGTATACTAAGAAAAGTAAGGCGTTACTAATACAAAAAGTATAGCATACTTTTGTGGTGTTTTTATTGAAATACAGTTACTTTGATCATATTGAGTGCTGCAATATTTATTTTCAAAACTGGCCGCAGCAAATGCCCCACGAATAAGAAGTTGTTGGAATTTTCAGAACATCGTTCGATACTCTTTTAAATTCTGAATTGAAATACATACTTTTTTTCGTGCATTGCGCCGGAACTAGCTAGATTAGAGAACTAACTGATAGTTAGTGATATGATAGGAATAGGGATTAATTTTTGCAAAATTCATTGGCAGATTTTTTTTGTTAATTTATAAAGCAGAGTTGCTGCTTCCGCTGGCAAAATGATGCATTAATTTTTAAGCTAGAGGAGAACCTTTTTGTATTTTTTTTTCACTTGTAAACATTTTTGTTGCTCAAATTCTGGGCATTTTTTAATAGACACTATTGCACATTAAAAATAGCATTGTTGGCCTTGGGCCTAATACCATGATCTTCTGGCTGTATAGTAAACGTGGTAACTTTCAGCCAACAGCTCTCCCATTATATAATCCACTACATTGAACTTTTCCCTAACATTTAAATATAATACAAACGGCATTAAATATGCAACTTTGGGAGATATTTTAAAGCAATTAAAAATAAACTAATCTCGATATATTGTAGATATTGACATTGAACCATTCTCTACTGTACACTATTGGCAAATTCATACATACACATGCACGTACAATGGAATAAATAATTTTATTACATTATTTAGATTTGTTACTTTTTTCTTTGTTTCTTCTTTTAACTGTTATTCTTCCCTTCAGAGATACTAAATAAACACATGGCAGTGTTTACATTGGTATTTGCAATTGTATGCAATCATGCTGGCATGTGTGTCGGTATCTGTAAATGAAATATAGATGACTCAATATTAACGGAAATTGCATTATTATGTTGATGTGCCAAAAACTATATCCACTACAAATGACACAACTATTTCTAAAAGTTTTTAGTTGTTTTCTTCTCTGTAATGTATGTATATTAGGGTGGGTAAAGTTTTTTCGTCCAGAGCCGTATAGCAAAAACCTTATCTATGTGGAATTCTAAAAAAAATTCACGGAGAAACCATGGATATGTTTTGGAGTTGAGGCATCTGGAGATAGTGCATTTGTTGATCTGCATTACCATTTTTAGCAATAAATTAAATAAAATATGAAAAATTAAAGTTTATGTCTAGAAATTGTAAGGTGTTTTTAAAACTGCTCAGATTATTTGCAGAAGATGCTATTTGTAATAAGTTAATACTAGAATTTTTTTGGGAGTACAGTGACGACATCCTATTGTTCTAAATGCACAACTGAACAGCGCAAGTTTAGGAACAGTGCATGTTTACAAAGTTTGGGAAAATGAGTTTTCATACAATTTCTGACAGTTCATTAGCGAGAGTGTAAAATGCACACTATGCACAGTTTTATTTTTATCTTGGACCAGGAATGCGGAAATGACCCCTACATATACGATGCATTCTGCTCGAATTAGAAAATGAGCTTATGGGAAGGAGGATAGAAGGAGAAGTGTTTTTGAATATTTGATTCGAATTTTCCCACGTCAAAGGTGACAGGAGAGACCTCTACTGGGAGTTTATTTCACATACATGCTGTTCGACCGAAAAATGCGTAGTGCCCTTCGATGCGAAATCACCACAATAGGATGCGCTCTTAAAGATGAACGCGTTGTGCGCAGGAATGAGCGTGTACAAATTCCCTGATTTTATTAGAACGCATTCCATTATTGTATTACTAGAACGAAATAATCCGCACGTTGAGACGATGCTCAAAAAAGTTAATAGACTTGGCTAGCCTATCTTCGCCTAGGAGTTTCTTCGACCTCTTCTGTACGCAGTCGAGTATCGTCACTGAAGCACCGCTCTATACATGAGAGTTGCATTCAATTTTCGGTCAGATGTAGGCGGTATAAAGGAGGAGGAGATGAGTTGGAGTGAAAAGTGATGTGCTCAGTCCATCGAACATCACACTGTATCTTCATGCCAAACACCTCAAGAGCTTCTGATTCCTCAGTGTTTATACCACTAATTCTTCTTTTGAGCGTTGAAACCGTTTCTGTTCGCGTGACTCCATTGTGAAGTTCTTGTAAGGTCACTATTAAATGAATTCCTCTTATTCTGCCTCAGCTCCGCCAATACAGTCGATGTTGGCCTACGACTAAATGAATATGAGTGACAAATGCCGCTGTCATCTGCTAAATATTGGAGAGGATTGGAAGTTTGACATAGGAGGTCTTTAAGAATGACAAGAAATACGGGTAGGAGAAAGAATGGAGCCTTGTGGTACCCCTGAATTAGTCTTGAACTCCATAGATGAGATCCCGTCTTTAAAAACTCTTATAGCGCGAGTCCGGAGAAAGCTCGATATGAAATTATAGAAGTCATTACCGACACCAAAAGCAATAAGTTTGAACACAAGTGACTCATGCCAAACTCTACCAAATGTTTTAGAAACATCCAGAGCCATGACTTTACTTTCCCAAAATGGTGAATAGGACAGCAGCATTTTTACGAGAGGAAGGCCAATAAGTCGCCCGTAGAGCATCCTCTATGGATGTTTGAGAGGCTTTTAAGCGTTTCCATAAGGACCCTTAATATTTTTAAAGAAGTGAATGCCTGAGTTTCATTTGTTAAAATCGGTCGAAAGTTGACAAAGTTACGGTACTTTTCATTGCCGGGACTTTTTCTTTCTAATGCAAACGCAGAATAGAATAGATAGATTTTAGACCTCTGGTTACTTCTGAAAAGTTTCTTAGATTTTCCGTAGATTTTATTTTTGCAATACGACTTTTTCTTTCATTCATATAATTTGACCCACCTTAATATACACATGCATATAGTTGGTGGAACTTTAACTGGTTGCCGTTTAAGCGATTTTTTTCTTTTGCTTTTATTCTCATTCTCTTATGGAAAAAATGTTTTTTTAATTTTTTTTTTATTTTACATGCAGTTGTCATTGATCGATGATGCTTAAATGATAGAAATTTTGAAAAAGGGGTTTTGATAGAAAAAATTTAAATTTGTATAGAGGCGTAGAGGAAATTTTTCCGCACAGCCAGACAGCATTTTTTGTTGTTGTTAATAACAGTTATGGCAGCCATCTTTCAGAGACAACACACTCATCATAATCCTCATGGCAAAAGCATACAAATCCACACATAGATTTTCATTTTCACATTCAAATGTTTTTATCCTTCAAATGGCGCTTCATCACAGTCATCATTGCCAGGGCCAGTATAATTATTGTTTAACTATGTATAATGTTTGTAGGCATGTAAGCATTAGACTAGTAGCAGTTGTGTAGCAGCTCTTTGTCTCGTATTTATTCTGCTTGTACTCGTACATTGTACTGAATGGTTTTTGCATTTCGAATCCTTTATCATTTCATTACAAAAACAAAGAAGAACAAAATATGTATATTCAATTGAATTTCAATTCAATGATTTATTTGTGTTCTTATAATAAAGTTAGACAAAAATTTTTTTTTAATTTAAAAATGTTCTGGATTTTTATTTCAAATTCATTAAAATAAATTTGTCTGTATTTTAATAAATGTAAGTTTGTGTGTGTGCGTGTGTGTGACTTTGTTTAATTTTTTATAGCGGACATTAAATGATTTATTTTGGGTGTGTGAAAAAAAATTTAAAGCATATTTTTACGGGTTGACAGTTGATTTTTTAAACACATTTGAAATCAATTTGAGTCTGCACTTTCGTGTGCAGTGTGGTTCTATTGTTTCATATTCAAATGCTGGAAAATTCCTAAAAAAAATCCTATTTATTTATTTATATTTTTGTTAGTTGGAATGATTTTTATTTTGAATAATTGATATTTTGTTGAGGAAATTGAAAAAATATGCTTAAAAATACTTTATATGAATTCGTATATTGTAGATGATTTTTTTTAATATTTAAATGGATGGGAATATTATTAATTTAATACTGCAAGTGAGAATATATATTTTTCGTTATATTTTAATTTGCAACAGGATATAAATAACATATGAAAAGTTATTTAATTTACATTTCAATGTTTTATATACATTATTTCGTATATAGAAAATTGAGGATTTTTTGGTAGTTTAAAAAAAATTAAGTTAAAGAAAAACTTAATGCACATTAAGCCTTTAAATATGGCACTTTGTGTGAAAACTGTTCAATAACTAAAAACGTTTGGAGGAACTAATACTTAATCTTTAAAATAATAATAATATGCTCATTATAAATATGTTAAATGAGAAAACAAAACCCAACATATTTGAAATTAAATTACATTTATAAATAAACTACAAAGAGGTAACTTTAATTAAATTGTCTCTCCTTCTCTATTTTTCTTTTTGCAGGTAAGGAAAACTGAACGGAAGACCTTTTTGTTATTAAATATATAAAACTAACACGTTAATCATTAAAGGTATTTAAATAGAATTGTAATTGAATTTTCCAAAAATTTACATAACCTTTTAACTACATAAGTACGATCTGAAAGTATAACTTAATGACAAGAAAACATTTTCTAATTGAAAATGCTTACACACTCTAAGAGCCAATAGACAAGTACTGCCCAGCTAACATTTTCTATCGTCGAATAGTCTCCTGGGAATCTCATGGAGAGTATTTGTGCCGTCCTCGAAAAGCATTTTTTAATCCCAGAAGCTTTATGTAATTGAATCAGCTGACATCCATACTCCAGTTGATTATTTTTGCCTCCGCTTAAGTTTGTAACGTAAAATTTCAAAATTCGTTACAAACATGTTTGTGTAACAGCAACAAAAAGTGATATGAAATTTAATTTCCGTAATTTTACTGCAATCGGCATTTTATTTAAAAAATACATATTATTTGTGAGAGAAAATATATTTCTGACACAAATGATTTTTATGCCACCAACAGTGTTGCCAATTTTTTTTTTTAATCTTCACATCAACTGCAACAAATTTTATTTATCTATTAAAAATCCCAGCAAAAAATTTTGTGGCAAAATAACAGTTGTATACTTTTGTCTAAAAAACCGGAAATGTTAGCTGGGTGAAAACACTTCACTGTGTGTGTCTGTGTAAATGGCTCTGAAGAAAGTTTGGCTTACTGACATAAAAATACTTCATGCGAATTTAATAACAAAAAAATAAGATACTATTCCCTGGATAGATATTATATGCGGGAATACATAAAACTTTCTACAAATATTCTTTTATGCATAACTACGGACCAGCTATTTATGTGTGAGTAAACATAAATTTTTTAATTAAAATATAAAAAATTCTCTAATAAGGGAAATAAATTATGTCATGCTTAACTTTAAGCAACCCTTAGAAAATGGTAAAAAACCAAAACTTACGGGCAAACTGATTCTGTTGTTCGTGCTAAGGGGCAAGTTGTTTAATAAAAAGGCTCATTAGAGCTTGAAGACATAAGTGTTGTAGAAAGCAATTTTCTAAATAAACTATTCAATCAGTAAACTGATACAAACGATATATAGAATTACAACAGTGCTGCCATAGTGGATTCAAATAAAATACCAAAAATAATTTCCATAGATAAATTCGCAAAAAAATATTTTATTTTCTTAAAGAAAAAACAACTCTTCAAATAAATAAAAAAATTAAATTAATTTACAATCAGAAGCTTTAACCAAACGAATAATTTTTTACGTGATATAAATATATTTAACAAAAAATAATTTTATTTTTATATAAATCAAGTATTCTAATGTGGCAACGCACAACAATGATCAGCTGTATCTGTTACCTATAAAATAAATAAGTAGCCGAGGCGACACCTGGACTCGTTAACATTTGTGGTCATGCTGCTGTGTAGCCTGCAGTAGTCTATGCGTTTGATGCTTAAAACATATTTCTTAATTCTATATAATGAAAACATACTATGTAACTTAGTCTTGCTTGCTAAAAAATTTTTAAATTGTTTATAAAAAAATTCTTTTACACAGAAAATTTTCTACGTAACATCGGGTGTATGTTTTCCTATTTGGTTTTACCGTATAAATTTTTTCAATGTATATTAAAGATTCCATGACATGTGGCAAAGCCTAAAATGCTCCGTAAGGTTTACCTTTTAAAAATGTATAGGCTAAAAAACAAACAACGATTGCAAGTCATTGAATTTTGTTATTAAATTTCGTGCTGTATGAGAAATGTGTTTCGATATTTATTTCCTTTATTGGTCATATGGCTCGATATGCACGTGAGCAACCAGAATTGCCGAATTTCCGGTAAAGGGCATTCAGGGACAATTCAAGAGCTGCTAATGCAGCCTGAAACATTCACAGTTTAGTACATTGTACAGTTTGTGAAGCGGTGGCATAATTGGAACGTACTGCACGTTGACTTCAAAACCAAAAATTTCCTGTGTTCAACCCCAGTTTCAGACTCATAAAAAATATGTCATTTTTTATGTGCTTTTGTGTCACTTGTTGTCGGCAGGTTTCAGTGGCGAAGGCATAGGCACTGGTCGCTGAACAAGAATGGCTTCGGCTGTAATCAATCCACATCAGAACTCCCTCCTTCGTCGGTATTGTGTAGCACCGGCGAAGTAAAAGCCATGAACCTATAGAGAGGCGAGTTTTGTGAGCAATTAATTTCTCGTTTTGGAATAGTTCATTGGCCACCATGATCATGCGGTATGACCATACTATATTATGTTATCTGGGGATACGTGAAGTATCTCCTGCCACAATTTCAGCCCTCGCAGAAAACAGTACAGCTGCGATTCTGGCCGAAATGTTGGAAAAAGTATGCTTAATTGAGGCTCACGGTGGGACGACATACAGTGTAGCGTCGGGCAACATTTACTTGAAATAATCTTTCGAAAAACAATAAATGCCTGACATGCCTCTATCGGGTCAAATAAATATTTCATTCACTTTTGCAAATTTTCTATGCCTTAGAACAATTTCCTAAACCCAAACAGTTAAAAAATCACACTTTAATTAAAAATTTATGTAAAATTGGCTCATTTCTTACTTTTTTTTTTTTTTAAATTAATGGACTTCAGATGGAGGTTCGCAATAAATGCCCTCCATTGGTAGCATTCCACTTTCCAAACACCCACGAGTCAAGTTATTTTTTTTAATATACATTTTTTACCACCGGTTTTATTTCAGTGTAAATTAAGGAAAATTTAACAAAATCGCCCATCGTACGCCAGTTCTATTTATTAAATCAGTCTTTGTTGTATTGTGTTGTATTGTGCTATTTGTTTGGTATCGCTCGTTATAGTCTTTGTCATGACATAATGGGGTAATATTATTGAAATGTTGTCATCAACCCTAATTTAGTTTTAATAACTTGTACATTTTTACAAAAGGGTATAATAAGAATAAATACACATTCAGTAAATTAATCGCACATTCAAAGGTAACGAGCATCTACAAATGTATGTATGTGTGTCTGAAGCAACCAACAAGAGAACTAGACAAGAAAAAAAATACACTAGACCGTTAAAGAGTCCTTTGATTAAAATAACACAAAACTTACACACGCATACAAACACAGAGCAAAAAAAAATCTTTAACGTAACGCTTAAAAATATAAATTTGTTTTTAATTTTTTGCTGCAATAAAAAAAGGGTAGAAACGGTAATCAAAACAAAGTTTCGTTTAAGTCGCTTACATAAGTCATACCCAGCAAGAAAAAGTGAATGCGTTCACTATGGATTTCTATTTTGATAACTTCTTTTTCTGAGTGCATTTTTAATGTCATCGTAAATGTTAAGAAAATTATCACTTTGCTGATTTATTCATATGAACAATTAAGCAGTTGTAATTTAATTTTTAATTTATAACGAGCTGTTTTGTTAAATGTGAACACTTGCAAATCATAGAATATTCATGGCTTCTGAGCACTCATTTAAATGACGAGCTGTGAATGTGAAATGTAAACACATGCTCGCTAATGACACTCCTGACTTAAAATCAAGCGTTCTTCAGCTAAATTGAACCAGTTCATTTGCAATAAGCCAGGCATTACCTATTTCTTTTGCATGTCTTTTTTTTTTGCTGGGTTAGAAAATGTTTTTATGACAAACTTGAGCTGTTCACTGTTGGAAATTGTATTCACGTTTTCCCATATAAAGGATTGCTGCCGTATTTTATCTATATGCATATAAGGCAGGGAGCATTAGAAACCTGTGATTTGACGTTACGTCTAATGTGCAAGTTGCGGGTGGTTGTTTGGCTACTGGTAAATATTTAATTTTCTTCCTTGTTGTTCTGTTACACATTTTTGTCATGCATTTTCAATCATTTAACTGTTAAATATATTCCTGCATAATTACTCAATTCAAAAGCGTAAATAATTAATGAGTTGAACACGTGTATGTGTGTTGAAACTGAAGGGTTTGAGTTCAATACACTCTGGTGTTAGTTTCTTTTCTAGTTGTAATTAATTATGTGATTGAACATATTATGACTGGTTATAGTCAAACTGTTTCCCATGAAAATTTCATGAATTAACTTTTTCTATCTTAGCAAACCTGCAGACGACTAGAGGAAAGTATAAGTATTTGAAGCAATAAAGATATGAATGGCAATATAATTTCAGGTAAATTTGAATAGGAAAAAGGCATTTAAAGAACTAAATAGATTTTACTTGATAACTATGTACCGTGATATTTTCACTGGAACGTGAATTACGTTTGCTGTCAAACTCTTAATCGTACATTAGCATGAATGTAAACAAGGACGATGGAAGGCTGGTGTGCAAGTATTGATATATGTTTTTATTTGAATGTTAATATATATGTATATGTATATACATATTTTATAAATTAACCATGTATAGAGTTCTTTAATTCCATATAATTGTGAAACAAAAATATAAATTCTTTTCAAGAGAATATCAAAATTTTTTACAAATTTTAGTTTTTTATATTTGTATTAAATTTATTTTTGCTTTGATATTTGCAAATAACAAATAAAATAAAAATAATTGAATCACAAGAACAAATTAATGAGACAGCAGCAACAATAAAACAACAAAAATAAATAAAAACCCCGTTACCGGTGACGGAACGAAAATTAAATACACCAGTGCTGACACTACCAACCAGTGCTGTCACTTCGGGTCACGGTGACCGGATGAGGTCTTTCATGGCCTTTTTTCGTGGCATTGTGCTAATTCTCTTTACCATACCCGACTAAATCTTTTGCATTGTTGGTGCCATTGTGTTGGTTACTGCTAGACTGTTTGGTGATGAAGGAGTAACACTGATCACCGGCAGTCGTTCAAGCAGCGATTAGCTCAGTGGCAACTACAATACAGAAGATAGACATTTCATTTGGGTTTTCTCGCGTTAATCATGACAGGCCGATTTAGAATTGACTTCTGCAACATACGTGGTCTAAGGGCAAATTTCTTCTCTGTCTATGCTCACATTTGTCTCCATCGGCCGGATGTTTTCGCCTTAAGTGAAACACAGGTGTCTGAGGATGCTGACCCACAGGATTTTCACATACCTGGGTATCACCTCCTATCTCTTTTCTATCTACACAAGGGCCTTGCAATTTTTTTTTTTTTTTTTTATCTGGGACCAGCACTCAGGAGATGACTCCTACACATGCGAAGCATTGTGCTGGAACTTTTAGGAAAGGGATAGTAGGAGAAAAGACAGGAGGTGAAGCTTACTTATTTTTGTAGCTCTGCTTTCGCACGTTCTTTGTTTATACTTTTTTTTTTTTTTTTTTTTAGCAGTGCTGAAGCTTCGGTTCAGTAGCCATTTTTATTATTGTTTTACTTCGCCGGTGCTACACAATACCGACGAAGGAGGGCGTTCTGATGCGATTGTGGATTGCTATCAGCTGAAGCCGTTATTGTTCAGTGACCAGTGACTATTCCTTCGCCACTGAAACCTTCCGACAACAACTGACACACAAATACACACTAATGCACATCAGAAAAATGCGAGATGTTTATTTTTAATTTAAAATTTTTAGTCTGAAACTGGGGTTGAACCCAGGTCTGTTTTTGGATTTGTAGTGAACGTGCAGACTACCATCCATCGTGCCATCGCCACCCTTTATATACGCAATGAAGTTGTGTACCAGTGCCAGCAATCTTTAGACACGCATTATCCCGAATTTAGCTGTCTTTGGGTTAAATTCAAAATCAGGGCACATCTTCTGCATTTCGGGTTTCTTTACAGAAGCCCAAACACGGAAAGGGAGAAGACTATACAGAACTTCGATGCCCTTTCCGACAATATATCTGGGATCCTCGAAAATTACCCGAACAGTGAAATCGTTATTGCTGGCGATTTCAATGTCCATAATTTATCGTGGCTCCGCCATTTGAGCAATACAACTCCAGAAGGCCAATATGCTGAGCTATTCGCAGCGCACAATCACCTTGCGCAATTAGTGAATGAACCAACACATATTTCATGTGTTGACGGGCACCAACACAACACCCTCGACCTATTTCTCACTTCACACCCTGAAAAGTATGAAATGAACATTAGCGCACCTCTCGGTAATTCGGATCATTGCACCATTTCTGCCTCCTTTTCGTTTGCGGAACTTCGAGGCGTTTCAGCGCCAGCTATGAAACGTTCGAAATATATTTACGAAAAGGCACGTTGGGCAGAGCTCAACGATTTCTTTCGGCATTTCAATTGGAGGCTCTGCTTCCTAGACAATGATGTCAATGCCATGGCTAAAATGGTCCAAAATATAATAATGCTTAGTATGAAAACGTTCATACCATCGAAGCAAATTTCGATTAGGCCTAGACCAAAGTCTTGGTTTAATCAGACGTGCAGACTTGCAGTCAAATCCAGAGAGGAAGCGTTTTGTGTCTGGCGGAATGATAAAAACGCAGATACTGATATGAAGCGCAAAAGGGCGAGAACTTCGTGTCCCAAAGTGCTAAGACGTGCGAAAGCTTTGTACGAGCAGAGTCTTCGCGCTAAAGTTCGTACTGCCCCACGGGGAAGTAAAAGCTTTTGGTCATTCGTTAAAAGAGTTAGGGGAAATGCTAGTTCTTCTATTCCGTCTCTTTTAAAGGCTGATCAAATATTCACTGACCCGGTTGAAAAGGCTAACCTCCTGCTGAAATGTTTGCAGGCAATTCTCACCTGCCGGAAAGCAATCAACCACTGCCCTCATCCGAGCGTGTATCCGTAACTATGCCAAAGATATACTTTCGGGCTCGTGCAGTTAAAAGGGTTTTATCGGACCTCAACTTAAATAAGTCTCCTGGCCCGAATGGAATTCCGGCACTGGTCTTGAAGCAGTGCTTTTCGACGTTATCGCGTCCTCTGGCAATCCTTTTCAGCACCCTATATCATGCAGGTGAATTTCCGTCGTGCTGGAAAGTTGCAAATGTTACGCCGATCCCCAAGAAGGGAGAGGCAAGCAACCCTGAAAATTATCGCCCAATCGCAATATGCTCTACCATTTCTAAAGTAATGGAGAGTATGCTAAATTTCCATCTTATGAAATATCTGGAGTCCAATAGCTTACCTAACGACCGGCAATATGGCTTCCGTGGAAGACGTTCCACGGGTGATTTATTAGCCTTCCTCTCGGAAAAAATCCACCATTTTGGCGAAAGTAAGGTAGTGGCTCTAGATATTTCAAAAGCATTTGACAGAGTGTGGCATGGAGCACTATTGTCCAAACTTATTGCTTTTGGTGTCGGCGATATCTTCTCTCGATTTATATCGAGCTTTCTCAGGGATCGCGCTATAAGAGTTGTTATAGACGGGATCTCATCTAACGAGTTCAAGATCAATTCAGGGGTACCACAAGGCTCCATTCTTTCTCCTACCCTATTTCTTATTTTTCTTAATGACCTCCTATGTCATACCTCAAACCCTATCCACTCTTTCGCAGATGACAGCAGTATCTTCCATTCATATTTATTTGATCGTAGGCCGACATCAACTATGATCGCGGCGACGCGGCAGAATATGAATGATTCGCTAACAGGTGACCTCACGAGAATATTGGAATGGGGTCACGCGAACAGGGTCGATTTCAATTCCCAAAAGACCCAATGCTTCATGCTAACCCATCGCCGTATGCACGATCACGCTGCCTCATCTGTAATAATGGGTGGCATAAACATTGAGGAATCAGAAGCTCTTGATGTTCTTGGCATGAAAATTCAGTGTGATGTCTGATGGACTGAGCATATTTTTCAGGTCTCAAAGGAAGCATTCAAGTGCCTAGGCTTTTTAAGGCGGTGTAAGACATACTTCACCCCATCTGATCTCCTTACTATTTATACCGCCTACATCCGACCGAAAATGGAATACAACTCTCATGTGTGGGCCGGTGCTTCAAAGACTATTTTGAAGTTACTCGACCGTGTACAAGAAAGGGCGAAGAAACTCATAGGAGACAGTAGGGTAGCCAACTCTATTGACTCTCTTGAGCATCGTCGCAACGTGGGGTGCGTTTCGTTGTACTATCGTTACTATAATGTTCTAATGAAATCAGGGAACTTGTTCCCGAAACCCGGTTATTCGCGCGCACGACGCGATCATCATTAAGAGCGCATCCATTTGTGGTCGATTTGACGGCGACTCGCACTACGCATTACAGGGAAAATTCGTTTTTTGGCCGAACGGCACGTATGTGGAATAGACTACCCGCAGAGGTGTTTCCTGTCACTTTTAGCTTGGGAAGATTTAAATCAAATGTCAATAAACACTACTCCCTCTATCCTCCTTCCCATAACCTAATTTCCTAGTTCCAGCACAATGCATCGCATGTGTAGGGGCCATCCCCTGAGTGCCGGTCCAAGTCAAAAAAAAAAAAAAAAAAAATGTAAATATGTATAATATTATTTAATACACGTTAGCAATGTGAAGGTATTAAAAAAGCATCACACTATGTATATTTAACAAAAAGTATGGCCAACAGCTCAGCTCGTTCCTCGATTTTGACTATATCTCATCAATTGTGGCAAAACGCTTTCCTGTCATTAGTTTCTTCAGTTTTTCGAATAGGAAAATGTCGCAGGGAGCCAAATCTGGCGTATAATGTGGTTGAGGCACGATTAGGGTGTTATTTTTGGCTAAAAAAAAAGGCACGAACAAACATTGATGTGTGAGCTGCTGCATTATCGTGATGCAGAACCCAAGATTGTTTTTCACAATTGAAGCAATACGGCTCAAACGATCGGAATTGTAAAAAAAATCTTGGTACGTTGGAAAATTTCCTTTTAGTATTCCTTATTAATTGTACGACCTGTTGGCAATAACTCATGAAGCACCACGCCATTGTAATGGAAGAAAACAATATTTACATTTTCTTTTGAACAAACTGTTGTGTGAATGTGAAATGAAATGTTAAATATGTGTGTATGAATATGAGAACGTGTGTAATAAAAAAATTGTAATTATTTGAATATATTTGAATATTGATTTGATTTTTTTGATTTTGTATAATTATTGGGTGGGAATTGAATGGAATAAATGTTGAATAATATTTGATGTATTGAATTGAATAAAATTGATGATTTGAAAATTAATGTCATGCATACACCCCGTTTAGGCCCCACGTTGGGCGCCATTTTGTGTTTTGTGAAATATGCGTATGAAATAAAAAAAAATTTGTAATTATTTGAATATGTTAATTTGAATATTGAAGGATAAAATTTGAAGAAATGATAAAATGTAATGAAAAAATTGTAACTATTATTATGACCTTTTTTGACAGACTGTTGGCGGCGCTGGCATTATGGCGTATTGCTCCGGCTGAAGCTCGCTGACTTGGAGGTGGGATTCTTGCCAACCAGCCTTCTCATTTTTTTTTTTTTTTTCAACACACAACGACTAAAAATTTTAAATGCCAGCCTATTATTTACCTATATTGAAATTTAGAACTCGTCAAGTGTTAAGGAAAATCCAGTTGCCAAACGAACTTTCCGAACCATCGCACACGAATACTCATGATTTTACCCTACTGTCCCTCGAAGTCAGTTGAAGCCGGTCAACTTTTTCCGGCTTCGGTTCGACCTTTTCCCGGCCTTGGTTCGCCACCCACAACCATGGTAGTACCTTCCGATTAATTTGGTACTGCCTCCTAAATTCAACTACTGTGACTCTTACCGGTCCTGTCCTACTTTCATCATACCCTTTTTATTTATCTATCCATTTCCGCTTCAATAATTTATTCCTCAGACGAAAATGTACATAGTGATTATATATATATATTTATTCATTTAATGATATCTTTCTTAAACGTATTCTTTTTACAAATAGATAACACTTTTCAGTTTAACAATTTAAATACATTAATATTCTTTTAAAAGTTTAGAATGCTTTTCTAATTAATAATTTATATTCCAAACTATTATTCTGATTAAGTTTGATAGTAACCTACCACGAACCGACAATACCCGGTATAGGAATCTTCACTTAAATCATGACCTAGGGTGAGCTCAACCTAAACAACATGCCTACTATTCCTGTGGTTATCCTGAACAAAAATTTTGAATTTAAATTGATTTTTACGTCTACGACGGTAATGGATATGCTTATGTCTAAACAAATTTGCTCAGAAATAAGAAAATACAAAAATGAAATTACTAGTCATTCAAGAGACCGTACTTATATATATACAAACCTATAGAAAGTATTTATGAAATCTAAAAATAAAAATGAGTCAGTCTTTTAGGAGACTGTACAATTGTACTCATCTATATATATATATATATATACATAGAAAATGTTTGGGGAAATATGAAAATAAAAATGACTACAGTCTTTTAGGAGACTGTACAAATTGTACTTATATATATACAAATTTAGCAAATATTACGAAAATACAAAAATGAAATTTAATACGATCACCCAAATTCTCCAGAATCATGTGTTCTTCTTCAGTCTGTTGTGGAAAGCCTGGATGCTTATTTTGTCATCCTTCAAAATCACTAATGGAATCGTATGTCTCTCCGGAAATATCTGCTGCTGATTAGTTGCCGGATTCGGCTTGAGAAATACCTGTTTTTGATTAGTTGTCTGATTTGGCCTGAGAAATATCCGTTGTTGTTTAGTTGTCTGATTCGGCATGAGACATAACATCCGAGTCTAGGGAATCATTCACCAGGTACTTTGTTGTCATCCTTTCTGGTTTTAGCATGGTTGTTGGACGCTTTGTCGCCTTTTAAGCAGGGTTGTCTGATTTAGCAGTTGATACGGATGTGTGGCCGAGTTTTGTAGGCCGAGCTTGAAGCAGTTGTTGGTTGAGGTGGTGCAGCAGGAAATCGGTGTACAGTCGTTGCTGTTGATGTAGATGCGTTGTTCCTTTTGAGTTTTCTTTATAACTTTTCCTTTTTAGTTTGAATCCTTTTTAAATAGTTTATAATATTAATTCTAATATAATTTTCATAAAACTTGTGTATGAACCACCAAATTTAGTGCTATTATAGAGGAAAAGTTTCACACACTTTTTATCAATATACTACATATTTATTTTTTTTATAATTTTATTCATGGCGTTTTACTTTTCATCAACAATTATATATTTTTTTTTTTTAAATTTTGTAGTTTTGTCAATTATGAATATATTATCACATTGTTTTATAAAATAGGTTAGGTTTCTCCAAAGTTATTTAGCACTTATTTAAGTTTTCTTTCACCGTTTCCGAATTGAAAATTTTTTACCTTTTTTTTTTTGTATGCACTTTTAAAATTTTATATCACTAATGTCTACTGCCAAGAGTAATTTTATTTAAATAATTACCCTAAACCTTTCTTCCTTGTTGTCTTTGCTTCTTCAGTACTATTCAACTTCTCAGTTTTCACATCCACACCACGCCACACCCAAACGATTATTAACCGCCGCACTTTTTCTGCCTCACCACTTCAACTCTGGCGTCTCCATCTTTTTTTTTGTTTGACAGTTCATATTTAGCGTCTGCCATCTTTTTTTTTGTTTGACAGTTCATAGTTTGCGTCTGCCATCTTTCTCCGTTTGACACTTGACTGCCTTACCCATCTATGGGGTGCACATGACAAAACCTCGTAAAGTGCTCAGATCTGCTTTTCTTAATTTCACTTTGAAATATTAAACACACATTTATTGAGAAGCCAAAATTATAAATTGTCATCAACAATTTTTATTAATTTGTTTATTTAAAATGTGTTATTGGAATTTTAGTACTAAATAATTTTAGCATATAATCTGTATGATTTTAATTTCAATATTGTGCTTTTTCGCAAAACACTATGTGAAATGTATTATTACATACTTTAATTATATTTCTTTTTTGAGCGATGGTCTTTTTTATGAAAAGTTTTTTTTTCATTTATTTATTTTCAATATTTCGCTACCAAATAGGATTGACAAAATAACAAAAAAGTTTCTTTTCGTATCAAAAATATTTTCTTTTTCTTCTTTTTTAAAAAAATTTTGGTTAATTCAAATTATTACCTACCTTTTTTCTAATTTTAAAATTAGAATTATTTAGAAAGAGATATTCCCTAAATAAATTCAGTTAAATTAACATAAAATCATTCGAAAATTTGATGACAAGATATTAATTGTCCTTTAGAAAACGCTTAAAGTGCTATTTGCAAAATTGTACAAATATATGCGCCTCGTTAGCGTCTGCTTGTTTTTTTTTTTTTACTTGGACCGGAACTAAGGGGATGACCCCTACACATGCGATGCATTGTGCTGGAACTAGGAAATTAGGTTATGGGAAAGAGGATAGAGGGAGTAGTGTTTATTGACATTTGATTTAAATCTTCCCAAGCTAAAAGTGACAGGAAACACCTCTGCGGGTAGTCTATTCCACATTCGTGCCGTTCGGCCAAAAAACGAATTTTCATTTCAGTATGACATAGGAGGTCATTAAGAAAAATAAGAAATAGGGTAGGAGAAAGAATGGAGCCTTGTGGTACCCCTGAATTGATCTTGAACTCGTTAGATGAGATCCCGTCTATAACAACTCTTATAGCGCGATCCCTGAGAAAGCTCGATATAAATCGAGAGAAGATATCGCCGACACCAAAAGCAATAAGTTTGGACAAGAGTGCTCCATGCCACACTCTGTCAAATGCTTTTGAAATATCTAGAGCCACTACCTTACTTTCGCCAAAATGGTGGATTTTTTCCGAGAGGAAGGCTAATAAATCACCCGTGGAACGTCTTCCACGGAAGCCATATTGTCGGTCGCTAAGTAAGCTATTGGACTCCAGATATTTCATAAGATGGAAATTTAGCATACTCTCCATTACTTTAGAAATGGTAGAGCATATTGCGATTGGGCGATAATTTTCAGGGTTGCTTGCCTCTCCCGTCTTGGGGATCGGCGTAACATTTGCAACTTTCCAGCACGACGGAAATTCACCTGCATGATATAGGGTGCTGAAAAGGATTGCCAGAGGACGCGATAACGTCGAAAAGTACTGCTTCAAGACCAGTGCCGGAATTCCATTCGGGCCAGGAGACTTATTTAAGTTGAGGTCCGATAAAACCCTTTTAACTGCACGAGCCCGAAAGTATATCTTTGGCATAGTTACGGATACACGCTCGGATGAGGGCAGTGGTTGATTGCTTTCCGGCAGGTGAGAATTGCCTGCAAACATTTCAGCAGGAGGTTAGCCTTTTCAACCGGGTCAGTGAATATTTGATCAGCCTTTAAAAGAGACGGAATAGAAGAACTAGCATTTCCCCTAACTCTTTTAACGAATGACCAAAAGCTTTTACTTCCCCGTGGGGCAGTAAGAACTTTAGCGCGAAGACTCTGCTCGTACAAAGCCTTTGCACGTCTTAGCACTTTGGCACACGAAGTTCTCGCCCTTTTGCGCATCATATCAGCATCTGCGTTTTTATTATTCCGCCAGACACAAAACGCTTCCTCTCTGGATCTGGAAGTTCCGCAAACGAAAAGGAGGCAGAAATGGTGCAATGATCCGAATTACCGAGAGGTGCGCTAATGTTCATTTCATACTTTTCAGGGTGTGAAGTGAGAAATAGGTCGAGGGTGTTGTGTTGGTGCCCGTCAACACATGAAATATGTTTTATTGTTGTAATTTTTATTGTAAGTTTGAGTAAGTAAATTATTTAAGTTCTTCAGATTTATTTTATTTTTTTTGGTTGTCTATAGCGGTTTTCTCTTTTTTTTTCCATTATTGATGTTGTTAAATTTTTAGTGTTTTTTGGTGTTTAATTTAGTTTATTGTTTTTGTTAATTGTTCGCGTAAGTAAATTATGTTTTGTACTTGAACTTTCATTTAATTATATTTATTTATTTCATTATATTTGTTGCAAGAACAGCGGAGCAAAATAAAAACACGTGAACACCGAAGGAGGAGATAAACACTACTTTTGTATTTTACTTTTGTATTTTATAATTAACCAAAACCTTGAACAAATAAATGATTGGCTGCATGCACAAAGTAGGCCAAAAATGGCGGCCTTGCATTTGAGAAGTAAACAAAAGCTTTACTCCCCAAGAATGCGGAATATTTTTTGCTTCCACTCGTCTCCAAGAGACTGGGACAACAAGGCTGGCCAAGTCGTAGCAACCGTTCTGTAGATAAATTCTATGCTTGCCAAGATGTCGAATTGGAGCCCAGAAGAGAGACCAGCCGACGTGCCACTCAATTGGGTACCTACGCAGAATTTGAAAGATTTTATGAGGTTTCCTTACGAAGTGCAGAAAAATTTCAGTAAAAGAATACCGCGTGATTGTTTTTGTCCCGCTTTGTATAAATAAAAGATGTGCTCTTTGCGTTAAGATAATTGATGGCTGATTTAAATTATTAAATACTATTATTTTGGTCCTTTTTTCAGTTGAAGAGATTAATCATTTAAAAAAAAAAATATAACCGAAAAATTTATGAAAATTGTAAACCCCATGTTGACTTTTGGCCAAAAAGGCGACCAAAAAGTTGTATGTTTGTTTATGTTCTCTTTTTTGTAAAAGTCGATAGTTCTGCATCAGTAGATAAATTTCGAAAAATATCATAATTGTCAACTGTGCTATTATGATTTTAAAGTAAAGTCAATTTAGACGTGTGAACAGATCATGTATTTAAAGATTAAAACAAAACCCGCGTTAAAGTTGTTTTTTTTTTGGCGCCTAGGTCTTTTTGGCACTGATGACTCGATATAAGGAAATTTTTACTGTCGTATTCACAAAAATTTCTTTTAGATTTACAAAAGGTATAAGAGTTGAATTTCGTAAGGAAATTTGTTGATTAAAAGTTTTATAAATCAAAATACGTTTTTATGCAGCTGCAGTTCAAATTTAATAAATTTTTTTAAAATCTTTATCTACCTGTGTCTAATAAAAAAGATTTGTTAAATACTTTACAATTATTCCATAATGTCAAACAATGGGAATGATTTACTTCAGTTCTTTTATATTGCATGAAAAAATGTGCATTCTTCGTTACTGGAATTTTATTATATTTTTATTTTTTTTTGTTTTTTTAAATTTCACTGGAATTTAAGGATTTTTAATTTCAACTTCTTCCGATATTTGTATTTTTTCACATACGTATAGTATATGAAAATATCAGAGAAAAAGAAAAATGCAACTTAAAAATGTCCTTTTAAGTTCAACATCAATATTTGCATTGTTATAAAAACTTTGTTAAATAAATAAAGGTATGCCAAAAAGTTTTAGAAATGTTTGTGGAAGAAATTCTTTTTTTTTTTTTAAATAATAGAAAAAAAGCAATTGTAAGAATAGAAAAGCTGAAGTAAAGAAAACTTTGCAAGACAAAAGTTTTTAAATTGAAATTCATTTACATGCAGCCATATGCCGTCATTGCAAGTTAAACAATATTAAAGTCATACTCTCTTAAAGTCATACAACTGCACATACACACACTAATAATTGCATTTGTATGTGCATTTAAACATGTTACACTACTAAACATTGTAGGTTTCTGATTTTTTCCTATACCATATGCCAGGGGTGGCCAGCTACTCTAACTTCTGCAGTTACGTTTACAAATTAATATTTTTAAGAGAGATTTTTTTTTATTATATTAAGATAATCAAGTTGAAGGTAAATTTTTATAACAAAAATGAAATATTTATTCTTTTGATATGTAAACATCTATACGCTAGGGGGTAAACATTTTTTTCACAATACAATTTAGAGTAAGATTGTAATTATGATAACACGGTGTGAGCTGTGTATGAGTGGATTAGTGTAATCATACGGACAACAATAAGTACAGAGAAACTTAACAGCTACATAGAAATACACTAACACCATCTAGTGCGCAATAGTAGTAGTAGTAGTAGCTACAAATTTTCACTAATTGTCGTACATTATGTTATCGTAGGCAAATAAAAACAACTAAATAAAATGAATACAAAAACATTTAATTTTAATAACTTTTAAAAAGATTTTTTGCACTTTTAATAAGAAATTTACTAAAACAAAGCAAAATAAGGAAAACAAAAAAATATTTCATTACTAGATGTTTACACATCTTCCCTGTGATCGGACTCACATTTTTTTTTATATCACATTAAAAATAATATAAAAAATCTAGACATTTATTTATTTTTGAAAGAAATATATGTAGATACGTTTTAATTTTTTAAAACATTTATTTCACTTGATTACGTGATTGCAAAATAAAGTAACGAATTGTTACGTTTTACCTTTTATTTTTTTGTTAAGGTTTTATTTACTTGTCCTTTGTTTAACTACTGTAATTGAATATTGTTCACTTTCACGAAATTAATTTAAACGTTCGCTTCAAGAGTGTTTTTACAACTGCATTCCCAACGAAGGCAGCGCAGCTTTTTACGATGGCGCTCACTTGCCACTAGACTATGTCAGAACATTCTATTATTTTCTAGCAACTTTGACATTTGTGTGGAATATCCCAGAGATCCGTTAATTTGAATTTACATCTGTATTTGTATGATAACTTACATATGGTAACGTACTACTGTTTTATTAGTGTCAATTCGTGCTTTGTCAGTCTATGTTAATGTTTGTTGTTTTGCGTTTCGTAAGTTTTTTATGTAAGTTGTGTGTTTGTTTATCGTGTTGTCTGTCGATCAAAATCCGGAACGTTCTAATGAAATACGTTTATACGAGGGTTATTTACAAATTGCTGTTAATAAATGTTTTTCCGTAACAATATGGTATTACTCTAATTTTCAAGTGAATCCGTTTAAATTTAAAGTGAAAAATTCTTTTTTCGTCAATTAGTAGAAGTCGAATTTTTATGTTTCTTAAATTTATTTGTAAATCTAATATCGAAGTGCACCAGTTTTCAGCACTGCTGCTGAGAATGAATTGGTGCAATTGCGCTAAAAGAAAAAAAATGTTTATTTAGTTTCTGAGACAGTCAGATTAATTAAAAACATTTAAACGAAATAAAAAGTTATTTTCCCCACTCTACATTCCACATATTTACTAAACTTTTTTCAATGCTTTAATAAAAATATTAAAAAGCAAAATATAGACGCCTACAAGAAAATAAGCATTTTTCCTATTTTTTATTTTATTTTATGAAACAATTTAGCGTGAACCTACCGTGTTGAATTTTATTTGTTTTTACGCTCTTTGTTTTTTGCAATTATTCTTATAGGATTATTAAACATTGTGCGTAAAAGCCATTACAATCGACTTTAAGAGCCGCGTTATGCCCATCTCAGCCATATACGAATAGACGAATGAAATGTAACTGAGACAGGAAGTCGAGCAAAGCAGGTGCAACTGCTAAAGACAAAAAAGAAACACTATTAGACTAAAAACCCCTAAAAGCCGTCATGTTTGCTTTTCTCACACTTTCAGTTGGCTGTTTTAGTTGCAATTTTCTCCTTCTTTTCTTCTTTGCTACGTGAAAGAATGCACCAAGCCGTCAACGTTCTAAACTTTTTGTTAGATGTCATCTTCTTGTTGTTAGTTTTTTTTTTATTCTATATATTTTTTTTTTGTTTTTGCAACACATAAAATTTTCTAGTTCAATAAATATTTTAAACAAAATACTCATGTGTACCACACATGCACTAGAAAAAGTGAAAGAAACTGAAAAAAATAAAGGAAAACTTGGATGTTTTTTAGAGCAGAACACATGCAGGTGGCAAATTTCAAGTATTTCATGCAATTTTTCTATTTTCTTGAAAACATTTTCTTATTTGCTTTACTAGTTAACTGGGTGACACACGTGCGTTTTTTTTTTATTTTTTCTACACGGAAGATTTGTTCGAAAGTTTTGTTGGAAATATTTTCATTTTCCTTTTTTTCATCTGGCACTGATGCTTAAGGATACGTGCAAGGTTTATCTGAGTTTCTTTTCATTTGCACTTTAACACAGTTGCGGTTTGCTTTCTTCTGCAATTTTGTATCAACTGCTTTGGCAATAATGTTGTAGCCGTGTTATCTATTCAGTTTAAAATTTTAAATCTGGCACAGTTCACCCACAATCGTTTGGTTAGTTTCACTATTTTAGTGCTTTGAAGAAATTTAAAAATTAAAATTTTTCTATTTAAAATAAATTTCTAATTAGAAATAAAAATACTTGGTAATATATTTCATTCATTTTAATATACCGTTCTTCCTAAGACTGTTTGTAATTCATATTTTAATAACTTAATTTCAAAATTTTTTTTATAGCTCTAGTTTTTTTTATTATAAACTCTTCGAAACTGCCTAATTATTCTGACACATATTGTTATACGAGTAGTTAAAAATAAAACAACTTTTGCTATTATTTTCTTGAATGCCTTATCTAAAACACGAACGTTATTCATTTAAATAACCTAAGCAGGCCACAGAAGAGAAAACTCATAAAATGTCTATAGAATTTAAGCACCCTTGTAACTCGTGCTGGTATTTAAATTAAAAAAGCAGAAACAAACTACTTGTGTTACTTGCGAGTAAGTTTTGTGTGTGTGTGGAGCGTGTGTGTGGTTTAATAATATGCAATTTAACAAGTGCATTATGAAAATGCATACACAGACAGATTGTAAACATAATTGCACACAGCCACTTGCATACTAAAATATTATATTTCTTCATTTTAGTATTCGCCCACACATACGTACATACATATGCATGTAATAAAGTCTTAAAAGTAAATACATTCACAAATGAAACGTCTTGGCAACGTGCAATCAACATAAACCAAAAAACAAAACTCATTTGGAAAAGCCACCTTCCATATTTGCAAAACAATATGCGGGTAGTATGATAGGTTATGGGTAGAATGTATAGAAATTTTTTTCCGCATTAGTTTATCTGTTTAAGAACCACTGTATTGTTGCTTTAAATTCTAATCACATTTATGTGGGCTCCGTTTACTGCTAATAGAACCCAGGTAATAATTTCTTCATCAAAGAATCAAGCTTTTAGTTACAAGTTTAGTTGAAATCAGTTTAACCCTGGATAGATAATCACATTTCTTGCACATTCTTGCTCGTGTCTATATATTTTTCAAAGACTCATTTCTTCTTGAAATCAAAAAGTGTGAGGTCGAGTTACCAAAAGTAATCCTGTTGCCGTGATGCATCAAGAAGTCGAGATATCTTTAGAATAGCAATTTCATTGGGTTATTCACTCGCATAGTTTCCATGTGTCTTAAAGCAAGAAGAAACTAAAATATTTCCTTTTAAATTGTGCTGGATGTCAGCATTATCATGTACATATTTACTTGATCTAAAAGCCACTACTCTTTACAACTTATACAGCTGCTACTTCCGTAAATTGAGTAAGTTTTAATCTGTATATGGATTTTGTTTAGCATGTGAACATAAAATTACAATTTCAGCCACAATCTAATTTAATATATGGAAAAGTTGTAATGACTGCAATGAAATTATAAAGCTGGGATGTACAAAAAACATTTTGACAATGTTGCTTATTTTTTTAAAATAATATTTTAATACCCTTCATGAATCTTCGTACCTTCAATATGAATAGAATACTGTTCCTGTACGAAACTAAGCGAAACTAAGCAGTATTCTTATTGGTTCGGTAAATATTTACAATCCTTGTTTGAGAATGAGATTTTACCGATTCTTCAATATATTTGAAAGAATTTAAAAATTAATTTGTTGTATAAGACTGATGATTGCATGAAAATTATTACAAAACTGTGTACTATAACCTACTGAATGCCAATAATGCCCAAATTCATAGTCATTAGTTAGCTAATAGCAATAGTTTAACCCATAATATTTGATTCACAGCTTTTTATTTACTATTAGTTCAACCGCCAGATGTCATTGGTTAACAAATAGTTAGACAACATCTGATTAGTAAATTATTATTAGTATTTTTGTTTTGATATCATATATCATAATATAATATATATACATATGCATATAAAATACTATCAGTTTTTTTTATTTTCTATAATATTTTGGTTTTCGCGAACCAATTTCAGCAGCAATTCTATATCTTGCGCGCGCTTGTTTTATCCATTTTTAAGTAATAATACAACAAATGTAAACAAAAACCATATGCGATAACAGTGCTGCCAATATTTAAAATTAACAGATTGTTAGGGTTCCCATTCTCTGAAATATTATTATTATTATATACTGAGAATATTAGTTAAACAATACACAGTTTACTTATAATTAACTAATGGCTGTGAATTTTGGCCTAAGTGGGCTATTGCGGCTTCCCAAAACATCAGGCTGTTCCGTATTGACAATGTTTATGGTGTAATTGACAAGGAAAACGTTTATTGAATTATTTCTTAAAGATAACTGTGTATTATGAGTTCAATAACACTACTCGTATGTGGAAAAACTAGAAAAAATTTTATTTTATTTATACTTTTGAAATGACGATTTTGTAATTTTTAGAAATTCGCTTACAGCCACAAAATAGAAAGTTCTCGATAATATACAATTTTTTAGGACAATATATCTTAAAAGATAACTTTTTGATTTAAACAAAACTGGTCTTATTTTATGTTAGGTTATGTTAGATGGGGCGAATGAAGTATTACCGCAGGTGCCGTTTTGTTACACCCCAAGTTGTCCAAGAAATGCAGCCCAACATCGATCTAGCCAGACCAGGCATTCACAAAGAGAAAAAGAGAGAGAAAATGCACAACAGTCTCCTTCTCCGAAACATTCCCACAGCCTCTATACCGGGCGTTGAACGGAATTCCCATCTTCCCAGCACGCATGTCGATAGCCTAATGGCCCGTGCAAACGACCGTGAATCTACTAAGGAACAATCTGGAAAAGTTCAGGAGTCTCGGAGATCTAAGCAAATCACACCGCTGCCACAAAGCTCTTGCTATGGCCCAGTCAGAGATGGAACCCCACCTCTCCTGACCGTTCCCAACGAAAACTCCTCCATCTGTTTCTTTGAAACAGAAAAATTGATCCGCGTGAAAAACTCCTCCCATTAACGAATTATAGTCCATAATAACCGTTGGACAGTTTATGTCATTCAAATTACCTCTACGGTTTCTCCCAGAAACAGCCGTTTGTTCAGTTCCATGAAAATTTTATGCTAAAAATATTGCTTTGTTGCCGGTACATTACTAGAGTCCCAATCACCCTTTATAATTTTCTTGTCAATATTAAGTAATATATTCTCGAAGGCTTTTTAGCTTTTAAGGAACTAGCTCCATACTTCTATTAAAAATTTACTTCTACTTTTTGTGTCAAACCTCGCTGTCATTCACTTTTGAATACTTGAAAAATATCGAAACGAAAATAAAGCAGAATTTATTATAATCTGCACTAATCTAACAGTTTGTTCAAAAGTGCTATTTATCATTCTACTGAAGCCAACACAAACAGTTTGAATCCTCTGTGGGAAAAAAACTCTGAAGTTCTTTTCGATAAGATCTGCACCAAACGTCATGTTAGAGATATTTATCACACCTTCTAATGTTCTCTATAGTGATCCATATGGCATATTTTTACGTCAATGATTGTTGATTTTATTATTTTATTTATTTTTCGAATTTAAATCAATTAATATATTTGGCCATCCTTATAACTCCGTCAGTGATATAATTTTTTTTGGCGACGGCAAATCCAATTGGATGCAATATTTTAAACATTAGTTTTGTCATGTTAAAAGGCTCTGTGCCGTATTTACCCAATAAGTGGGCAGTAAGTAAAGGGTCAACTCGCTACGATCGAGTAAGATACTTTAGTTTAGACCTCGACCTCTAAATGTACGTTGTACTTGTCAAAAACGACGTTCCACTGATTCCCATGATATTGGTTTTCTGAAACTGCAAAATAATGATCGATAATAAAACAAGTAAAAATTTAACGAAAGCAACCATAAGTGTTCAAATCAAGATCTACAAAATATGTATTGTTTTGGTCCGCTCGATGGAGATATCTGCTAAAAATAACAAACAAAAACAATATTCCAGGTCACTTCTGAACCATCGCTCTTCAAATTTCATATCGCTTCATTGTTCCGATATAATATTTTCCATAAATACATTATTTTAAATTAATTGCCGGTTTAAAATAGCAGGGAAATAATTATTAGTTAGTCAATTTACGATTAATTGCTGGAGTAACTTCCTTAATGGTCTTAAGATTAGGTAGAAATGCATTATTTTGAAAATATATACAAAGATAAATCCCAATAGTACTGAACTTACCATCCCTGCTGAACATTTAGAAGTTGATGTTGTTGCCTTTATATTTAACACAAATACAAGTTCAAATAAACTTTCGTGATTTTCGTTGTATAGTTTTTGCAAAATGTGTTGCTGTTGTTGTATGAAATTTTACAGCATATTATGAAAATAGTGTGTAGTTTTGTTGTTTACATTACGTAATTAATTTAATGTATTTGTTGAAGAGTTTCTATTTATACTAACTCTCTTGCACATTTCCCCAGGCATATGCTGCATACCCACAAAAGCATAGACATCACTAATTCTAACTCTGATACGCTTTCTTTTTTCACGTATAAATTTACATTTATTCAGTTGTACGTCTGTATGTGTGTATATGAAGATACAAAACACTAAAGACTTTTTGTCAATTAATTTATGTGCATTAAGACACAAAACAGTGTTTGTTTGTAAGCGCACACATTTATGCAAATACATTAGCTTGCGTAAATACGTATTGCATACACTACCTAGATAAGTATGTATGTATGCATGTGTGCATTTGTGGCTTTGCATTAGTTTGAGTATTTGCATTATTGTGTTTCAATAGCAGTTGGTTGGGGGTGTTGAAAGTTAGACTGCCAAATATTTGAAACGAAAGTTTGAGGCAGAATGCAAAAAACAAATAAATTTTCAAATTTGTTTACAACGGCATCAACAAAATGCAGCATAATAAAATAATTTAATTAAGGTTTTCACCTAAAAGGAAATAATGTTTCATGTGCGTGAATTTTTTGCAGGTAATAATTTTCAATTAGTATGAAAGAATTTTAAATATAATCATTCCCATTGAGGTGCAGTGGTAAGAGTTAGTCAGTTTTAAAATATTCTGTATAAAGGCCGGAAGTATTTTTATTCGTGGGTATTCACTCGAAATGCTATTGTAGTTACCAAATGACAGCATTTTCAATTGGTGACATTATTTACAAGCCAATTGCGGAATCATATCGTTTTCGGCTGTAGTCATTCATAAGATGAACGCCAGTTGGGTAGCGAACGAAGTTGTGTAGCGAACTTTGTTTCATCCTTTCATGTTAAATTTGTTAATTTTTAGACGGTGACGACAGCACTGGTATCGCCGGGCGTATGATCTCGTCTTATTGATCAGAGTCCTTTGGAATTTTTGTGCTGCTTCCTTTGTGTGGATTCCACACCATAGGAACAGCAGGACTAATGTTGAACTGGCAGGACTGGGTTCGGCTGGTTTGCCATCTGCTACTGTTTTTCTGATATATTGGTCTCCTTCACTGTTACAAATCAACAGCTACATAGATGTAGGTGATGTTCTATCTCTAACAGAGCCATAGCAAAAGTTCCCTGGCCGCATTATGATGGGTATAGAACTCGGAAAATCCTGAATTTTACCCGATTGTATATTGGGCCCATTGGTTTATCAGCACTGCTATAAATGAAAAAAGGGCAAAAGCAGAATTGTAAGATAGTGAAGCTACACCACAAGTTGTCTCCCTCACTATCCCTTTCCACTAGTTCCAGCACAATGCATCGTATGAGTAGGGGTCATCCCCTGAGTGCTGGTCCAAGGCAAACAAAAAATAAGAGAAGATATGTGGTGCAACAACAACAACAACAACAACAACAACAAAAACTTTTCAATAGACGTTATTTTTCTAAATGTATTTTATTCGTAAATTTCCAACTTGTACTTTTGAGAAACAAGATCTAACAAAATATAAAGATATAATATATTTCCTTTTTCAAATCCAATTTTTTCTCTTGAACATGAGAGTTTTAAGTTTATAATCAGAAATTACGAAAAATCCACTGATGAGTTAACTAAGCATTAGAGAAGTAATACTATATGGATATGATTTTTTCCTTAATAATCAATTTTATTGTGTATTTATATTAAAAATACTTTATGAGAATATCATTATTACATAATACATTTCATATATTTCTTCGGTAAATTAAAACCAGAAATTTTTGAAATTAGAATCATATAAATATCCAAGAATATAGAGCAAGATTTTAAACTTATTTTCTTTATAAATGGTTTATTAGACAAATTAACATACAAAATTCAATCAATATACATTCTATAAATCGAAAGAAAATTTATGAATATGTCAGTTAAATTTTATTCTCGATGGATCGAAAATGAACTACTTATGAACATGAAAACTTTATTAACAAGAAGTCAACATTTTAAAAGTCTTTAGATATCATTTTCATGTCATTTGACCAAATTCATTTGCAGTCTTTTTATTAATATTTCAAATATTTTTTTTCCTACAATCTCGCCTATTTTGCTGTTTACAGATAAAACAATTTGAGCAATAAATTTTCAATAACATTACTAAAGACTTCAGGCAAAACAGGCATCCATCTTACCAAACTAATCAATCTTACAATTAATGTAATAGACATTTTTGCCAGCATTGCACACACACTCAAACAAGCAAACCTAAATACATGTTTCTCAATACAGTCACTCAGCTAAGAGTCTTGTGTGCTAACTAACCCGTACATAAACTGTACAATATAAAGGATTGTGTTGTCAAATACTAATTAAAGCTAGAAACAAGTCAAAACATGTTTCAATTGAGTACATTTTACAACATCATATTGAGCTGACATTCTATCAACATTGTCATCATCAGTAAGAACACTTTTTCGGGTTAATTTTTTGTTGTAAATTGAAAAGGCAAAAAATATGAAAATCAAATGTTCTGAGTTATCCGGTGAAATGTGATGATACTTATGTATACCCAAACCAAAACTGTTGACGAACAGAAAAAATGTATACCCAAACCAAAACTGTTGACGAACAGAAAAATTGTATGGCCTTTTCGTTCACAGACCCACACACACACACACATACACATATATATACTCACTCACTTACTGTGTTTGATTGTTCAGCAGCTTTGACTATGGCTACTGCTAACTCGTGCCCATCATAGTTAACAGCAATCAAAATGGCTTCAGTATGAAAATAAATGCTGAAATTTCCCACCCAGTAAAATTAATGAAGATAATGATGACTTTGCTGGAGCAAAATTTTTATATTATTACTTTTTATAATGTGAGTTAATTAATCATGAGATCCAAGAATATTAGAAAGACTTTATACACATTTTGTTTTAATATTCTGGTTTCGTTCTTATTCCCTTAATTTATGTTTCCCAAAATAAATTTAAATTCACAACAAGTGATTAAATCTTGAATCTTAAAATTATTATTTAGAACCGAACTGTGAACTTATTTCGTTTTCGTTGGTGGTGTATTGAAGTGGTCATACGTCTTGCGGTATGCGGTATTAAAGGCCAAAGAAAGGTGATGGTACAGGGTGTCCAGAGGGAAGGTATACTACTTTGTTTTGCCGCCATTTTGGTAAACATTAGTCTTGACAGTTCATATTTGGCAGTCGTGAAGTAGACACGTGGCAAATTTATTACGGAAAAATACTCGATAAACCAACGTATTTTAATCGTTAAAACATTTTATCAAAATCAATCATCGATTACTGTTACGATGAGAAGGTTACGTGAAATTTTTGGGAGAAACAACGTATCAACAAAACGCACTATTTATCGTGTAGTGAATGATTTCGAAGAAATAGGGTCTGTAGGTGATAGGCCCAAGCATGGACCACAACGTAATGCAAGATCGGTGGAACTCTGCTCAAGAAAGTGTTCAAAATAATCCATCAACCTCAAATCGACGCTGTGCTCAGGAGCTTGGTCTTCAAACTTTTTAACGCCACTTGATTAACATGTGGTATCAACAAGACGGTGCCACATCGCATACAACCAGGATTACAATGGAATTACTGCGAGACCATTTTCCACAACAAGTTATTTCAAGAAATGGTGATGTTGATTGGCCTCTATCGTCGCCTGATTTGACTGCTCCGACTTCTTTTTGTGGGGATGTCTGAAAAGGAAGGTTTATGCAAACAAACCAGAAACGCTTGAGCAACTCAAACAAAATATGAAAAATGTTCTCAAAAGGGATCTGAGGCTAACAGGGGCGGACATTTATCTGATATTGTATTCCATACATAATTGCCGACATAAAATAAAACATATCCATGCTCTTTCATTTAATCAAAAATTATAACAAACAAAGTAGTATACCTTCCCGGCGGACACCCAGTATAATATGAGGTGGGGATGACTTTATTAAACGTATCAAAATAAGCGATTTAGCTTTTTTTCCAGCTCCTGGCAACGTTGTTTGTAAAGTCATAGCAAACAGTTAATAAATTAAAAAAATAAATAAAATTTGGAAAGCCCCAAAATTAAAAGAGAATATTCGAACAAGGAACAGATCGAGGATGATACAACGCAAATATTTAAAAAAAGGTACGGAAGGAAAATATAAATCAAATCGTACGAAATTGGTCAGCAAAAATTTCAGTCAAGGTTTTGTTCAAGTGTTGCAAATGTAACCAAAAAATCTGCTCACAATTGGTTGAAAATTTTTACAATTGCAAACACTTGGTCTTTCAAATGCACCAGATTGTGAGTTGGGCTAATGTGAGTTGTTATTACTACAACATTGTATTATTAAAAAATAAATAAATAATTTTGAAAAAAAAAAACAAATTCGTCTGAATGTACAATTTTAATATTTGGAAACTTTGTACATTTTATTGTGGAATGTGTTGTCCTTATTTAGATGTTGAAGGATCAGAGAGTAAATTTTATGTTTCAGGTTTAAGCACGTTTTCATCATCATAATTTTCAAGTGAAAATTTTCAATTAAACTTAATTGCAAAATATTTTCAAGAGCATTTTTATTGTCTTGTTTTCTACCATCAATGGGGAGCAATTGCGGCCAGGCAATATATTTTATCGTGCAAAACAGCACCAGTTTGCAATAGAAGTTGGGAAACATTTTTTTGTTCTCTGTTTTAAAGGATGGGCGAGGATTTTATGTTGTTTGTATGTTATAATTTCTATAAAAAAAGACCTGTGTAAATATTTTTGCCTATTGTTGTTGTTGCTGTTTCTTGTTGTTCTTTCCTTTTTCAATGGTTGAATTGTTTGTTGTAGTTGTTTTTGGATTTTTTCAGTAGAAGTACATATTGCTCAATGTGGTGGATATTGTCATTTAGTTAAGTCAGTTTACTTTTATCTTTATAAATTGGGTTTAAACAGTTTGTGTGAGTGGGTGTGAGATTTGCTCTAATTATGGGATGAAATATGTTCCCCACTTTACTTAATTACAACGGGACCGAACGAAAAAAAATTAAAAATAAATCCGAAAAGAGTGCAAGTATAAATTTAGACAGATGGCAATTTGGGAGATTAGGTTATATTCATCATATTTTGTTGGTGTGTGTGTGCGTGTGTTTTTATGTGTGTTAGTATTAGAGTTTGCGCTTGTTAAGGTCGTAATAACATTAAGAATTTAAGCATGTTTTTAAAATTGAATAACTTTTAATTTACGACAATTTATTCGCAATTTAAAAACCCCCAAAAAAAAAGACAGACATTAAAAAACTGTGAAGAATTTTAACAGCTTTTAAGTAAAATTAACAGCTTTGTTTATGTAGTGTAATTGACTTTGAAAAATATTTTAAAATGGAAATATTAATTTATTTTGTCATAATCTGGTGACATAAATCCGTTCATTTGTACAGCGATTGTAAAGTGATTGAAATTTCCGAAGCTGTCTAATTTTTAGACTGTTTTTTTTATAAAGATTAAGGTGAATCTGCAAAAAATATAGAATATAACAGCGCTTTTTTTATTATTTATATTTAATTTAAAAACAATAGCAAAACACAACACAACGCATACCGTGTTTGACATTAAAAAAAAAAACACTTTAATTGAGTCGTTATCTGTATACTGATCTGACTTGCCATACATGCACTCAAAATAAATCAATCCATCAATACTTAAATCTTAAGCGGTGTCAAAAGTACGTAAGTACAGATTTTCTTAAATCAAGTGCAGAATACTAAAAGCAAGTACGTATTTTTTATGCGCTAAATACTTACTTTTATCCCTATTTTATGCCGAATCCATACTTGAAACCCGAAAACGGAATTCATTCAAGAAAAATTGTGATCAAATCCAATCCAAAAGGCGCTTGATTCAAGAAAATTAAACAAAGTTGATTTAATCGCGAATCCGTACTTGAAATGAGCCGAAAACTAAATTGATTTAATAAATAGCAAGATCGAATCAAGTTGGTTAATTTTTGAAACGTACTTGTTGTATCGTTAACAATTATCTATATATTCACTTCGTTGCAGCTAATACCAAATCATCACTTGACCTTCGACCAATTGTTTTAAAAAGCTGAAAAATGCTTCATGTTTTTATAAAATACAAAAAAGAATTCCATATTATGTTTAAGATATTTTTTTTTAAAACATAAGAAAATTTTATGAAATATAGGATTATCAATTTAGTGGTTTCAAAACCGCCGGTCTGGCAAGGCTGTCAGCTGTTAATATATTTCATCTGAAGTGTTATTTATTTAGTGAAAAGTTTGCCATTTACGAATATGGATTGCTTAACAATCGAAGAACGCTTAAAAATAGTACAAATTTACTACAAATAAGGTGGTTCAAACGTGGCCACTTTTCGAGAGTTATTTCATAATGAAATAACTCCCAAAAATATCATTTATATCATTTCCGGTTTGGTTACTATTTCATTTCCTTGGGATTTAATTCATTTCTTTAGTGTGTCATTTATTTTGGAATTTATTTCATTGGAAGTTACAATACTGGAACTTATTTCACCTCCGACTTATTACAAAGAGCAATGACAATACTTTTGCGCCTCTCTTTATTATATATAAAAGTACATATTCATCTACAAGCCACAATTTTTTTATACACGACTTATCTCCATTTGTTTAGTTTAACTTGTCCTTGAATAGTTAATTTTTAATTGTTAATAGGCCTTCATGCATAAAGAACAAGCAACTAAGGAACAAACAATGGTAAAAGTTAATATTTGAATGGAAAGTGGTGGTGCAAAATAAATTTACTCTCAACACAGTGTTAAATGCCACAATGAAATATCAACTCGTGCTTAAGAATAAGAATAGAAAACTTGTTTTCTTGCGATAAAAGAGAAAAATTTAAACATGCATAAACATGCACGTACCAGTTAAAGTTATACATGCCATGGAAATAAGCCAGCCAGCCAGTCAAAGCAACAGCTACACATAAAACTCTTTTTCGAAAAAAAAAGAAAAACACTCATATAGTTTGACACTAATACACGTACACTTATAACAAACTTGTATGCATATAAGTTTTTTAAATTTTTTTTATTCCTGCATAAAGCAACAGGGCTGGGATAATGTAATTTAAACAGTTTTTATACAATTGAACACAACTGAACAGAAACAAATAATTTTTTTTTTTAGGTAAAGAATAAAAAACTATAAAAAGTATTGCAAAGAAACTCAAACATGCAACAATAGTGTGAAATGTAAATGTTAAGAAATAAAAAAATACAAGAACAATGGCAAAAAATAAAGTTGTAAAAGTATTTTTTTCTTTTTTTTTTGTAATTGTTTGGCATAAGTAAAAGTTCTTTAACACTCAATGACATTCCACAACGAAAATAATGTTGGAAATTAAAAAACAAAAAAAAAACGATTTATTTTTTTTCGCGCAAATTCAGTCATTTTAAATTAATACCTAAAATTTTTTCGAGATGTTTTGCATATTTACTTATTTGTGAAGTTCGTGATCTTAAATTGTAATGGTTTTTTATTTGAGCTGATGAAGTTTTTAAACTGCGAATTTGTATAAATAATTTTTATATTTTTCACAGTTTGACATTCCACTATCGTTCGCTGGCAGTACTTCAATATTATCAATTGTAAAGGCAATGGTTTTATATGATTTTAAACTATTTGGTTAATATATTTATAGCACAAGCCCATAAACTCACGCTCACTTATGGTAACTTACAAGATAATGTATGTATGCTGCGTGTAACACATGACTAATAGAAAATTTGTTCTGTTTTGTCTGATTGAGAATTAATATAAAGAAATCTTAGGCTCAAAATCACGAGTTTTTTACAATTTGGAGGCACAAAAAATAATTGAAGCAAACATTATCTGAGTGGAAGATGTTATAATTGAGAAATGTTGCGAAAACGCAACGGATAGTCATGAGGCTTCAGTGGTTGCACAAATTGAACTTTCGTAAGTCTTTATGCAAAATTCATCACAAAGAAATGCGAGAAATTTGCAGTTCCTGAGAACGATGACCAGTTGATGTTAATGGCTGTTCTTGCATATTCTCAGCCACAGCAACAATGTTTTCGATTGAACGCAACGATTTTCATGAATTCGCTTCACAAATTGACCCACAAACTGAACTGAAGTTCGATATCTTCTCGAAAGTTTTCCACATAAATTTCTTATAGTTTGCGTGAAAGACTCACTACTTTTGAAGTAACTTTCTAATAGTTCCCAATTTCATTCGAGCGTATAGAGTCCCATTTTGCAAATGTCAAACCTAAACCAGAAAATAAGAATAAAAATGAATGAATGAATTCTATCTTTCAAAGTCAAAGTAATCGGTGGTTATAATTTAAAATTATAAAAGACCCACCCTGTACAAAAATAAATATATTTAAAATAGAATTAAAAAATTTTATCTCTCAAATTCATAAAAAATATTGAATGCCTTATTTGAGAAATTTCTGTGGAATAATTGTTATTTAATAGTTTTTATAAATTTGAGGGTTATAATTCTGAACAATTTTATCTATCTTGCATACAGAAATAATTACTAAATAATTGAATTAAATAAAAGATTTGTTTGATTAAAAATAAGACCGTAGGCTTTGAAAATTATTGAAATTGAAGCAAATTTATTTTATCAAAATATTTGTTAATTCCATTTTAAATCTACGCTGCAATCTAAATTCATTATTGCAACCCATTTACGAGTACAAATTGCAACAAGAACCAACACAAATATATGTATATGCATGTTGCATATTATTATAAAAATAATTAAAAATACTACTAAAATTTTACAAGCAACAGCAACATTACATAATCGTTGATAATTTCTTTATAATTTTGTTGTTTGCATAATTTCTCTCTTCTATTTTTTTATTGTGACATACTTAAATTTTCTATGATATCATAAATTCCTATATGTACATATGTTTATGAACATACATACAATATATGCATCGTTATATATATCGTTACCTTAATGTAAAAAGGCCCTAAGTCACACTTCTTTTTAAATCGATTTGTTTTGCAAATTTCGACATGTAATTTTCTAATAAAGCGTTGATGAAAGAAATTTGTGGGTTCCGACTAACCACTGGCAAGATTAGCATTTAGAGTACGGAACATGATTTTTGACATAAAGTAGAGAGTGGGGTCACTAAGGTCTCCCACAGAAAAATAGGCTTATATCATTTATAGGTTTTCTTATTAGTATAGAAAAGAATCTGCCTGTCCCATGATGTCACACGATATCGTTCGTTCGTTTAATTACATTGAAAACAAAAACAACATTTTAAATTCTGGTTTTGTTCTGCATATAAATAAAGAGTGGAACGATATCGTGTGACATCGTGGGCCAGGCAGATTAAATTCAAAGTAAAAAATTATTATTTTATTAATTTTCAGCATTTATTTTGAATAATCGCACCAACTCACATTCAGTAACCAGTTTCCAATAACAACTAAGAAGTTTGCCTCTGGGAATATTTGTCATTGTACTTTTAGAATTCTCTTTTGACTACTCCGCTAATATGAAGACAAATTTTTTTTGCATTGCTTGCATCACTCATTTAACTAGTTACTCCTGGAGTAACATTAACAAGATTGCATGCTGACCTACCAGTACGTGTTTGTGGAAATGGCTTCAAAGACCAAACCTTGGCGGTGAAATATTCTATAGTCGAAGAAAATGCAACACCAACTTCACTTATATCACTATGCGGGGGAATATGTTCCGCTTGCTCTTGTACTTTTTCAATGTCGTCTTCTATTTCGCTACCTCCACTTGCATAAATATTTGTTATATTCGCAATCTGCTTCTGCTTCAATAGCAGTCTCTTTACTATCAATTGAATAATCGTCTATCTACGAAAGTTTATTTGTGTTGTTTTCGATTTTTGGTTATAAATGGTTCTAAAGAAACTTGTAACTTGGGTCCCCCAAGCGAATAACTCCCCTTCAAAATACAAACAAACTTATTAATATTTTTATGCCACTTATAAGTTCTTGTATTTTATTCAAAATAAAACTCGACCACATAAAACGAAAAAGAGACAAAGCAATTATTTTCGAAGATATTAAAAAACGAACTAGCACTGGAGGACTTTAAGGGTTATTCAATAAAAAAAAACTGCCTTGAAAATAAGGCCGACCACAAAGTAATATGCTTCTGAACTTTTTTCGTTCTTCTATATAAAGAGCTAATGATTAGTTAGGGCCTTTCTATATTAAGGTAACGATATGTATATATTTGTACATATGTAAGTACATATAACAAGTAACTACATACATACATTAGTGAGCACTTACGTACGTTGCATAAGGGAAAAACTATAAAATGAAGAAATTATGCCAAAATGCAAATTTAAAATTCTGCACCAGAGAAAACAAAAACATGAAAGTAAGAAAATAATAAGAGATAAAAAAATATGTATGTATGTACTCGTATTTTGCATGGTACTTGTAGTTGTATATCTTGTCCGCCTGCATGATTACACATGTTTAAAACCCACAGGCCCAAACATGCATGCCTTTGTGAAACTGTTTTACATTTCTAGTTCAGTGTGCCTAAGAATGTTGCCCGAAATTGATAGTTTATTATGGTTTATAACAACAATACTGGCACATTATCTGCATGAGTAGAATGAGTGAAAGCAGCAGTGAATAGTTGTTAACTGAAAGAAGTTCATAATCATTCTGGTAAAATGGGCGTTTTAAACTCTGTCAGGTTTGAAAAATTAAAAAAAATTTAATTTGTTATTGAAAAGTTGATAAAAATATTGAATAATACGAGTATAACGAAGAAACTTTTTATAATTTTGAACCTGTAACGTAGTTTAATTTCCCAGCTGAATTATGCCTCAGTCCGTCCAGGTTCGTATTAAAAGTCTATTTCCTTTGAAATAAAGTACGTGTAAGTGTTAATGGCTCTCAGCAATGATACTACCATATTTAAGGCAGAACTTTTTGCTATACTGAAAGCAGTCACTATTCTGCAGGAGAAAGACTAGGGTGGTAAGAATGTCGGACAGTCAATCGGTCGTGTCAGCGTTGGATATAACTACGACTCGAAGATCCTGTACAAGAGGCATCAAATAACAGTGTTAGACTGTTGTGGATACCAAGAGGCTCACAATGGTAATGAAAAGGCGGATATCCAAGCGAAGAGGAGGGCGGAAAGGGGATTCATTGGACCCGGCTCTATGTTTGGTTGATGGTGGCGATGGCTGAAGTAGTCTCCACGTTGACTACAAAACCAAAACAGACATGGGTTTAACAAAAATGGCTACTAAACCGAAGCTTCAACACTGCTATAAACAAAGAACGTGCAAAAGCAGAGCTGTAGAATAATTAATTAAGCTTCACCTCCTGTCATTACTCTTGCATGAGTGCTGGTCCCAGATAAAAAAAAAATAAAAATAGGAGAAATCTAAGAGGAGCCGCGAAGTACTGGTTCAGGATTCAGGTAGATTGATACTGGAATACCGTGGAGAGCTTGAGACCCTCCAAGAATTTTCTGAATTTCTTCTGCGAGTTCACACTTGGCTTTGGTAGCCAGGCCGCTGATGAAAATAAAGAGCCCAGCCCACTTGGGTTCAAATCATCACGGTTCCATTGTGATATGTGTGAAGGAGGGAAGGGCGATAGAGTAAAATAGAGATAGAATAGAATAGGTCAGGAAGAGATGATTCATTGGACGGGCGGTGCTAACACGACAACCAGCCACTGCTTTCTGATAAACACGCCAAGTCCCTGAATCCCATCTCTGATAGCTCTAGGTAGCCGAACAACACAGCACCCAACACGCGCAGGCGCAGGTCCCCGAGTGCATTTCACTCGTAAAGGAAGTGAGCAACAATCTCATTCTCTTATTCATCGTTTCACGCAGATCAAAACTCGTTGTACGGCAGACTCATACAACTTGCAGGAATACCAATAGCCCAGTATGTAGTCGCCGTGGCTGTAAGATTCCGTAGCCGCAGCCTCGGAAGCTCCAGTAGCTGTCCAGACCTCCCGATATCAAGTCGAAGCCATCATCGCGATCATGCTGGCCGGCTCATTGAGCCATCTGCTCCGAGATTTCCCAGGAAGTGCTCACCCAAGCGTCTCCAGCACGACGGGACAAGGAGCCTGCACAATCCGTCCACGTCACCAAGCCCGGCGCTCCTTCTTACCAAATCAAAGCAAACTACAAAACAAAAAAAGTACAAAATACAAGGAGTATTCGGGAGTCCGAGTGTTCTGCTACTTTTAACCCTTATGTGAACACCAACGTACCCCGGTACCTTTAGCACTTTCATCTTGTTTTTTTTAATGGAAGCAGATGGTTCTCATACTTCAAACTTGTTGAGAACTCCTCACTATTGAAATAATTTAAATTATCATTACTTTTAGGCTAAAAAATTATATTGAATTGGCGTGGTAGTCCAATTTATTTCTTACACCCTTAACAGTACGGCAAGGTAGACGGGTACCTTCATACATTATATATAAAAAAACTGTTATAACAAGTACAATATTATTGAAAGATTACTAAAGCAAAATAAGATAAAGTCGTTATAAATATTTTATACTTGGATATTTATTTACAGAAAGAGAAACAAAAACAAAAATAATAATTTTTATTCATATAAACAGAAAAATAAGAAAAGAGAAATATGAAGTTACAAATAAATTCTACTGATTACTTTGCGAACAATTTACACATATTGCGTAGTTTGTTGAATGTTGATTACAAATCGGTTTGGAACAAGAGTGACAAGATTTACGTGATTTCCTTTGTTTCATGCGTAGTGCTCGAGCACACGTGACAGCTTCCTACTACTGGAGTACGTCCGCTTTTAGCAGTTTTTTGCAAAGCAGAAATATTTGATGTTAAAACCTCAAAATCTTTTCCAAGCACACTTTGTAATGCTGGTTTGACAGTTGATTGGGCAATAACTTTCGGATTTTTAGCACGTTTTTCAATGTTTTTCTTACATAATTCAACACTCAGTTCTTTCAGAAATTGTCTGCGACGGTCTGTGGAACGCAACTGTGTATTGTTTTCTATATATATTACATAGGACGCCAATGCAGCTATATCTATTGCATTATAAAATAATGATAGTGGCCATCGACTTGTTCTGCGTTTGCATGAGTATTCGCATAATAATTTATCCATGTTGTAAACCCCTCCTTTAGTTTTATTGTAAATTGTAAATCTCGGAGTTATTTTCCGAGATCAAGAATATATTTTTCTTTAAAAATGTTAGTTTATCATAATTTTTCCATATAGGTACCCGGGTACCTTGCCATGCTGTTGAAGGTGTTTTTTTTTGCCCTTCTTGTGTGCAAACCTTGATTACATATTCTGTATATAAGATGAACTTAATGAGAATTATGACTGGTTGCATTTGTTAATTTTTCATATGTGTGCGTGCATGTGTTGTTTACTTATTTTGGTACCCCGTGGTGTTTATACATTATTGGGTAAGTGCATTAGATATTGTTTGGGAACTATTTTATAAAGTACTGTTCATTTATATTTAACTCAGCACACACTATATTTTTAATAGAAATATGAGTATTATGTTAGAGCATCTGTAATGGCACATTAAAAAATGAGATGATAAGATTATATGTTTTTTTCCTAATCGCCTAATAAGCTAAATAGTCACAGGATCTTAAAAGTAAAAACTCAAATACTGAGTTGTAATATTTTGGTATTGTTGCGAAACACATAAAAAACAACTATATTTTCATTTATTTCTTAATGTGTTTTTTTAAACCTCTTACTACAATCTTGTAAAAAGGCAGAATTCAAAATCCATTAAAATAACACTGCCAGCTGTTTTCTAAAAATTAACTTATGAAGGCAAAACAACAAATTTCGTTGTTCTTTGTCAACTTTATTTAATCGATAGCATAAACCCTCAAAATAACCAGTTGCTTAACCACTTGGCTTTACAAAAACTAACTGTTTGAAATTACAATAACTCAAATATAACAAAAAACCGCAGGACAACATTTTAACGAGACAACACAAAATTATCAACAAGCCACAAATAAAACAGCACACAAAAATACATCGTAAACAAAATACTGAAACCTAAAATAATAGAACACAATTTAAAAATATAAATTTTACCATCAATATTATGACATCATTTGAAAAGACAATCGACTCATACTTACACTTGTGTTATGGAAAACATTTCAACGAGTGTTTATATGTGATGAATCAAAATATGTAGAAACAAAACCAAAAAATATTGACATAAATACATATGTGTATACAGAACAATACTTTAGAGATCTTCAAATGCAATAAATAAAAGAAAAATCAACTCGAAATTGAAACGCGTCAAACAGGGAAAAGCAAGGAAACCCTTTTTATGTTGAACACGGCCGCAGGACACTCCCAAATAAACAATTAGCAAAAAAACACGAATGTCCTTGTGAGTCAAATAAAGAAATAAATAAACAAAATAAAAAAACTGCCAGTTTTAAAGTCTGCTTAAAAAAGAAAAAGAAAAAGAAAAACGCAAGCGAATAAAGGATATGCAAGATCTCATACTTCATGCACTCGCTGACCCTTGTCTAATAATGTTTGAACATGCTGTTGTTATTTTATTTTTGCTGTTTTTTATACTCTTTTCCGACACGGTAATCTACGTTCTATTTTCCCTTTATTTTGGTTACGAAAAAAAAAACACGGTTGCTAACATTCGTTTTGCGAGTGATATTTTTATGCAGGGATACGTGCAACCAAATTAAAAATATATTCATTCACGACATGGGTTATTCACCCACAATGCATTGCACCCACTTAAAGTTCAAAACAGCAACACGAGACAATCTCCCCCACCAATACAAACAATTATATTTTTAACTCACACTCATAAACCTGCATGATGACAAGCAACATTTGCTTAAGGGCGACATTCAAAAACGTTTGAATGAATGCATATAAAAGTAGAGTTGAAAATGAATATTTTAAATATTATAAAAGTGGGAATGTGGCAACAAAATGTTGTAGTGTAGAAAAAAGATAAAAGATAAAAGAAACTCTTTTTTTTAATAAGGCAATCAGTCAAACCCTGCTTATTTTAATACCTCTATCGAAAATTTAAAATTTGTGTGCAACATTGAAACTTAAAATCGTTTTCCAATTACACATCGGAATATTTCTTTTCTTACTTTCGCTATTTATATTTGGTTGCGTTTTTGATGCCATAGATTTCCAAAACAAATAGTTTTCGTATTAGATCCAATAAATCATTTTTTTAAAGTATTCAGCTACACAGGGCAAAAAAAATCCTTTGCGAAATTAACATTACGAAATGTTAATTAAAATCATGTCAAAAATAATGACCTGATTTAAATTTAACATTGATTCACATTGATTTGAAATGAACAAATTCCAAAATTACCTTAAATACAAATTCATTTTATATTTTTCGTCATCGTACGAGGTCTGTTCAAAAGAAACGTTGAATTTTGAATTTTTTTTTAAAAGTATTTATTTATTTATTCATCAATATCCATTTTGTACCCTTCAAGTGCTACTTTGGCTTTGAAGCCAAACTACTCTTCCGCCTATAAAGTTTCTAGATGGCAACGCGATTGCATTTCAAAACGATTTGCGAATTATTTCCAGTGCAACACCAGCTTCAACATACCACACAATGAAAAATATAAAATATTCCGAACAGTGCCTTCATACCATTATTATCATCGCATATAACACAATATACAGGGTGGCGCAGAATGAGCTATATGGTTTAAATGGTTTATAACTTTTTTATATATGCGATTATTATAAATTTTTTTTTTAAATACAGTTGTGTCGAACGCCTCCTTGTTGATGTTGATGTACTATGCTGCACGCTCTCCCGTACACGTTCAATATTTTGACCAGTGTGCACGGTAGGTATTCTTCCAGCACCAAGAAGGGTTCTTACAGATGAAAATTTCCAATCAAATTGTTTATTGCTGATGCTGTGGGTGCAATGCGCACATTAAAATGACGACGATATGCACGCTGTGTCAAAACAATAGACTGTTGCTTTGAAAAATAAAATTCAATTATTTTTGTACGTTGTTCGATCATGATCATGATTCATGATTAATTCCCCACAAAATGCTGAACAAAAAACAAAGAAAAAATAATAATTAAGAAAGTTATAAAGAATTCAAACCATATAGCTCATTCTGCGCCACCCTGTACATATATCACCATAAATGCAGTCATTCAATCACCCACACATACGAACATGCCGCTGCTCAATCAGTAACAAAAAAAAAAGACTAACAATGGAAATAAACACACACTGCTGGCAATGGGTGATAAAATTTTTAAACGCTCATAAGTGAGCAAAAGACCGTATAAAGGAATGAATGTTGCATCTGAAAGTGAAGCGCAGCTAATGGAACAACCAACACACAAGTGCACGTATTTGTGCATGTGTATATGGATATGTTAGTATGTTTTCACGTACACACGTAAATACATATGTACATGCATGTGTGCATACGAGTAATATATCGAACAAACATTAAGGTAGACAAAGAAGAAGAAATGGGGGAGGGTGAATTTTATTTCGCTGGTAATTAATGAGTAGACTGATGAAAATGTCAACACCCCAAAAAGAGTGTCCTGTGGACTGTCGTATATTGATTGTTTGGTGTTTGAAAACCATAATGCAGTTTTTTGGTGTCATTATTTGAACAACAATATTTATTTTTTTCTTATATTCTTTTCTTTTTTTTTTATTTAAATTAAATTATATTTTTGTGTGCAATTAAGGCGTGTCAGACTTCATTTCTTAACAATGAACACAATGGTAACACAATAAAAATAAAAATTAAAAAAAAAAGAAAACAACATGAATAAAATAGTAACAATAATGGCACGAGACTTTGCCTGTTCCGGTTGGTTGGTTTGTTTTCGAAGGGACATTCTCTGTGGAACTTTTATTTAACATTTTCTTTAATATTTTTTTTTTTGCCAGCTAAGACTAGCAGTTACAATAGCAAGGACAGCCTTTTTAATATTTTATCACTATTTCCTTCTTCGTTGGTTTCTTTTTTTTTTAATTTTCGGAATCAAGAGGGAGTTGATATGGCAAAAAGAAAATAATAGAAAAAAAAAACATATACGAAAAAATATAATGTATTGAATAAGATTGTTGACACTTTATGGCCCTTGGCCCTTTTTCATACACTGACCAAATACATTATCGTGGATCAGTGTATGTACAGTGTATGTGTATACATACACATGAATGGGTATAAATATTTTTGTCGTCTGTCAAGGGTGTTATCGTTTGTTAACAAATATTAATGAAAAAAGGACTTTCAAAAGGTTATTCCCTCTATTTTGTCTTGATTTTGTTTTTTGATAAATAGCTGAAGAACAATTTTAGCCAACTTTACGTAGAAACACTCTCTAAATTTCGTTTGGGAGATATACAAATAAATAACTTCAACACCCACTGGCTATAAAAGAAGTGAAAATATGAAAAATATTAGTCTCACAATTTGGTTTTCACATGACTTATTTGTATAAGAGGAAAACGAGTCCTTTGTTTTTCTATTTTTTATATATTTTATAATAATATTATGAGTAATCATATGTTAGCGTTGTTAGAAGCAGTGTCTTCCGTTCTGTTTCGTGTTTCCTTGTTGGCTTTTTGTGAAAGTTACCCATTTAATTTAAGGTTTTTTCTAAGAAATTTTCGAATTTAGTTAAGTCGTTAATGAGTCATGAAGTTCTTAGAAGACTGACAACATTGATTTGTAAATAAAATATAAATAAACGAAGTTAATAGGAACCTTGAGATATAGTATTAAGAATTTATTTTTAGCTGCATGAGAAATTAATAAGATAATATAAGGCAGAAATATTTTTGGAATGAACAGCATCACTTCTGGAAATAAAGTGGTCACCAAATAGATTTTGCAATAAATCGATTGTTAAGTGCATTGTAACTTGCTCTAGTTACACCGTCTTGTTGGAACTAAACAGTATTGATGTTTCTTAGCTGATTAATTTTTGGAAACAAAAATTCATTCACGAATCGACATTTCGGCATCTTTTTCAATACTTCGCGCTACAGATGCAATATTCTCTTCGAAACGCATATTTCTTTAGCTTGTTGAGTATATTGAATGGAGATGAGTAAAATTAATGCGAAAACGATGAATAAATGCGGGAATTGATTGCTCACTAGACCGATTATGTTGACCGTAAAATGGAAGAAGTGCTTTATGAACTTTTTTCCAAAACAAATTTACACAATTTGAAAGCGTTGTTTTATAATAACTTGTCAAATCTTATTGAACAGTAATGTTGAGACCGTTCTTGGCTGTCAAACCATAGTTATTGGTATCAATAATTGTCATGTAGATAAAGATATTTATGGGATAATTATAACGTTTACTATGATATTGAAATAATTATTCAAGCTGATTAAAATGTTGCTTCTAGAAGTTTCGGCATAGTAAAAAATTCTTAATATTTAAATTCCTTAACTCTAGAAAGAAAGCTCTTCAAAAAAATAAAATTAACAACCCTTTCAAACTTGGACTAATCCGTCGCAGTGTGCCTCTCACATCTCAGCCGCTGCGTACATCTTTCGTGTGGTACTCAGGCCAATGTGTGAGGAAAAATAATGCATGATTATCTTGTAAGTTTCGAAAGATATATGATTCCATAAATATGATTAAATATTATTAATAAATTAATTTTTTTTATTGTTACTCGTATAATAAACAGGTTTTTAATTCTGTGGTATACATTTCATTTATATGCCAAAAATTTAATCCAGGAGCCAAATTACAGCATTCGATTCGAATCGAAATTATATCGATATCGAATACCGAATACAGACCAGTTTATTCACACTAAATATATAAAATATTTTACAGCTAATTAAAATTATGCATCAATTTACTTTCCCGTATGTGAGAATATATTTTTTTTTATCTTGGACTAGCACTCAGGGGACAACCCCTACACATACAATGCGCTGTGCTGGAACTAGAGGAAAGGTATAGTTAGAGAAATGAAAGGAGGTGAAGCTTCACTATCTTACAATTTTTACAGCTTTTACAGGTTGCAATGTTGTAGCGCCTCTGATGTCAAGGAGACGTATTAAATTTTGAAGCTTCGTTTTAGTAGCCATTTCTAGTAATTATTTTACTTTGCCGGTGCTACACAATACCGACGAAGTAAGGCGTTCTGTTATACCTGCGGATTGGTTACAGCTGAAGCCGTTAATGGTCAGGGACTAGTGACTATGTCTTCGCCACTGAAACATTTCGACAACAACTGACAAAGAGACACACAAATGTACATCAAAAAAATCAAAAAATATGCGATGAAATTATACACACTACTAAAAATGTTCTTGTCCCTCGTTGCCCTTAAAAGCAATCCAATTTCTTACTCTGTTTGCATACTTTACCGTATGCATTCAAATTATACACACTACTAAATATGTGAGAATATGATTATCTTTCTATAGGGTTAAGAAGTTTGGCTTTTCTTTTATTGATCTCTTCGTTAAGATGATATGTCATTGAGTATTGACAGCGTAGTCCATTAGCAAATAGTGTCCGCTCCAGATATATTTTTTCTGGGATGGAGAAAAAGTGCGGGTATATGTCACCCATTGCACATTTCATAATATAACGAGAAGAATTATAGCGGCAGTTAGCGGTTAACCGGGCTAACAAACCGTTTAATATATATGCACTTATATATTTAAGAGAATATCGTTAACTTAATATACAAATGCCCTATTGATATATTTTACAAAAATAAAAAGAAAAAAGTTTCGTAAAAATTTAAGTTTTGTAGTTGTGATTATTTTTTTGAGGCAGTTTTTTTATTAAATTCCCGAAGTAATTCTTAGTTGGAACGCGCCATTTTTTTTATAAAAATTAAAAAAAAATTCCCATTTAAAGAGATAGTTACGGCCTTTATAGATTAAGATAATAAATAAATAAACAATGAGGTAGAAAATCAATGACTAATGACAAAAAAGAGTTTTTCTTGTTATAAAATGTGTAAATTACTATCTGACGCAGATGAAAACCGACCATGAAAAAATTAATTTTTATTTCACAAACTTTCGGTTCAGAAAACTGCTGCTAATGCACTGAATAAGAACATAATTAAATACCACCTTGAGAATTAGGAAATATAGTGCCAGATACTGTCAAGAAGATATTTATTATTCACATTCGAAACCAAAAATATAATGAAAAACCGAACCACTAATCTGAGTTGAAGAAATGGATATGCCTTGAGTGATATATGGAGAATAATGGCAGGAATTAACGTATAAAAATGGGCTAAGTTTTTCCGATAAAAGTTACATTCACATACATAGATTCCATTGTTGAGATTTTAAAGTCTATAATTCACAATACCACTGAGTAAATTCCTATCTCTCATCATGTCATTAAGTCTAGTTTGGTTCGCAGAAAGCACCACGTGGCCCAGAAAGCACCACGACCAAAGAAATTCTATTGTGCAATTATACCGCCTCATAGTTTCGATCTTCAGTCGTCGGATTGTAGAATTCCCGGTTGCAATTAAATTTTGATCTGAGTAATGCAGAAGAGGTAATTTAGCGGAATGTGACTGCAGTTTTATTACTGATGACACTTCGGCATACTTAGCGCGAGTAATTTAATTTGCTTTATTAAATAATATGAAGGGTATCGCATACATATGTTTTTAATGTAGAGTAATTTTTATAATAGGCCATGAGCACTTGACAGAAAGTCTTATAAATGCCCCCCATTTCAGAACTAAATAAAGTAAATTATACAACAAATTTAAAAATTCCTGCTAAAGAACCTTGAGAAATGCTTATTTCTCTAACGTGATAGACTTCGTGAAAACTTTGTCATATCGAATTAAAAAATTAGTCACAAAATAAGTTTGTAAAAACTTTTAATTATTAATATGAATTATAGAGTTTTTATGCCTCTTGGAAACGCTTTATACATTTCCATTTAATTTCAAAGTCTTTAAAATGCGGGCAGTAATCTCTTGCTCCTTTCTCATATACGATGGCATTACACATGTGGGAGTATCTCTTCAGAATAACAATTTTTGTTGCATTTAATCGGGCACAGGTATTCATAAGCGGATGTAGGCATAAGCCCACCATAAGAGTAAAAAAAAAATAAAGCAAGAATGATTGCAAAACGAATTTCTAGAAAAAGCATATTAAAACAATTTTTATTTGTAAATACAATAGATACACATGTATGTATGTATATGTGAAAGAAATGTTACATTTGTATGTAATAAGTTGCAGCTTTATATTTCCGTGTGTATATGTCTGTATGTATATATTTTTACATTTTTCCTTTTTAATTTATTTTTTTTAGGTTCACATCCACCCAGAATAGTGGAACATCCAATTGACACAACAGTGCCGCGTCATGAACCCGCTACGCTTAATTGCAAAGCAGAAGGTTCGCCCATACCCACTATACAATGGTATAAAGATGGAGTTGCATTGAAGATTTTACCAGGATCCCACAGGATAACATTACCGGCTGGTGGATTATTTTTTCTGAAGGTAAGTCCCATAAAATATAAAGATAAAAATAGTAAAATGGAAAACGGAAAACTGAAATGAAAGAAATTTATATTTAAATTAAAATCCAAAGACGAGAAGAAAAGCAAAAAAAACGAAAACTTAAAATGAGTCAAAGTGTGAAAAAAGTTGTTTTTTTCCATTCGTACAGAAGTAGTAGCATTAAGTAGAAAGAGATGGCTTTTTTGTTGTTTTATTTTTCATTTATTTATTTTTTTCTTATTTACAAAAAATCATTCCTGGTTTAAGCCTCTTGGCATTAAGATTTTTTTTATATTTTTATTTAAACTCATACTTTGTTAAGCTTTTTTGCACTTTATTCATAATTCCTGGCTTAATTTTATGGCTGACATTGCAAAACTCAAAAGGAAGACATTACATATTTTTTTTTAATTTTTCCTCTTTTATATAAATTCATCTGTGTACCTGAGTTTTTCTTATGGCTTTTTGTTACGACTGAGCTGAGCCAAGAGCGTACTAATTACTTTTTTTGTTATTGCTTGCTGTCCGTATATGTTTATTAGTATGTATGCTTAAGAGTATGTGTAAGGAATTTTCGTCTTCCTTTTTGTCATAATGACTGTTGTCAGCCTGTTTGTGTCCTTTCAATTCAACCGCTCGCTGCTGAATTAAATATGCCTGGGAGCATATTTCGGGTTTGAAAATTTTATACGTAAAACAACTTCATTAACGCAAAATAAACATGAAAACCTTTTGATAAATGTGCACGAAGATATTTACACATACAAACAGCCATATAGCCTTACCTCGCACACACATACATGCACAGAAAGTATTTAGCAAATAATTCTGTTACCATAGCAATAGCAACACACACATACTATACCTTCATCGTACCTTAACATTTCTGATAATATATATGTACTTATATGCATATCTAGCTGAACAGCAGACAGACTAACAAAAAACATGTTGATGAGTCAGATGATGCTGCATTATGCTGCTCCATTCATTTATCGAGACACAATGTACTATGTAGTTATGTATGTGATATGAGTAGAAGAGAATATACGAATGCCACCACATACGGTGCACTTGTGTTGCCGCCAACGATGACAATGATGACTGTTATGTTGCTGCTGTTCTCGATGACGACGATGATGATGATTTGGAGGATGAAAGCATATAAAACCTCTTGCTTTAGTTTGAAATACTTCAAAAGATATGCAACAAAAAACTACATTGAAAAGTAAACAAACCCATCTAAATTAAATGTATGACTGTAGATTGTAAAATCAAGACTAACCCAGTAAACAAGTTATAAGTTTCAGTTAATTGGCAAAAAAATCTTTAAAAGAAATAAGTGTTTATAAAAGAAGATTATTTTATATGAAACGAAGCTAGATCGCATAAATGAGGGTATTGTGGACTGTATAACTACAGTAGTCTAGTAGCTTTATTTAATATTAATAACACTGACCTAATGTAAGCTTTGGTGATTGTTAAAATAAACATCACAGAAGATATTTTATGCTTTTGGCTATATTTTTCTTTTTAGTCCACTGCGTATTGTACCACACAATACGAACAATACGAGTACTTAATTCACAAAGTATATGAATTAGTACCAATTACAATTGGTTAGTTTTTGCTTAACATTAAAATGATACACAACTCTTAGAGCTTCATTTCAGTTTCTTCGTATAATAAAGTTTAGAAAGGGGAAATTCAAGAATAGAACTAAGAAGATTTGAAAAAGCTATAGAAGCCACTCAAGCCTGCATACCCGCCAATTTTTTTCTGCTATACTACCTGTGCATCTTTAATTATTTTACATATAGAATTCCTTGACGTATCTTCTAGTTTTCGTTAACATATCTGCTACTTAATAAGAATATATTTGTTTTTACTTCCTACATAGATTTAGTGACAATGTGAAAAGAAAATAGTAGTGCCCATTATTGTATTGCGTTTCATATTTTTGTAAAACGTTGCCTGTGAAATCTTGCGCAGACTTTTGTTACATTATAGAAGAAATTTATTTCATTTATATAGTTTTTATAGCTGGTTAGATAGGCAGAAATTAATTGAAACATTTCCTCTTGTTGTTGTTTAATACGTCTATTAACAGAGGAATCATAATGCCTCTAAACTTGCAGGTTTCAGAATGAAACTAAACTTGTGAAAGCTTTTTAATTATTAAATTTTGTTTGTTCTTTCGTCTGTTCACTGCATTTTTTTTAGTATATACTTGGGTTAGGTTTACAGGTTACCAATCGAACAAGAATCGGTTCACTTGGGTCATATTACATCACTCTATGCTACCTGGACGGGGTTGAGGAAGAAAATATAAGATTTCTCTATCATCATCTCAATAGATCAGTGTTAAACCAGGCTGGAATTCGGATAAATTATCTTATTTTCCTTGGGTCGCATTCCGTTTTTCAGGAAGGTTCTGCAAAAATGGAAAGCGTATGAAGAATGCCTTTTAACGGTAACGGCAGGACAATGACCCGATAATTTGTTCTGAATTCGTTATATGGAAGGTATCTGCCCATATGGATAATGATCTGTTAATATAGCCACTGTTGCATGTAGTTAATTCCATGACAAAGCCTCCCATGATGGATCCCCAGACATACTGGGATTAAACTATGGTCATACTAACTTACAGATAGTGCAAGTGACCACCTTCTACCACCTATCCTACTCAATTCTCTATTTGTGTCCTGCAATATTTTAGAACAGTACGGAAACATTTAAAATTTATTTTTTCGGCTATTCCTTGTAGGTGTCACTTCCCGCTATTTTTATTCTATGACAAAGAGAAATTAATTTGGTGAGGTATTCATAAAGGAATAGTGTAATTTTACATTAAATTTACTAACCGAATTAAGAAAATGTATGACGTTGTATATGATGTCCTGTTTCCAAATTCCTTTTTATATATACGCATATACAACATATTAATTCCCCATATTTATTAAAACTAAAGCGAAAATGTTCACTGGGTATAATTCTCATTCGTACAATTTACACATCAGAAATAATAAACAATTTTACAATTGTTTATTTGTCTTTTACTCAGTTTTATTATGTTTGTTTAACTACACCCTCAGACGCATTTGCATACAAAATAAGATAAAAAAACATTTGGCAAAATGTTTCATAAAATGAATACGGAAGAAGAAAAAATAAAAAGAGAAAAGTGTAAGTTTGTTTTATCTTTAGCTAAGAGCAGAAAACTTTTCACTTATTTGTTCAGTTCTTTTATATTAAATTTTCTTTTTTCTTTCGCATAAACTTTTCCTTAATTTAATCCTCACTGCAACGCAATCAACCCTTTCTTTTTCGAAATAGAAAATACTCACTCAGTCAGTCACTCGCTCAGTTATTCATTCATTTAATTTAAATGAATTGATTCCGCTACTCTACTTCTTGTATATTTTATTCGTTTATTTATTTTTCCTTTCTGTCTTATGCAAAATAATACACAGACTTAAAATTTATTCATTTGTTCGTATTTCTAACAGCGTCATTAACAACATTATTATCTTAATTATTTTTTACTTATTAACATTTTGGAATATTTCTGTGTTATAATTATCTCTTGGTTTTGTTTTCCATTTCATTTCACTGCAGTTCTTCTAATTACTGTAATTCCGTAAATATAAAGACTTAATTAGTGATTTAATAGGTTGAATAGTTATATTGTTATTTTTTTTTTAACTCGTAAATACTGAAAGTCTTTTGTAAAGAAGAACTTCTGATACCATTTGAATAAGTGAAAATTTTTTATTTTTTTAAACTTTAAATTAATGTGAGCCTTGTAAACCTCGAAGAAGAACTTCTCTTACCTTTTTAATATTTAAAAATGTTTTTTTTTTAACTTTAAATTAATTTAAGGTTTTAAAACGTCGGAAGCCGACCTTAAATTCTGCGGGCTTTGTATCGATTTAAGTGCTCTTTAGGGTTAATAAATGAGTTACTATTTAATATTAGAGAAACAAAATAAGAAACTTTCCAATAACTAGTTACTTCTGCTTTACCATCGTTATAAAAATATTCACATATGAACCAGGTCCTAAATTTTCCGAGCTACAAAAATAATAATTGAAAATGAGTCCCAAGACGCATTGAGCTTCTGATTATATTAAATTGTTCCGCATGTGGACGACTTGAAGGAGTACATTTTTAACAGCCTACATATTTCAGTTCAATTTCTTTCTTTATATAACATTAATTCCAGCCATTTTAACTGCATAACTTATTCCAACACAAAAACCTTTGTGCGTGTTAAGCACATCTTATTTAATTTCTTTAAATCAAATCGACGAAACACAAAACAACAAAACTCGTGCAGAGTAAACTTTTAATCACAATTTCAAATAAATAAAATTACAAAAAACAAAAGTAAAATAAAAGATTAAAAACAACAAGAGCTTAAAACAGAATATAACAATCACTCCCTGAAGACACTTGCAAGGCAGTTGTGTATGTTTTAACTCAAAATTTATGATTATTTTAAATTAAAACGGAAACGTGTTTTCAGCGAACTTACACACTGAATAACAACCAACCAGCAAACGCCACAAGCTTCTGTAAACTCAACAAACTACACGTACAAAATCGCTATTCAACATTTCCAAATCTACTCACATACACCGAAACAGATACGATAATAAATATTTGGCTATAAAATCACATTCTTATAGAAATATAAAAACAAAAAGGACAATGAATGAATAAAAAAAAGAGTAATGTTACTAAACAGAAAGACCTTACACAACACGCTATAAAAATTTAACAATGAGCAAGGACACTAAAGCTAAAATCTCTATGCCATACTTTATAGATGGTTTGGTCATTTTCCAGCGAATACATAAACTCTGTTTACATCAGCTCCGGCACACCCACAAATATACAAATACACACAGTTACACACTTTCGTTGTTACATTTGTGCTAGTGAAATTAATGGCTACCCAGGAAACTACAGAATAACAGGAAACTACAGAATAAGCAGCTTTGAGTTGTTATGGTAGAATCGAAACACAGACCACTTTGGTAACAAAAAAAAAGAAACAACGTTCATTTATTATATTTAAAGTTATTTAAGTTTGCAATAAATTAATTTGTCTTTGATAACGTGAGGAAGGAAAACTAAAACGAATAAAATAATATCCTCGTATGTACAAGTATATCTAATCTATAAAATTATCGTGTCAAAGTGTTTGAAACGAAACTCCTCCGAAAGGGCTTGACCGATTATTATAAAATGCTGTCTGTATATTTAGTAGGTCTGAGATTGGAACGTAAACTATGTTTTATGCAAGAGTGGCGCTCTAGACGATGGTACACTTCCATGACACAATTTCCGCATCTAAGAAACTTACTAACCGATTTTAATGGCAGTAAAAACACAAATGGGTCTGAGCCTAAAAGGACACATAATCCATATATTTTTTAAACAAAAAAAAAATATTAAAAAAAAAATTAAAATTATAACAGCAACAGCAACGTGTGGCGGTTCAGCTAGTATATATGTACATATATATATATCGCACTGATTCCTCTAAGGAGAGTCAAATTAAAATTTTTAAATTTTCACTTTTTGCAAGAAACCCTATTCATATCTATCTACTATAAAAATTTGAAATCTATTTACTCTACTCGTACGCTAAAAAAATTAATAAAAATACAGTTGTATGTATACCTCTTTGTGATATAAGAATTGTTCCTTTAGAGTCAACTTAAGAGAAATACTAAGAGAAATTTGTCAGTTTTGTTTCAACTAAAAGGAAATATTTTAAGTTGTGCCTATGTCTATGTTATAACGATTGTTAAAAGTAAGTTTATTGTGCTGTTACATTTTGTTTTGTTTCTATATTTATGATATCAAATTTACAAATTTCACAGTAAGGGGGCATCACTTGAAAAACTTATTTTTCGATAATCACTGACAAAATTGTAAAAGCAACTGTCTTTGTATTCCTTATTCCTATTTCATTACAATAACATAATTATTTTTAATTTTTATTGCAAATTCAAAAAAAAAACAGTTTTTTGCCTCTACTGAAAATTTGTAAATTTTGAATTTACTCTCTTAAAGCACCCAGTGTGATATACATATATACACATTAGGCTGGGTAAATTTTTTCGGTCAGTAGGCGTATAGCAAAATTTAAATATGTGCAAAATTCTAAGTATCAGAAGAAAGTAAGGATCTAAAATCGAAACATAGCTTCCGCCGAGAGATATAAAACTTGACATTTGAGTAATTATATATAATTTTTGAAAAAGTTTTTTTTTGGTAACAGTAGTCTCAAAGTGTACATTAAGAGCTTTAAAATAAAATAAAATTTGTCTCTGTAGCTGCAATAGGACCGAAGATATTGACTTTATAAGTTGAAAAGTGTAATAATTTGGCAATGTTAGGGGAAATTTTGGCCACTGTATTATCGGCCCCTGTAGACCTAGCGGGATAAAAATTTTCATTTTTTGGTTTCTTAGCGAGAAAAGCAAATATACAAAATTTTAGCGAGAATAGCAAATATACCAAATTTTATTGACATCAACAAATTCATGATTGATTTGGCTTGGAATTGTTACACCATAATACACATATTTGTTTTTCCTTCCTTTCATTTAATTAATTTGATTTTCATCTTCTTTTATTTTTATATTTGTGTCTAAGTTGTGGGGGGAAAAACTCGTTTCAGTTATTGAATGTATTGATGTAGTTTCTTAATTCACATACAAAATTTTGATGTTTCATAAATATTAATCATACGCCTGTGTTCTGCAATATATTTCATATTAAAACACTCGGAATTATACGCCGCTGTTCTTTAAACCGAGTCGATTTAAAAACGACTGATTTCTCAACACCAAAGTATGTGTACGAAAAATTTTTGCGAAATCGGTTTACAGAAAATACCCGATAATGTAATTTTTTATAAATGGGCATTTGAAACAAAAATTCTGAGTAATTTGATTTCACGTGGAATACCGTACAGTGTGCATATTCAATAAATAATTAAAGGTATTTTTTTTATTTACCGCTATTTTAATATTTCGAATTTTTATATTTGCAGAGAAGAAAGTATACTAAATTGTCAGAATATGTTTTATTTAATTTTTATGTAATTAATTTTTAAAATTATTCAACATAACAAATTTTAAAATTAGAATTTCACGAATATTTGTATCAAAATATTGTGTCAGTATTTGATCATATTTACTTGTAAAAAATGTTATTTTATTTTTTTTATATCTACTAATATAAAGTACAAATATCAAAATTAATTTTTGGTATATAATATAGCGACCACATACATATCTTCCTTGTAAAGGGTGGTTAAATTTCAAGGGCCGATGTTGATTTTGAATAAAACACAAACTATTTAGGAAATTATTGTAATTTTATTTTATTATGATATATTGGTATTACTCAATTATGTATGGAACAAAATATCGGCCAAATGGGCGCCGCGACCACGGCGGCACACCTCCATCCGATGGTCCAAATTTTCGATGACCCTGAGGCATAATGGAGGTTCTATGCCGTTAATGTGCCGAATTATCTCATCCTTTAGCTCTTGAATTGTTGCTGGCTTATCGACGTACACCTTTTCTTTCAAATAACCCCAAAGAAAAAAGTCCAACGGTGTCAAATCACATGATCTTGGCGGCCAATTGACATCGCCATTACGTGAGATAACACGGCCATTGAATTTGTTGCGCAAAAGAGCCATTGTTTCGTTAGCTGTGTGGCAAGTGGCACCGTCCTGCTGAAACCACATATCGTCCACATCCATATCTTCCAATTCGGGCCATAAAAAGTTCGTTATCATCTCACGATAGCGAACACCATTCACAGTAACTGCCTGACCGGCCTCATTTTGGAAAAAATACGGCCCGATGATGATGCCAGCCCATAAACCGCACCAAACAGTCACTCTTTGTGGGTGCATTGGTTTTTCGACAATCACTCTTGGATTCTCATTCGCCCAAATGCGGCAATTCTGTTTATTGACGAATCCACTGAGGTGAAAATGTGCCTCATCACTGAAGATGATTTTCTTCGAAAATTGATCATCCACTGTTGCCGTGGTCGCGGCGCCCATTTGGCCGATATTTTGTTCCATACATAATTGAGTAATACCAATATATCATAATAAAATAAAATTACAATAATTTCCTAAATAGTTTGTGTTTTATTCAAAATCAACATCGGCCCTTGAAATTTAACCACCCTTTACATCAGCGGACATTTAATCTTCTTACATAATTTACGACATGATTTTAATTGCAAAATATCTCCTCGGGCATTACCAGTCTACTTAAATTTTCAGAGAATTTATTGCTAAAAAATATGGCTTTATCAGGCGTGTCACAGAAAATTTTCTAAAGTGAAAATTTACAAATTTTAAATTAAATTTTATTCTTAAAAAATTGTCATGCATTAATACTTGTTTCTTCAATAGTTGCAGTTCTCAATAGGAAACAATTGCAATGTTTTTTTCTTTAATTTCACATTTTTTTTATTTTGATTTTGTAAACATCAATGAATGTATAAAATTCGCTTTGAAAACATGGCTTGGATATTCGTTAAGATGAAACTTAAAAAACCACAGGATTCTTTACCATTTGAAATATTTTTTCTTTTAACTAAGTGCACTCAAAATAACAATTCCACCTTACTTTTGTGAAACGAAGGAGAAAGAGAAGAAAAAAAATGGTTTTATTTACATTTTCGTACGAATTCAGTTTCTCTAAAATACCTGTATATTTAAGTTAACATATAGATTTGAAATCGGGTTCAGCTTTTGGAATAGTGTAATGTGTTGTAATGCCATTGAAAATATCAAGAGAATATAAGAATAATTTCGAGATAATAAATCTATAACTAATTCTTAACGTATATAGTAATTAAATGAATTACAAATTATTAAATTTGTAATTAATTCACTTAAAAAAAAAATATGGTTAAAATTTTATTTACGTCATTAAGAAAATTTTCTGGGCTGTCTAAATGCAATGAATAAAAAAAATCGAGTTATTCGTCCTTCTTGTTTGAATCAGTCTTGCCGAGAATATATTTTTATTCCTAAAGAAAAATGTGCCTATGCAGTGCTGCCACATATCTATTAAGAAATTAATAAGTTACGAAAAAAAATAATATTTTTAATGAAAAACTGAAAAATAACAGATGTTATTTTATCATTTAAACCACGAATTTATTAACAGACTTTGAAATTTTACTTCGTTTTATCTTATATTTATCTCATCTGACAGTACTTTAAAATGTAGGTGTATTAACAACTTAAACAAAGTACAAACAATATTTAAATCCCTTATGATTTCCTTGATTTATGTTTGTCCATTTTACATGTTTTTTTTTTTTTTGAGGAAAAAGACTACAACATATTTCATTACATGAATTATAATACCATCACATCAAAGTTGGATTTGCCTTTGGCATGGAATAAATTCAAAGACCATGTCATTTCTTCTTATTTTCGTTCCATCTAAATACATATCGCTCATTTTCTCAAACAACGTCAGAACTGAAAAAAATAGTTTAGTAAAAAAAACGTGATTAAACTAGTCAATGTACATAAGAGGTGCATGTAGAAATAAAATAAGATTCTGTTGTCACGAACTGAGATTGGAAACTATTTGTATACAATGTTTACCAAGATTGTAAGGAGATATGACGAATTATTGTGTATTATTAACTCAAAAATTCAGTTTTTTGGGTTATGACGTTGTTTTAGTGTTTATGTTTAATGAGCGATGTATCTATAGTTTAATTAATTTGGAAATGATTTTTGTGTTGTACTTTCTCTGTATGTTCAAAAGATTTGTTATTAAAATCAGATATGTATGTACAAATATCCCGATGTGGTTTTGCTGCAATTCTTTTTTAAAGAAAAACTTCTGTTCTGCTTGTGAAATTTATTTATTTGATCCATTCGAATTCATTTCTTCAAGTTCTGAAAATGATGACCATACGGGCCTTTTTTATGGCATTTTCCATAACTCCTGCCAGAACGTCGGGCAGCAGGTTCTCGCATTCTTAACATATATTCTCCTTAAGGGCTTCTATAGTTTGATAGCTTGTTGATGTGAACCCGCCATTTAAAAAAATTCAATAAAAAGAAGGCTGGAATGGTTAAATCGCGAGTATGAGACCGAAAAAGCTACCTTCAGCACCGTTCTGTTGGAACCACATGTTCTCCAGTCCCAATTCATCCAATAGAGGAACTAAAAATTCAGTGACTAGCAGCTCTAATATACGGATTTTCGCTTCCCCCAGTTATTTTGTTTATTAACGTAATCGCTAAGAAGGAAATGAGTCCCTTCGCTCATGATAATTTTCGATGAAAAATCGTCCACCTCTTCGTTGAGATTCAGGATGGATTGGGAGTAAGTTTGACCCGTTTGGCGGTCAACAGCTAACAGCTGCTACACAATTTGCACTTTGTAAGGGAACATCTGCAAATCATTCACAAAAATACAGCGTAAGGAGCGCCGGCTAGCGTGGCATGTCCCCGGGCCGATATTTCGGGGTCTTTTCGACATCTTTGGCAACATCAGCGATATTCTCAGCGGAACGCCTGCTCCAGAGCCGGATAGCCTTGGGAACATCTGGTGTTATTCTAGTCTCTTTAAGCCAATTGGTTAAACACCGCAGTATTTGTCCAGTTGGTGTCGGATAATCAGGAAATCTGCGGCGAAATCCACACTGCGTCAACACAACGAAAAATATATTGCCCACAAAAATGGAAACATTTATTCCGCGTTCTTGGTGAGAAAAGCGTTTTTCAATATGGTGATTACTTTCGGCTACAACTTGTATATGTCTGCGAAGTCTGCAATAAAAAATAAAAAATATTTAATGTATGTCCTTGACGAAAAATTCACATTTTAGTTCCTTAATTAATGTAAAATCCATTAGTAACTTCCAAATAGTTCGGTGACAATAAATTGGCTCTTGTGAAAACCAATCACCTGGAGAAGTTCCAAACTCTATCAAATCCTTTACTTCGAAATATTGTGAGATGTAGTGGCCATATTCGTTTAATAAGAGAGTAAACCGCTGACTATAAAAAATTTTATCAACACATTGCTTTTACTTTTAATGTTAATATTGTAAAACGTAATGTTATTTTGTTTCTTTAATACTTAAGGATGTTAATTTTATGTATTATGCATTGGGTTTTTTAGCCTGTAAGGATTACGTATCCATAAACTTAATAATGAAATAATAATTAAGACTATTCTTATAATTAATTAGCGGGAAATAAAGAGTACTAGTTACTATGCCCATCGACCTGTGTGTTAAAATTTAATAGCTTTTTCATATTAATTTCAGTAACACATGGAAGATCGAACAGAACTGTAGTAGATAAATCTTCCAAAACATGAATAGTAACGTTTATATCTTTGCAGCGGGTGGGCAGACTTTTTCTCGAACCTATTCATATGCAGTATCCCATTCTGATGCGAACAAATGCGTTACGAATTTTATATATGGCTTGGTGGGTATACAATATCGGCGATATTGTTATCGAAATAAATTTTGCTTAACTAAAAGAAAATCACGTCTTTCATACGTTTCATTGCTTTTTAAAGGTTTCGTGTTTCCAACGCGGTATGGGGGATCCACATAACGTTATATAAAACGTAAAACCATGTAACTACACTTTTTTAGATTTTAAAGGAGATTGAAAAAACAGGGTTAACTAACCAATCTGAAAAAAGTTTCTTCTAAACTCGCATAAAATTAAAAGAATCTCTTCTATTTTGAGAAAGTAGTTTATTTAACATGGACATGCATTTCTACATGGTACACAATATTCAATGCAGAAATTTTGTCACTTACATGGTTTTACGTTTTATATGACGATATGTTCAATATATATTTTTGTTATTTGGTTTGAATATTTTCAACAGCTTTGATGGAGGATAATATGTCTATCTAAAGGGTATTTAAGGCAAATTTAATTCCTTCATATACAGCAGCAGCTGCTGCAGAGAAATTTCAGCAGGAATAGTTGATAATATTTCCACTTTCTGAGCCAAAGCAAACGTAGTAGTAGAATCGTCTGAATTGGAACTGGCCATAAATATGATGTTTAATGTTAAAAAAATTACTACCTATTCATAAAAATTTTTTTGATTTATAAAGCGTATAATAATTAAATTTGAATGGAAAAATTAAAACTTTTTTAAATTAAATGAAGTTTTTTTTAATGAATATGGTAGTTAATATTTATTTAATTTTCATTAAGAACATTTTATCTCTCAAATATCACAATAGAAAATTATATAATATTATTTACAAGCCGATTCAGAAGAAAAGTTGCCTAAATTTATACAAACGTTCAGTCCTCTGGAAAACGTTTTTTATTTTTTAATTTCATAAAACTTGTGTATATTTAAATGGCACTCCAAATTTTCAGTAACATATTAACGTAACTTCTTTACACTCCCAATATAAGTCTACAGCCAAAATATGTCTATTTATTTTTGACACAGAAATACTAAATCAATTCAGCAAATACTACTACATGTATAGATATGGAAATAAAAATAAATACTCTTTTGTTAGTATATTTCGTGCTTAGGAATACTTGTGTTTTAGCAAATATTCCAGTCAAGGACAATATTCAAGACAAGCATTTGAAGTGAAAGCATTTATTAAAGTATTTCGTGAGGAAAGTAAGAGAGAAGTTCAGGACATGACTATGCGTGACCTGGGAATAGGCAATAAATTCTTGTAGCCATCTAAAAATCACCACATACATGCATACATTCAAACAAATACCGAAAGCCCAAAAGCGAGACAAAATTTACAGTTATTTTTACACAACTAAGTAATAAATACATACCTAGGTATACTATACATATGTACATATGTATGCATGTAAGTATACGAGTAGACACTTTCTTGTAGTGTATGAGGACATTTGCAAAAGTGTCAATGGAAGAATAAGTTTTTAATGTTGGAAAACACCACAACCTTGTCTAACAATTTTTTAAACTCCTTCATTTTCTTAGTTTTATTACATCGCCCGCTTCGTTTTGTATTGCTTCTTCCTCTTTAGCCTTAAAGTTTTACAATGTTAATTTATTATTGTCACGCCGTTTCCTCTGCATATACTTAGAGACACAAAGTGATCGTAAGATATAGTCTGCGTTTACATAATGGTAGTTTTATTTCGACATTATTGTTTAAGTCTCCTTTAAAGTTTAAATTCTGTCTACACCTTCAAGTGTTTTCAATGAAATTAGATTTGAACTTTATGGTACTTCCATTAGAGTTTTTTCATATTTCATTTTTGGAAAGTTCTCAATTTATAATGTTGTATAGTATAGGTATGCTCTTCTATTAAGATGGCTAAGAACATAAAAAATCTTGTACTGCGGGCTTGAAGTTTCGTGCATTGGTATAAACTATGAAGGTGTGAGAAAATTTGCAAAAGATTATTTAGATTGAAAAGTTTGGCTTTTCCATTGGAAAAAATATTATGGCTAAGAAACTCGTAAGCAAAGCATATGATTGCATGTTTTTCTTTTTTTTTTGCGTAATGCTCAGTAGAAGTCCCCTTCATATACAACACAGAATTAGAACTAGAACTAGAACTAATTAGAAATGTATATGTGATGTATGATTTGATATAGAGCGGAGAGAGATGTTGAAGTTTTAAAAGGTCGTCGAGATTTTAATTCTTACATAATTACAAATTAAATGGCAATTTTGGATAAACAATTTATTTAGTGACAATAGCAACGGAAGCCCTAAAAGCAATAACTTTTCAAAAAATTTACACAAAAATAAATTCGTGCAACATATAATAATTTCTCCGACAGACTAGATTCGTATTGAAGAGGGCTGCATTGCACTGCAACAAATTTAAAGTAAAATTTTACATAAAAAAAAATTTTAAAATAAAAAAATTTTTATTAAAAAAAATTAATTATAAAATTACATTAAATTCAAATAATGCACATTTTTATCGCTGGCATGTTATGAAACCATTGAAAATTTTACTTTAAATTTCTTGCAGTGCAATGCTGCCCTTTTCAATACGAATCTAGTCTGTGGGAGAAATTATTATATGTTGCCCAAATTTCTTCTTATTAGCATTATATTGGGTAATCGCTGATGTAAGAAACATTTAGTAGCAATCAATGATATTTACTTCGCTTATTTTCTTATTTATATTTAACATAAAACTTCCATAGGCTGCATAATAATATTTGTGTTAAATATGCCAAAAATTCCTTTATTACACCTCACTTGGGAAAACCTGATTATGGAGCCACAACGATTCCCAAATTTTTCTCAATATGTGTATTAGGAGAATTTCATAGCGGGATGTTCTTTATTCATTTGGTTTTCAACCGCCCCCAAAATTACCAAGTATTCTCAAAGACTTTTTTGGAGTTGCTACGTAAACATGTGAGATTTTTTAGCCTTTTCAGGAATTTGGTTGAAGGTCTACTGATGAGTTGGCATTTACATCAACGAAATGTACAAATAGGCGAGCTAAACCAAACGTACGCAGCAAAAAAAAATTAGTGCGTTAATTTTGAATTAGTATTTTCATGAGTTTTTAAGCACTTGTTTATCTAAATTAATTTTTTATGCCATCAGAAATGGTAACAAGATTATCGCTTTTGAACTCATGGAAAAGGTATTGAAGTCTGCCGATTAATTCATATAAAGAACTGCGCAGTTATAATTAGAATTTAATAAATCAACATGAAAATTAACCACTTCATTTTCAACAGAACCCATGCATTAACTATTTCTTTTGCATGTTTCTTTTTTTAGCTGAATAGATAAGTAATCATTATTTTACTTATAGTTTTGTGTGCTTTGAAAGACACTGTAATTTTTTAAAACCGTGAAAATTAAAAAATAATAATAAAACATTAATTATATTCAGTAATACATGGGAAATATTTCACATGCTTCATATTTCTATTTTCAGGATTTTCGAATTTATTCGACAAATATTTTCCTTTTAAACATTTTTTTCTTGTAAATGCCTGTTTATTATTCTATTCTTTAAATAACACATATATTTCCTTTATAAATATGAAGTATTTTTAAATATTTATTTAAACAAGTAGAATTACAAGTGTTCACTCATAAAATAAAATATGAGATTTCGTATAAGAATGTGTCTGGATAATAGAAATAAAGAAATAATATTTTATATGTTTTTAGAAGAGCTCTTAAAGCAACATGTGCCTTTTTGTTAAATTCAAAATAGACGATAAGAGAAATTGAAAACAAATCCTAGTATTACACATTTGTTTTTGTTTTTCTTTTAAATATATTTTTATTTCAGCCGTAAGGCATTGTTATACTTATCGAAGAAATAAAATAAAAATTTTTACAGATTTAATTTGAATTTGTTTTAGAGAAAAATGAAGTGTTTTCCAAATAAAACTTTTCTTTACATATTCGTAATAATAGGAAATATTGTACGTTTGAGTAGCTTAAGAAATATGCTAATGAACATATTCTTCTTTATTTCATCTTTGGCATCGTAAATATTTAATGGGGAAAGAATTGGCGGAAATATAGAGACACTACGTATACCGAAGTATTTGTGACTGATCTCTGTTGTAATATTGCGCAGAGGGAAAGAGAAACCGCCAACTCCCTATCCTGTTCCCCACGGCTGTAACGGAATTTGTTAGGAGGAAGAACTAGCCTATTAACGTGCCTATCGACAGACCCGTCAATACCGCAACCAGCCTTAGGTAGGATGTTTTTACGGATTTCAATTATTATTTTTTTCTGAGCATTTATGGTGGAATTGTTTTATTTACTTTTTCTTTTTAAGAGAAGTAACATTCACTCAATAATTCCCTACTACAAGGTGTTCGTTTCTATAGCAAAGAGATAGGAAAAGCGATGACAGCTGATGAAGGGATAGATAGAGAAAAGCTTCACTCTGCTTTTTTGCAAGATCTTGTTTATAGCACAGTTGCAGCAAATCCGATGTTAAGTAGGCATATTAAATTTTTAACTGTGTCTTAATAACCATTTAAATTAATTATTTTCCTTGTTCCTCTTATCTCATACTATCTGAAGTTGATTTTTTAATTGTGTTAACTGGCAATGCGATTGAAATCGATAATAATTCATCTATTCGCATATTGCTGAGAGAGTTACTACAGTCAAATTCCGATAATTCGTACCCCGATATATCGTAATTCCGGATAATTCGTAATAAACTGTCGGTCCCTTGAAAAAATCTCGTTAATTCGTAAAATTTCCATACATTTTGGTCCCCTCTCTAATTCGTAATTTTTTTTTTCAAATAAAATCTTCTTTCCCTCTTATAAATCGTAATTGTTTGCTAACTACCACTTATAATTCATAATAAAAACAACAGAAACATGGAAAGAATGATTTTTTGTTTACCGCTCCAATGCAATATGTGTCCAATCATACTGTGGCCGAAGACATTTTTAATTCCTTAATAAAAATAGAAAATACCTTGGACAACCTCCGTGAGAAAAGTCTGAAACAAATGCAAATCACTCATTTTTTTAAAAATTAATTTTAGATAATCTAAATATGTATTTTATGTTAAGAAAATAAATTTGTCAGTTTTACACATATTTTACGCTATATAAATGAATTTGCTATTTTATTTTATGTATTTATTTTATTTATTTTAAATTTTATTTTTAACAATTGTTTTTTTTATCGTTTTAGTAAATAAATTGAAAAAACCCCGTTAATTCGTATTTATTTTATTTATTTATTTAAATCGAAACCCCGCTAAATCAAAAACCCCTATAATTCGTAAAAAATGTCGGGTCACTTGCGATTACGAATTATCGGGAGTCCACTGTATGTGTTAGAAACCAGAATATACAGCAGCCTTATCATTTGTAAATTGTTATCAGTAGCTTTCAACAATCCAAGACAAAAATATACCACCCTTTAAAATGCTCAATTTCTACCGAATTTATTTTAATCAAAAATTAATTAACTCAAAACTAAACACGAAGACATAGAATATGGTAAAAATATGCGATGCATAAGCGCTGAAGGCAGAAATATTTAGTAGCCATCAGTGATGATTCCTTCGCTTATTTTCTTACTTAGATTTAACATAAAGCTGTCATCGGCTGCTTAATCGGTCCGTTCGTGCTTAAAAAATAAGGAATATTTTCCACAAGTGACATTACATTTGCAGTTATATCGAAAGTTAAGCTGAAAGCGAGCTTGATATTACGCCTTTAAAGACAAGAATATTGGAATGTAATGCCTGCGGATTACCATCCTTTTTGAACATGTTAGGCAAAATTACTGATTTTGTAATTGCCGAAAAAAGCAACATTTTTTATATTAAAGAAACAGTCACTGACTTGGAGCTTATATTCTAAGAAGAGTTGTAATATGGGCATAATATTAAAGATTACACATAAATTACATTTTAAGTACTTCTGTGTTAACTTAGAATGTCTTGCTGACGTTAGTGGTTACTACTTCATATGTGCTTCGGTTATATTACCGCTGGAGTGGAGCGACTTTGCATTCCAATATCTTTCCTCTAGCTAAATGTTTATGATTTTAAGAACTTTAAATTTTCGGCCGCAGTAGACCTCTCGGCAAAGATGAGCATATACGAGTTCATATACGAGTATAAATATGTGTGTAAGGATATGTTTCACACTAAATAGACTTTACGATTGTCACACAATTTGGAATTAAAAGAAAAGGGTTCGTTGATTTCACAGCATCAATTTATTTAAAAGCACATACTAAAGAATACACATGCATACACGCACTGTTGTAGAAAATAAATAAAACAGACTCGCAAGCAATAAAGTAACCGCATTAAACTGAGAGAATTGTTTGCATATTGACAAACAAACAGAAGTGCGCACACAATCATGCTCGCATACAAGCATACATAAGCCTACACATACACATATTAAAATATATTAATATAAGAGTTACAATTTAAAGTAACATTTTATTTTTATTCGCAAATGTGCGTTTGTATGTGTGTGTTTGTACACTCGCTTAAGTTTATGTTAAACCAATTAAACCACAATAACATGTTTGTTTAAAACGCTTATAGTCTCGTTTATATTCCTTGCTTGCTTTTATTTTAAACATTAACTCCCGCTTATTTCAGTGAATATATCGTTGGCTAAAATGCAAAGGGTTCCAATTAGAGAATATTTACCATGAAACCATAAATTTATAGCAATCGTTTTTAAATTTCTATCTGAATCGTTTTTCAGCGACTTTGAGAAAATTTGGTTTTTTTTTCATTTATAAATTTTTATTTTATCTTGGACCAGCGCTCAGGAGCGCTGCCGTTTGCTATAAGAAAACGGGAGCTCAAAAATTGATGCTCACTTTACTAAACGAATTCAATTGTCTTCAAAAAATTCGTTGTAAATCAAAAGACTTCAAAACAGTCCCGCAAATATTTTTAAAATTCAGGTATAGTTTCTATAATAACGAAAACTACAAAACTTTCAGATAATATTCAGATATTAAAAATCTTAAATTGAGATTTAACATTTCAAAAATATAAGGAAAATACCAAGCACCGTAGAAGCTCTAAGAAGAAGGTATTCCTCATAGACATCAAAATTTTCATATTCCATACGTATGTTCTGTAACCTTTAAGAGTTTCTTGCATTGACAAAAAACAATCAATTTCATTAGTGGTCTTGTTTTCTGCATGGTGATTCATATAAAAAGTAAAGTCACAAAACGATTGTAATTTATTTCTCACAATTTTTACCCTCTGCTTTAAAATTATACCTAACGAGCAAGGTCCTTGATGGTGTTCGCCTTTCACTATTTACATAAAAGAGTTGTCATACTTTAAGCTGACGATATGTGTAAATAAGCAAGCACAAAAGCTGTCAAGTGTACAAATGTATAGTGAAAATACATACATTATATGCCACAAAAGAGGCAACAAAACCATTCAAGTGATAAAGTGGTAATCAAGAATTTTAAATAATATTCACATCTACATATACGATGTTCACACAAGCAAACACTCAAGTAGGCATACGTAGTTATATTCATAACAGTAAAGTTATATATGGAATTTTTAAAGCACCTAATGGATTAAACATTGTTTTCATTCTGCTTATGTAGCACATCGTTTTTTGTTAATAAGCTTTAAATAAAGTAGAATATAATAAAAGTCAGGAAAAGAAATTAAAACTGAAAATTAATTTCAGCACTGCACATATTTCGTAATTAAAAATTATATTTATTAATTTAAAACTTTGTAAAATGCCTAAGAATAATAAAAAAGTACGGCCAAAGTTTAAATTATTTCTGAAGGTAACTAAATCAGCAATTTAATTAAAGATTCTGTAAATATTTAAGCCTGCCATCGAAATTAATACAATAACGCGTATTTATATTGTATTATTTTAATGCAGTCCTTATAAGGATTTTATCTTGAAATTAATTTAAATAAAATTTAATTCCTCAAAGTACTTTCGCTGTTCCAAGAGTCAGATTAGCAAAACATTTTGTGATCTTCAAATAAAATTTCTAAGTGAAAAATGCAGATAATTTTTCGTCTTTAAATTTAAGCCCAGAAAACTAAACGCAATGAGTGATGGTTTTGCGAATTTAGTATTCATCGTCTACCAGTTACAACAAGAGCTTTCACACCAACGCAATAATTTATCGTGTGAACTTGTGAGCGAACGTTCATTGCACAAATATTTGGTGTTGCCTGAGAGGCGAGGTTTAGTGTTAAAGGTATATATGTATCTGACTAGACGTTCTTAGAATTTTTTTCATTTTCTCCAAATTGCTATCAATGTGTTATAAGAAAATAAAGTTGAACTAATTTTTATGTACAAAACAAAATTAAAATGTTATGCTGAAGTTTTATTTTTATTTTAATGAAACCTGGTACAAATAACTATAAGAAAAATGTGAATTTCAGTTTTTTATTTTAAAGTTTCATTATATGTTTTTAAATGATCCTTTAAAAAAAATTGCAGTGCTATTTTCATTTTATGTTTTAATGACTTTGAGGAACAATTTAATAATGATTATTTATCTATGTTTTGTTATATGGTTTAGCTGGTCTATATGCCCATTTCATTTGGTGCGAATACCAAAATCTTCAGTAGGCCTTTAACCAAATTCTTGATAAAAACTAAGAAATTTTACATGCTTATACAAGAACTCCCAAAAAATATTAAGAATTAAGAAATATAAAAACAAAACAAACCAAATAGATTGTTTAACAATTTGCTATATACAGCAATCATATTATTATTCGATTTAAATCTAATACATTATATAAATAATTAAATTTTTATTTTATAATTAAATAATAACAGAATTGAAACACGAATGGTTTTTTCAATAAAAAAAAACTTAAGAAAATCTAAAAAATTTTTTATTTTTTTAAAAAGTACTCTAAGGGCCGACGTTTAGTTTAAATCGTAAAAAATGTTTAGTTTTCTAGGGTTAAAAGAATTTTTGTATTTAAATTTCAAGTTTAATCCTGATAGTTATTCTTCGTCAAATCGATGAACATCATTTACTCTTTATCATATAATGTATAATCCCCTGATTGCTGGTCCAAGATAAGAAAAAAATAACGTTATTTGATGACGAAAGCTCTAAATTTAAAAAAAAAAAGTTCTAATTCGCATCGAAAAAAAAATTTTTTTTTTAATCCTTATTCTTTAACCTTATTTTTTATAATTAATATTTCTGTATTCTCTTTCAAGTTTGAAGGTGTGTTTATATTTCTTATTTTTTCTCTCTTTTCAATATTTCGTCAACCATTTCCTAGTTCCGGCACAATGCAGCGCATGTATAGGGACCATCCCCTGAGTGCCGGTCCAAGGAAAAAAAAGAAAAAAAACCATCGGTTATATTTTATTTTTTAAAAATTTCCTGAAGATGTTAGCAAATGGTTGACGATATATCGAAAAAAGAGAAAAAATAAGAAATATAAACAATCCTTCAAGCTTGAAAGAGAATATAGAAATATTTATTAAAAAGTTTTATTTTCATATTTAATTTTTTTCTCTATATTTTATATATATTTTGAAGAGTATGTATGTACTGGATGTTCTAAAATGAAGGGTAAGCATTCAGTATTAAGACTTTAATTTATTTTATTTCAGTTCTAATTTGTTCCTTCTTGATTTCAATAGAGGAACTTTTAAAAAATAATAATTCCCTTCAGGCAAGAAAGTTCTTCTGTGCTGTTCTGTTGCTGCAAAAACTTGTAAAAAAAAGCACGGAACAGAACAACAAACACTATTGCCAAAATCTACATAATATCTTCTAAATTTGCGAAAGAAAATCTGATCATATAAAAACATGTCAAGCTTGCTCTGAAAATCACGTGATTTCAAATCACGTTGGGTGATTTTAACTCGACGAAACTACAAGACTAAAAATTTTATTGTCTCGTTTTTTTTTTTTTTTTAATCTAGGACCAGCACTCAGGAGATGACTCCTACACATGCGAAGCATTGTGCTGGGAAATATAGGAAAGGTATAGTAGGAGAAACGACAGGAGGTGAAGCTTAATTAATTATTTTGCAGCTCTGCTTTCGCACGTTCTTTAGTTTTTTTTTTTATACTCGTAGCAGTGCTGAAGAGCTTCGGTTTAGTAGCCATTTTTTTATTATTATTTTACTTCGCCGGTGCTACACAATACCGACGAAGAAGGGCGTTCTGATGTGATTGTGGATTGCTATCAGCTGAAGCCGGTATTGTTCAATGACCAGTGACTATGCCTTCGCCACTGAAACCTTCCGACAACAACTGACACACAAAGACACACTAATACACATCAGAAAAATGCGAGATGTTTATTTTTATTTTAAAATTATTTTGTATGAAACTGGGGTTGAATCCAGGTCTGTTTTTTGGTTGCAACGTGCAGACTACCATCCATCGTGCCATCGCCACCCTCGTCTCGTTTTAGTAAAAATGAAATGATGGGACTCTTTCAAGCTGGCTACGAATGCGAAATTTTAATTTGTTACTTTTACACAAAATCATTGAATATCTCGCCTTAAATACCAATGTTTATAAATAAATTATATGCTGTCATATGGAAAAATCTAATAAAATTACATCTTCGTAAAATACTTGAAGCACAACAGCAGCAATATACAATTTGAATATCAATTCCAAAGACATTTCCTGCATTGCCTTCACTTACACTTTATAAAATCACCCACATTCACATACACATACACGTACACATTATTTAAAATTATACAAATACATTGACATAGCCACCGGCAAATAAAACCACTGTCAATATATCTACAAACAAACAAATGAAATTGTAATTGTATTTGCAGGAGGATTTTTTTTTAACTTCATTTCAGATTTATTGCTTTAAATAATAATGAAGAAAGAAGAATAAAAAATATACAATTAATTTGATGTTTAAAGAATTTCATTTATTTCAAATGTTCTTGTAAAATAAATTCTGTATTTTGCTAAATTGCTGCTAAATCGTTTTCTCCATATCTGACAGGAGTTGGTAAGAAAAAAAGTTCCCATAACACAAGTACTAATTATCTTAAAAAAAATTTTATAAAAATATATATAATATTACTAAAATATATAGAATTTATAGCAGACTTTTTGCTCAGAAACTTCGTATTATTCTAGAGCTCCCTGTAGTTTAAAAATTTTCGATATCCTCCTCGGTTCATTTTTTGTTGGGTTTATCCCTTTTTATAGTTTTTTTTTATGAAGAAAAATTGTATTCGTTTATTTTTTATTGGTTGCTGCCACTTTGCAAATAAGTGTTGCAAACGTGTAGCAAATATTAACTATGCTTTTCATTATAGTTTATTTATACCAGTGTCTCAAATGCATATCTGTTTGGTTTGTTAGTTTAGAGTAAAAATTTGCAAATGCAAGATTGTGAGTTGGTTTCATATGAAAAACAATAAAAATTTTAAGTAATTTTCATATAAATTTTCTTCAGATAAGTAAAGTTTTTATTATATAAACTACATCTGAATCAGAAATTTGATTCCTGTTATAAATTTAAAAAAAATTTCCTTAAACATACATTTTCGTTTTTACCCCAACTATTCGTATGTTGAATAAACTCCCTACAAAAGGCATCGCCATCAATTATTATCTTGAATTGTTTAAGTAGAATGTCTACAAATACTACTTCGCCTAATCTGCGTCCAACAACAACATATTTGCCTAGTTCCGGTGCAATGCATTCCATATGTAAGGGGCATCCCCTGAGCGCTGGTCAAAAAAAAATTAAAAGTACACAAAAAAACCCAACTTAATTTTGAGAAAATTTGCGAAATATGAAATAAATGTGTCCATATAAACTTTGTATTTGGGGAATACAAAGTAATTTCAAAAGTTATGAATTGCTGCACATGGAAGTATGTGTGCTGATAATTCATTCTTCTACAACGCCCGTAATAATACGATGAATGAGTGTTCAGATATAAAAAAAAAATATTTTTTCTCATCTCAAATTAAATCCATAATAATTCCAGATAAGTTGATTACTTTTTGTGTGATATCTCAAAAACTAAGAGTCATGGAAAGGCACTAAATAGTGTAAAGAAAGTGTCTTGTGAAGCTTCCTTTACGACTAAAATACTAAAAAATATTCTTATCTCGACTTATGATCTTCTCAAGTAAATCATTTTTACGTAAGTTCGTAAAAATCTTAAACAAAATTGCTCTACACTACAGTTATTGTGTTTTACTTGCGGTATTGCCGGTTGCTTAAACAACTGATATAAAACTCAAATAAAATTTAAAAATTTTTTTCTTAGAAATTCATCCTCCTGAACAGTCCATAACATTTTCTAATTTTTTACTATCCGCAGAAGAAGATATTTTTTTAACATAAAGCAACAAGCAAATTAAATGAAATTTATGACGTGCCGTCATTAAAAACTACGGTCAGTGAAAGACCAAAGCAAAAACTATATGAACGCAGCTTTTGACACAAAATCGACTCTGCGTTTTACTTGTTTTCGAACGTGTTTTAGAGCTAAACATGTTTAACTTTACGTGTTTTGAAATCCAATCAATGTATGGGAAAACACATAAAATTAAACATTTTTAGCTCCATAACACCTAAACTTGAATATTAAATGAAATTAGTTGGGATTACTTTGATTCTAAATTCAAAAATTTGATTTTTACCGAAGTATGAATATATATAATCTCTGCAGGGTGAACACCATATTAAACAACTCTGATTTTGCGCTTTGCGCAGAGTAGCTGCATATCTGATATAGAGTGGACGCATTAATCTAGAAGTGAGCGTTACTAAAGTGCATAGGAGAAATGTTTGTCTGAAACGGATGATCTTCTTAAAGAAATAATTTACTCTCTTTATTGATTTTATAAATCATAAATTTTATTTCGTAACGTTGGATCTTATCGGTGGTCAATATTCCAAAAGTTGTTCGCTCAAATACACAACAGCCACAGTGTAATACTGCTCAGTCTAACGACCACAGTAACGAAGCCTTTCATCGGTACGTGTTATTACAGCTGCTTCACACACATCATGTTTACCCTTTTTGTTAAATTTTCTTTTTAATTTTCATTTACATTCATACACTAAAATTGTCTCTCAACAAGATGACAAAAGTCATAAAAATTATAAAATTTACGGGTAGAGTCAATTCGATCCTGCCTTCCACTCTCTCTTTCCTTCTATTCTAAAAGTTGTAGATTTCACTACTCAAACTGCATGTGTCTGTGTGTGAAAAAGTTCAGAATAAAATATGTTATTATTAATTTAAGTAAATAAAAAGATATTCCTTATTATTCATATTCTTATCAAGCAGAACAGCAGCCTAAGAAATCTTTATACAGACTGTAAATTCAAGATACCATGTCCTTTAAAAATAATAAGAAAATTAAAAAAGGGGAATGGAAAAATTAGATGAAATATTTACGATATACATAAATATGCTTGTAGCATAGAAAAGAATAGCAACACATTAAACTGATTTACCTTAATACATCAAACGTGGCATAAGCCATCAATAAGAGGAAAAAAATAATACTAAAAAAATGCCACAACCAGCAACGAAAATGGAAACACTCTTATATATCCATATGTCTCTATATATGTGCATATGTACATAATCAATTTAAAACATACATGTTCTATATGAATGGTTTTTTTCTTTTAAGGACTATGTAAACATACACACACACACATCCACTTGGGTTTATGTTTACAAGCGTGTGTTTATCTAACAGAAATTTATGCATTAGCATTTTTATTTTTTCCATTTTATTTAACTAAAAAAAAAACTTGATGGATAAATTACAATATTTTCTTTGTATTTATTATTTTTTTAGCAAAAATTTATTGGAAACCTTCAATTTTACCGGAAAAATATTTTATCATTTATAAAGGGTGGTTAAATTTCAAGGGCCGATGTTGATTTTGAATAAAACACAAACTATTTAGGAAATTATTGTAATTTTATTTTATTATGATATATTGGTATTACTCAATTATGTGTGGAACAAAATATCGGCCAAATGGGCGCCGCGACCACGGCAACAGTGGATGATCAATTTTCGAAGAAAATCATCTTCAGTGATGAGGCACATTTTCACCTCAGTGGATTCGTCAATAAACAGAATTGCCGCATTTGGGCGAATGAGAATCCAAGAGTGATTGTCGAAAAACCAATGCACCCACAAAGAGTGACTGTTTGGTGCGGTTTATGGGCTGGCGGCATCATCGGGCCGTATTTTTTCCAAAATGAGGCCGGTCAGGCAGTTACTGTGAATGGTGTTCGCTATCGTGAGATGATAACGAACTTTTTATGGCCCGAATTGGAAGATATGGATGTGGACGATATGTGGTTTCAGCAGGACGGTGCCACTTGCCACACAGCTAACGAAACAATGGCTCTTTTGCGCAACAAATTCAATGGCCGTGTTATCTCACGTAATGGCGATGTCAATTGGCCGCCAAGATCATGTGATTTGACACCGTTGGACTTTTTTCTTTGGGGTTATTTGAAAGAAAAGGTGTACGTCGATAAGCCAGCAACAATTCAAGAGCTAAAGGATGAGATAATTCGGCACATTAACGGCATAGAACCTCCATTATGCCTCAAGGTCATCGAAAATTTGGACCATCGGATGGAGGTGTGCCGCCGTGGTCGCGGCGCCCATTTGGCCGATATTTTGTTCCATACATAATTGAGTAATACCAATATATCATAATAAAATAAAATTACAATAATTTCCTAAATAGTTTGTGTTTTATTCAAAATCAACATCGGCCCTTGAAATTTCACCACCCTTTATATGTACAAATGTATACTTATTTGCATTTATTTTAGACAGCAGTGTTTTGCTTGTATTTAGTTTGATTAAATTTATCGTTCTTTTCATTTTTACTTGTAGGTGGTAAATTCGAGACGTGAAACGGATGGCGGTGTATATTGGTGTGAAGCGAAAAATGAGCTGGGTGTTGCACGTTCACGAAATGCGACATTACAAGTGGCTGGTAAGTTACCATTGTTTCTCTGTGTGTGTGAGTGAATGTCATGAATGAATGTTAATGTCATGAAAAAAAGTCTCAGAGCCGAATTGGCTCAAAAACGCTAAATTTTTTTCTAATTTTCTGCTGAACCCATAAAATAATTTCGAAACATATTAAAAAATTTATTCATATGATGATTCCGATTCTTCTGGCGATAAAGAAATTGCGATACCTGTTACATGAATAATTATTAAATGTACATATAAGTATTTAATGTATAAAATTTATGTATACATGTTTATAAAGCTTTATTCGTTTTCTTGGCACTTGAAGTGCCTCTTTGTATCATAACTTTTAATATGTTTCATACATTTTTTATTAGTAGTTAATGAAACGTTTATTAAGAAACGCGATTTAACCGATTCAAGCCTTTTTAAAAAGTCGATTTGTTTTTCTTTCTTCATCTCGTGGCAACACTTATTTCCAGCTCAACTGATTTGTGAAAGCCGACTAATAATTATCGACTAGTTTTCTCATCACTGTAAACTTAGTATTTGACTTAAGTTGAGTTCACTCTAACATCTGCTTTAAGTCTCATTTTTATCGAGGCACAGTCTGCATAAATTGTCAACCAAAAATTCCCATCTTAATCAATTAATTACATAATTTTCTAGTGATAGAAAATGTTTTTATAATAAAAAATTTTAACTATTTCTATACTACTAAAGGGTGCTTTAGACCATAAGATTTGTCGTACGTAAAATGAGCGAGAAAATAAAATGAAATTGCATCCGTATGTCAAATAAAGAGAATATAAATCGGATGGTTGTTTTCTGGCGTTTTCGACCTTTGGTATGGATAAAATCAAGTAAGATGAAAACATTCTCATTTAATTTCACTACATCTGTTTGCTTGTTTTCCCAGGGATGGAGTTCTTGTGCAAAAGAATTTTTTTTTTAATAACCTTGAAAAATATTTTTATAACTTTGGAATATGTTATTTTCGTGGTCAAAATTTTTAGTGTACTTTTAAAAAATATACGTATATTTTTATAAAATTGTGCTGTCGTGGTCTAAAATGTACGTTTTGATTTTATAATTGGTATAAATTTATGAAACCAGTTTTCCCTCCCTGGCTTTCTCATATTTGTTTACATAAAAATGATTCCCTGATCTAATGGTGTGTGTTGGTTTTTGAAAAATTTTAAAAAATCAAGAGAGCCATACGACTGTCAAATTTTCATCCGTATTTTCTCTCAAAATCTTATAGTTTCATTACATATTACGTTTAGACGATCCGACTTGTGCTCTTCTACACAAAAATTTGACATGTCGTACGACAGATATTATGGTCTAAAGCACCCTTAAGAGGCAGAAAAATTTTAATTAATTAATCATTTATATAATGAAGTTAAGTTTGGCATTCAGACGCCTCTATATTATTGTCTGCCAGTCTACCGCTACTCTGCTATCTTTTTAATAGATTTTTCCATAATATAAAGAAATCAATGAGTTTTAAAAAATGTTTAACAAGAAATTTAAATAAATTCTCTGATATTATTTTATATTTGAAAGGAATTTGTTGAAAATTTTACCACAACTTTTAGTACTTCATTTTTCTGTTCTGCTCGCTATTCGCCTTCGTAATATGTAAAAAGTAAGTCAGTTTGATTTATTTCTTTTTTATAGCATTTTTTTTTCTACGGACATGGCCATCTTTTCCTCCTTTAATTTAATTTTTTTTTTGTTTGTTCGGAGAAGCAGACAGTACTGCTGAAGACAAAATGCATAAAGACAAATGGTTTTTAATAGATGGAAAGGCAGCAAGCAAAAAAAATAAAAAATTTTGGAATAAAAAATAAGACCAGAGGTAAATCCACTATTTTTATCTCTGGAACAGGAAACATGTTAGTGAGCTGAAAAAGTGTGGATTTTTAGTGTCTCTTCTGCTTCATTCCATTTTGTTAAATGGTCAAAAAAGGTTCCACATTAAGTGCCAAAGAATGACAAGACAGATTTGCAAAAGTGACCACAGTTACGTGGCATAGACAACAAAACTTGTGTGAGAACGAAAAAAAAAAAAAATTAAAATACTGGGGGGGGGTGAAGAATGCTGTTTGGTTTATAAAAAAATTATTAAAAGTACTTCTATTCGGTATTCCTGGTTAAAGTTTGAAAAAATTTCAATATTAAAAAAAAGAGAACGACAGAATAAGGAAAGACTTTAGAAAGGATTCATAAATCACTTTGATTGTCTTTTTTAACAACCTCAAAAAATAAAAAATTAATTGTACCACATTTTTGGGATGATGCTTTTTATAGGAATGCAAATTAAATTAAATAACAATAAAAAGGAGTTATGCGAAGTGGTTTCGAAAATATTTTCAGCTTTAGTTTTATTTTTTATTAAAAAACTCGCAATTTTCTCTGGAAGATTATAACCTAATAAAAGAGAACTCTATATTTCTTGAAACATTTATTGCAAGTTGTCAAGAAATACCCCCTTTTATTATACCTATATCATGTTTTAGCATAATGCTTTCATTTAAATCTGATATATAGGTAAACTTACATAGTTTTCATAGAAATTGAGGCATAATTCGATTTTATGCATGTTTATTTTTTCAATTAAATTTAAAGTTAACATTCTTTAATATTTTATGTGATATACCAGAACATATGTATACTTTGTATACTGTGTTACCGAAGTTGTTATTTAGGTAAAGAATTATCTGGCGGTGTCGGCTTTTTTTTTTTTTTTTTTTTTTTTTTTTTTGGCGTGTGAGGTAGGGTTGAAAATGCCTTCGCACTTACAGAGACCGTCGTCTTCTGCGTCGAGTGGTGTTGCCACTAAAAAATTCCCTCCTCTTCCTCTGGGTAGATTCCTCCCCGGAACCGCTTTCCGCATTACCTCGGGAAGACCCAGAGCCACGTCCCAATCAGGACCACTCTCAATCACCCACGTCTGGGTCCGCCAAGTTTGCAGCCGGCGCCATGGCCCCGGCCCGTATCGCCTGGTCCCCGTCAGAGGGGGCCCCGCTATGCAGCAGCGCATCGAGGTCCCTCTTCTTCCTCCGCAGAACGTATCCCACGTACTGTGCCACAGCGTCCCAATTGTCTTCACAATCGAGCATCCTCCCTATCACGGTGGCAGGAGCGAACCCGCCAACCCGCTGCGCTATTTCACCTCTCTCAGCATGCCACCTGGTGCAGTCGAAGAAAGTGTGTTCTGCATCATCATCCGTAATACTACAGTAAATGCAGTCGGGACCATCTGCCCTGCCCATCCGGTACAGGTACTTTCGAAAGTATCCGTGGCCCGAGAGGAAGGCGGTGTCGGCTTTGTCATAGTTGTAATACACCATCATCTTCATTATGTAATAATGTCCCCGCTTCTTTTAGTGTATTCCAATTGTTTTAAAGAATAAAAGAACTTCAACTATGTTCAACTGTTTATAGTCGATTTTCATTATAAAGCGGTAACTCCAAATATAAAAATATTTTTTACATAAAATTTATTATGGTGATTTCTTTTCTGAACAAATATGTTGCCCTTTCGATGGATAACATTTTCTACAGTTTGCCCATACCTTTAAAAAGTGATACATTTTTTACTGCCACAATGGTACAAAATATTTGAGATTTAATATTAATGTATACTTAGCGTTTCACTGTTTCTACGGTTTTTAGCACCATTTTATCAATAAAAATCGTCAGCGACATTGTTTTCTAATCATCTGCTATTACCTAGAACAAACTGCAAAAACTTTAAACCAAAAATTTATGAAAAAAGTTTGCTTTGAAATAAATAATAAATTAAACAGAATCTTCTTCTAACAAAAGTCTGAGGGACTCTAGTCAAAGTGAAGAGTATATTGATTTTCATAATTCTTATTCTTGTATAAAAAAGTACTTCACAAAGATGTAAAAAAGGTTAGTATATCACCCCGACTTGAGATTAGAGGGTCAAATATGTTGCATATTTTGCCAGTTATTTGTGCAACATATTTAGAAAGGAACGAAATAGCTTTTTTTAATGTTACATATTTTTTAGAATGGAACAGAAACAGTAACGAAATGTAGCATATATGTAACATTTTTGTCAGAAAAGAAAACGTCATTAATTTATAAAAAATGCCATCGTAGAAATGAATCTTGATTTTTTTCTTCATACAATGATTTTTAGAAATATATGTATGAAATAAGTAAAGAAAAAAAAAAAAAAAGAGAAAAAAAGAGAGAGTCACGCAAAATGCCGCCCAAGGGGGCTTCGTTATTCAATTATTTACCCGTAGTTAACACACATTTTGTAGAGAATTAAAAAATATTACTCATTCTGACTTGAGTATTCAAAGAAGCAGGCTGTGTTATCGCTTGTTGGTTAAAATCAGTATTTCCACAAAACAAAATTTCTCCTCAGCAAAAATTTTTATTCTCTTATAGAAACATACTACAAGAAAATAGGTTTAATGGGCAATATGAACTAAATTTATTTTCAGATAATTATTTGGCAAACTAAAATATTTGGTTTCTTAACACGCTTGAAAAATATAACATAATTCATTCAACGCACAGTCAATTTCTGTTATTAAATTACAACAACATTTTATCGAAATGTATAAGACATTGCGCATCAAAATCGCGAAGTTAAAGCAAAACTAATTAATATGAGGAATATGGAAACATATTTCTGCAGATATATGTATGTAATAAGTAAACAAATTACATTTGCAAATTATATTAAAAATTTATTATCATTTATTTGTGTGTCAATATTTTCTTTATTGAAACAAAAGTCGTATTCTTTTGGCAGATAAATATTTTGAAAACTTATTATGCATAAAAAGTAGTCCATACGAAATAAATATTGAAGATGCAATGCATAGCAAGACTGATTTTGTAACTTTTTTCCATTTCCATATCTAAATTAATATGCCTTTTACATTGGATATATGAGACACAATTCTACTCTGTCAAAACTGACTCCTGTTCAGAAAGAGAATATATGTAACACATATAACTTGAAATATAAATTTGATACAAAAATAAAATCAAATAATATTAAAATGACAACAAATGTATTCTTTTGTTTTAAATGTTTTTCATGTTGAAGAAGAAGATGTCTTTTGAAGGTAATGCGTACTATTCAAGAATATTTAATATATTGCTGTTAAATTAGTTGTATATTTTATTGAAGGTCTTATTTTGTTTTTTTTTCTATTAGAAAGACTTTGGAGCAGGAAGCTTAAGTTCGTCGATTTAAAAAAAAACCTAATTCGGGAAAATATTTGCTCTCTTCCTGGAATTGTCATTTGCAAGTTTATAAATTAAATATTTGTTCCCTTCGCAATGCACTTTCAGTAACAGAATTTTCAAATTTATTAAAAAAAAAATTAAAAATTAAAAAGAAATAATACGGCACACCTGAGCGAAATTTAGTTCCTACAAATCTAGTTGATTTTGAGTAGACGAGATCTTCTTAAATCTTGTAGTACTTTGAAATGCAACTAAGGATTTTTACAAAATATACCAAAAAACACAACCAAATTTTTAATTTTTTGTAATTTTAATCATTTTATATTATTTATTTCTTTATTATATTTGTAAAATGTAAGTAAAAATATTTATGTTTATATATTTAAAAAAACAAAATTAAAATTTTCGGAAATATGCTTCAGTGTATGTATGTATTGTATGTAAAATAAACAATTGCAAAAGAAAAACAATTGTTAAAGAAAACGCTTTTTGATAACGACAATTGTTAAAAATATGTTAGTGAATAACAAAAACGTTTATTTCAATGTTAAGTATTTTTAAACAAACTATGTATTATCGTTAAAAGTACATAGTGAATCGCACTACTTGTATGACTGATTTAAATATTAATCATACGCAACGAATATCGTGGGTTTCATTGAAATTATGTACGATTATTTTGATTGATTTTCATAATTTCTTTTAAATCCAAGTGTTAGTAATCAAGATATAGGGTTTTAAAATTAAAATGATATTTAAAAAAATAGATATAGTACCAAAATGTCATTACTAATTTTTTTTTTTTAATTTGTTATCACATTAAAATTGAAATAAAATGCCAATAAATAAACTATTCCAACTGAATATAAACACTTTCAGTAATAACAACATAAAATTAATTTATTTAAAAGCCTGACTGCAAATTAACAAAAAACTATATTAAATGATAACAATAATACTCAATATCATCAACACAATGCCAAAAGCATTTTAGTTGAGTAAAACGTACTAATCGCCATCAACAGTGCCATCATTATCATCATAAGTTTTGCTAACCATGGGCATCCTATGTAGTAGAAATAACAAAGCCATAGACAAATATTTTGCACAAATAAATAGACAAATGCGGAATTCACACGATTGTACCAGACATATAAAAAAATATTTATAAATTTGTGTGTATTTGTTTAAATTATTTCAAGATTCTTTAAAAGAGAAATAGAAATAAAACAAAGATTTCAATTCAGACACCAATTCATTTGTAGCACCCAACACCAGATCTGAAAATATGTGAATGTTTTATCTGCTTATGCTTTTGTTTATTGAATGATTTTTTATGTTCTGTTTTTTTTTATTCTATTCTCGAATTTGATTTTTTGTTCAATCAATGTTAAAAACCAGCAAGATACTAGACGATTTCAATTTTCATTTGTTGCGATAATAACGACAATGTCACTAGCAAACTATTGCATAAATGAAAAAGAAAAGAAAAATTGCATAATGAAATGATGAACATTTTTATAACCATATGAGAAGTTTTATAATAAAAGCAGGACTGCTTAGCATTGCATTTAAATTAATTTATTTCCTGGTATTATTTTAAATTCTGTGCATAATTTGAATAGATGGATTTCTTGTAGCTTAAATGACGGAAAAAAACATTTATAATTTTTTTTTTTGGGAAAATGTGCAGAAACTAAACTAATTTATGGAACTCCTCTTATTTATATTTACAACTTTAAAAGCGATCATTTAAAATAAGTAAAAGTTTTAAAGTCATATGCAGACTCGTCTATCTGCCTGTTCAGCTTTGCTCATACGTTAAACCGAGTGTTGCTTCAATTCTTTTCTCTACTTTTTAGTTGTATTGTAAGTGATTTACAACGTTTGTTGCTATTATTTCTTTCAATTCTTACTGCCCACAACTTCCACAGTTCTGTTATTTTTTTTATTTTCATTTTGTTTATTTCTCCTGTCTCTCTTATATTCCTACAATTGTTATGTACAAACACATTCTGCACAGCTTTTTAGACAGACATTATTGTAATTGATTTTTCTGGTGTAAAAATTTAATCATCGTTCAATACTTATGGACTTTATTTCAATTATTTTCTACTCTTTCCTAAAACTGCAAATTACATAGAATGACTTTTCTATGCACTCTAAAGAAAACAAAGACCAAGAACTTTCTCCCTGCCAGTCTAACTGTATTTAATTTCTATACAAGTGACAGTGATTGTCATAGTAAGTAATGCAACTCCTCCTTTTATGTGTCAAACTGAAATGGCCACCACTACTTTCACTCATTGCATAAAAACATTACAAGAGTAATGTATTGACTGTTTTAGCCACACACACACACCCACACACACATAAACACAGACATGTACATATATCTCAAGTGTGTGCGTACGTATTCACATGTGACTGTGTGCATGTGAATTTGTAGTAGACAATGTCAAGTTAATATTTGCTGGTTTCCTCCTTCACATTCATGTGATTTTCTTCCATTCACATTAATGTTAAATACTCATACGTGTCTTTTCAATTAGTAATGCGAGATGGGGGTTTTTTTAATAGAATATAATTTACTAATGAGAATTAGTATTGCTTCACAAGTACGAGGGCTGTTTTATAAGTAGTAAAATTTCCTTAGCTTTAAATGCAACACTGCTGCCGTCAACCTCCATCTATTAATAAATTATTCTTCAATTTTAAGGAAGCTGCTTCATTTTGTTTATGTTTGAGCGCCATTAAAAGCACTACCTCGAGAATTTTAACAAAAATGGATAAAAAGTGAATTTCGTGTGTCCCGTTCAACCGCAATATGGGAGAGTTTTTAAGCAGTTCTATACCGTAGGCGAAATATTGATCCATCATAATACCGCCGAGATCAACAAACAATTAAAACAGTTGGCTTCAGCGCGTGAACGTGCTGCAAAGAAGGACAAGATCAAGGTCACGCCACTATTTTTTGGGATGCTTGCGGTGTAATTCATATAGATTACCTAGAGAAGGGTAGAACGATCACCGGCCAATATTACTCAAAGCTTTTAGATAGATTCATTATTGATTTTTTTTTTTTAATTTCATTTGTTCATTTATTTATTCATTTAAAATATCATTTAAAAAAATTACAGTAATGTTTTTTTTTTCTAATGTAGATAGGCATTGCAAATTCTTACTAATATAATTAAAAAATTAAAAATCTAAATTAAAATCTAAAGCAAAAATGACCACATTTGACGAAAAAAAGTTCGATCAGGAGAATGCACGAGGGCACAGGTGTATTGTCAGCATGTCTAAAATCCATAAATTCGGCTATGAACCCCATCCAGCATCTTCTCCAGATTTAATTTCCTTTTTGAAATCTGATGGTAACATAAATGAATGGTCGAATGAAAAAAATCTCTATTTTGAGGGCCTCGAGAAAACTTATTATTTGGAAGGAATAAAAAAATTGGAAAAATACTTGGCTAAACGGAAGATTATGTTGAAAAATAAAACGCTTATTTACCGAAAAGAAAAATTGTTTATTTCCAATTTCAGGGAGTTATCAAACAGCCCACGTATTTTAATAAATAACCGTATTAAAATTAAAAAAAATATTTCCTTAAACTAAAGAAGAATTTCATGCTTGAGAGAGTTTTTGAAACGCTGATTAAGTAATGTGCTGAACCCTCCCCGACGAAGTAGGTACCACTGAGGGCAGAGGTTAAGCCCTTTGTGATTGCGAGTGAAAGACAATTAGAAATTATTTTTTCTTAAAGTTATACAAGGACAAATAATATTTTTAAATTTCAAGTGCTGCAATACAGTAGAAATCAATATTTACTGTGATCAGCACAGATATTTTGAAAAATCTTCAAAGAGACATAATACGAGCTGTTTATGTTTAACAAAATATTTATTTATCAGTTATGTTTCCCCCTTCAAAAAAAAAAAAAACTTAAAAATATTTTTTCTTAATAAAAACCTAAAGCCGTTTATATGGATCTTAGAAAAATCTTGTCTACCGAAAAAATAAAAAAAAAAAATAATATTTTATGAAAAACAAAATTAAATTAAAAGACCTCTTTGAAATCGCTTATGGTTGTTTCACAACAATAAAAAGGATACAAAAATAATTTTTTTTTGAATTGCTAGAAGGCTAAAGAAAATTAAAAAGAAGAAGTAAAAATAGTTAAACAAGAAAAAATAATCTCAACCTTAAAAAAGCTCAACTAATATTTTTTTCTAAATGTAAAAATAGGGGACATTCCACGTGGCAAGAACAGCTAGTTGATAGTATAATATTGGACTTTAATTATGTACATATGCATATATAAATTTAAAAATTTCTTTTAATATAGTATGCATACAGTCACTCTCAGCTTATTTGTTATTTGTAGTTAACGTTCTTTCGAAAAAAATCTATAATAGTTCGCTACGAAATTCTTAATTAAAAACCAGATCATTTTAATATTCTTGATTTGTAGATGAGTTATAAATCCAATGCATTTTTATTATTTATTTTTTGAAGCTTTTATAAATCGATGCATGCCCGAACACGCTGCTTTATATGTAATTATGGGCGGTATATACATTGAGGAATCAGAAGCTCTTGATGTTCTTGGCATGAAAATTCAGCGTGATGTGTGATGGACAAAACACATATTTTAGGTCTTAAGTGCCTCGGTTTTTTGTGAGACGGTGTAAGACATACTTCGCCCCATCTGATTTCCTTACTATTTATACCACGTACATCCGACCGAAAATAGAATACAACTCGCAAGTGCTTTTTTATCAGTTACTCACCTATGTATAGTAGAAGAAGAAAAAACTCATTGGAGACGGTAGGGTAGTCAACTCTATTAACGCAAAGCGCACAAGTAGAGTTATTCTCGAAGGACTGGTCCAAGAGAAAAAAAAAATTACAATTAATAGAACAGTGAATATCATAATAACAAAGAGCACATTTTATTTAACGCACAATTTGTAAGAAATTTTCTTAGATTAATATTTTGCGCATAAAATATTGTTTTTAATTCTGTAAAACTATTGTTATATGTATAATCAAAATATTTAAAAAAAAAAATTATACTTACAGGGTGCCGCAAAATGGGCTAAATATATAGCTTGAATTTGTTATAACTTTTTTATTTACACGATTATTGTAGAAGAAATAGTTGTTTGATTAGCTTTGAAAAATTAAGTCCTGTAAGTGGTGGCCATTTTATTATTCGCACATCCATAGTTTCCATAACATTTTGCAATGGCCATGATTTCTTTTAAATGTTGATTTTTAATTCTAACATGATACTTGTCCTGCTGACATACATACATACATACATACATACACTCTTTCTTTCAAATATTGTTAAATGCTGTTAAATTTGGTGAACGTTGAGGCCAGTTAAAGTTGCTCGTGCTCTAAGCAATGCGTGATGGTTGTCTGTCGGCTGCAATTGGAATGTCACAAATGTAACTTTATATGTTAACCAGTGTAATATTTTCAAAGTTGTCCGCAGCGACCGCCGTGATAGCCCAAGTTCAATCCGCACATTAAAGCGACGACCATATGCACACAGTATCAATACAATGGATTTTCGGTGTAAAAAAAAAAATTCTATTCTTTTGATACGCTCTTTGATTGTTATTATTCATATTAAAGTTGGAGAAGTGCTGCACTAAACACTGGAATAGAAAAACAAACCATATTTAATAATTAAAAAAGTTAAAATGTATCCAAACCATATAGCACATTCTGTGCCACTCTATATAAAAAAAATTTGTCTAAAAATTAGAATGTACTGTTTCTTCTTGAAGCATTAAAACGCGCACATTTAGTGGAATACCCCATACAATATAATAAAATGTTTAATATCTTAGACAAATGCAGACAGAAGAGTGTATCGTATATACGCACGTGTATATGTACATTCTACTAAAGGACTCACGCAAATATTTTATAGAAATTAAAAATAAAACTTTATTGCATAAAAATTGCCAGACTTTCTTTATAAAAGAATGGAAAAAATATCAAAACTAACAACTGAAGGATGTGTTTAGTAGTAAGAAAATAAAGATAGAGAGAGAAATATAATTCATCAGTTTAGCAACCCCAAGAAGGTAAAATAAAGATTATTTTTAGTCCTTTTTAAACTCCTTGTCAAAGCAAGTTACATACATCAGTTGGTATAATGTAAATTATTACTTTCTCTTGGGATAAATTGAATTTTTTTTCAACAAACTTCTGTTATAGTTCATATTTAACTTTTGCTTTTGAACTTTTCTTCTTTTAGTTTTACGCGATGAATTTCGTATTGAACCCCAAAATACACGCATCGCTCAAGGTGATACGGCCCTATTAGAATGTGCCGCACCACGAGGTGTACCCGAACCAATGGTGCTGTGGAAAAAAGGTGGTCAAGTCTTAGATGTCGAATCAACAAAGAGAATACGTGTAGTAGATGGTGGCAATTTGGCAATACAAGATGCCCGCCAAAGTGATGAGGGTCAATATCAGTGTATTGCCAAAAATCCAGTTGGCATCAGAGAATCAACGATGGCTACATTAAAAGTACACAGTAAGTTGCCAAGTAGATAAATATTTTTTATATAAAATTATATGTGTTAATTAGAGAAAAAGAGGAAATACAGGCGACTCTTGATAATTTCAACATGGCGATAATTTAATTGTTTTCCAAGTTCCTAAAAAACTCGTTGTAATTTGATTCCGTCGGTAATTTAAAAATATTGGTATCGGCTGTTCACTTTTTAAGTTCAATTATTGCAATCTGCTGTATTGTGTGCAAAAGATAAAATAAAATAATAAATAATAAAACAAAAAATTATAAAATAAAATAAAAAATCATTTATTTTAGTTTATATGCAAGATGAAATAAAATAATAAATAATAAAATAAAAAATAATAAAATAAAATAAATAATCACATATTTTAGTTTATATGCATTATGCTAGGAACACAATTGGGATGAACGACGAAAGTTTCGTTGCGAACCTTCGGCATCGGAAATAAAACACATTTGTGTGTATGAAAATTAATAGAAGACCTCTGTCTGCCGATAGATTTATTGCTATTTCATACACCGACGAACGACCAACAAATTACTACAGAGTTTCCTTTTTTAATTTAGTAAATAAAGTTAAATTTTATTTGAAGAATTTTTTAATTTTTATCATAGACCATTTAAGTTAAATATTTTCTTTTAATATTTAATTTTTTTTAATACGGTAACACAGACAGCAAACAACTTTTCTCATTATAACCGCTGTAATTTTTTTCGTCGCAATTGTACTGCGAACTTTAACAGACGAATTCGTTCGTCCTAATTGTGGTCCCTACTTTACATTATTGTAAAACATTATTGTGTTTTTGAGACAAACAAAAAATTAAATCATATGCTTTATAGAATATTCTTCACCAGCGCCTTGCTTTCAATTAAACTCCTTAAAATCTTTTAAAATCTTTATTATTTGAGCTTTTTCTTTGGTTGCTTAAATTTCAAATTATCGACAGCCGACTGTACATCTTTATTAACAAAATTATCGCTGATTTTACTTTTCGCTTGCTTGTATATGTGAATATGCTCATGTGTTTTTTTGTTTTATATTACCTGTCTATTAAAAGTGAAATATTTTTGTCTTATATTTTTTCTAGTTAAACCATTTATTATACGTGGGCCACATGATCAAACCGTTTTGGAGGGTTCATCAGTGACATTCCCTTGTCGTGTTGGCGGTGACCCAATGCCTGATGTTTTATGGTTGCGCACGGCCTCAGGCGGCAATATGCCACTAGGTGAGTTTAATTTGTTTTTCTTCTACCTTTATCATCTATCGTAATGCATTATTAAGGTTAAGTGCTGCTGATATAATAGATTTGTTAAACCAAAACTTATCTTCTCATGTGCCATGGGCTTCAAACGATTGTAATGACAAGAGCAAAGACAGTATACGCGTTAAAAGTGGTCAATTATTATTAAAAAGAATTTTAATAATAAAAAATACAGGAAGTTGAAAAAGTGCAACAGAAAGTTGACAGTCATAGATTCAAGACCAAGAAAAATTTAAATTTTTAACTTCTTTATGGTGAAAAACTAACAGAGAATTAATTCTCATATTCTATTAATAAGAAATAATAAATATGTAAAGCTATTAAATTACATCCACTGATAACCACACACAGTGGACAAAACATGAAGAACGCTAAAGATGAAGGTGTAGCAGCCTTCGAAAACAGCATGTTGTTCCGGTCTGCTAGTGTTTATCAGTGTGACTTACAAATTTTTGCCTTTGAGTTAATTTTTTTTAGTAACTATGCCATGTAGTTTTGATTGGCTGCATGATATGGGTCGTTAGCCTACTTTAAAATTTAAAAATTTTAACTAATAATCTCTATTTGTTTGCTGATTATTATGAAAAATCTAATAGTCACATTTGAGTACATTTATTGTCAAAAAACTTTACGGTCCGGAATTGTTCTTTATTCACTTAACATCAGGATTAAAGGAATTTTGTATTTTAAATTTTTTGAGGGTGCGATTGCTGAATACAAAACCAAAAAAAGTCGTGGTTTCGACCTCAATTTCGTACTAAAGGTACGGTCTCATATGGCAAATATTTGCCCAAAAGAACATAACCAATTTTCGGCAACTAATTAGTTAATATTTCATGAGATGTAAAAGTCAAATTGTATTGGAGTAATATATTATTGAAAACCTTTGGTTTTTAATTTACGACAAAGACCTGTTTCAAATTAAAAGTATTTTTAAATAATAAAAAAAGTGTATAGAATTTATTGGTTACTTTTTTTGGGGAAATTTTTGCCATACGTGACCGTACATTAAGTCATAAAACCATATCACATTGTTTCTGAAGTGCATTAGTATGTCGTTGTGCCCGTTGTTGTCGGAAGGTTTCAGTGGTGAAGGCATAGTCACTGGTTACTGAACAGTACCGGCTTCAGCTGATAACAATCCACAGGCACATCAGAACGCCTTCCTTCGTGGATATTGTATAACACCGACGAAAATCGCTACTAAAAACAAAGCCTAAAATCAGAGTCACAGCAGCACTGCTATAAACATAAAAAAACGTGCAAAAGTAGATTTGTCAGACAGTGAACCTTCACCTGCTGTCATCTCTCTCACTATCCCTTTCTTCTAGTTCCAACGCAATGTATCAAATTTTAGTTGAAAAAAAATCTTAAATTCAGGAAAACACAAAAAAATTGCTATTTTTAATTTTACAAAATTGATCGAAAAATATTATAAAATTATTATCATATGAGAAATGAATTTGCAAATTCACACAAAATACAAAACGAACGATGCCATGTGATATCGTGTAGCAGGCAGTATATTTAAATTCTAATGCGACTTTCTTCCTACAAACCTGCAATTCGTATTGGATAGTTAAAGTTTTCCAAAGCTCACACGTTTTTACAACAATCTGTTTTGCACATGATAAACTGCATGCTACTGGTGTAGCTGTAACTACGTACAATTTTATAGCAGTATGGAAGGACCATAAACCACGTACCGCAATTTCTTCATTTCGTTTTGTGTGGCGTGGTCAGTGAGCAGTTTGTGGCCTATTTTAATTAATACTTCTTTAATTGCTATTCAAATGGAATAGGTGCTTTGCTTGCCGTATTCAAGTATTCAAGTATTTCAAGTATTTCTGCTACCTCTCACAAATAATTTTAAGTCTTTTCAATTTAAATCGTTCATTAGTGAGCAGTGCAATAAGATATTAAAACTTTAGTTGAATTGCATTCAAGTTGTTATCCTTCCCATTTGAAAAACTCTATCAACTGGGTTTTAGTATGCGACACGAGTTGATATTTGTATGCGAGGACATCGCACTTCCTTTCGCCACACAGATCACACACACGTTTGCAAGCACACCCGCAGCACATGATTGCTTGTATGTGGAGTTGAAGTGTTTTTAAAAGTATAAAATAATTGTGAATGTGATTTATGTACTGGATGATGAAAGTTTGCGTATGAGTGTATTTGTTTGTGTGTGTGTGTGTGTGTGTATAAAATGCCTTAAGGAGCATTTGTAGATAAATGACTTTTTAACGTTTAAAAGGATTACAATTTTTAGAACACGAGCAGTAGAAAATAAAAACAAAACTTTTGTTTAAAAATGGCACAACATTTGTTTGATAAGCCACCAACTGACAGGAATTAAGTTACCTCACAGAGTAACAATGCCGAATATATATTTTTAAAGGGAAAAACAGTTACTTTAATTTGCCCAATAAAGAAAAGAAGTGAATTGCAATTTTACTGATAAGTTCGTACTTAAATTATTTCTTTCCAGATCGTGTTAGTGTTTTAGAGGACAGAAGTTTACGTTTGGAACGTGTTACTGAAGCTGATGAGGGTGAATACAGTTGTGAGGCTGATAATGTAGTGGGTGAAATTTCAGCCATGGGAACGCTAACCGTGTATGGTAAGTTTGCAATCCCTATACATTTACCATGAATGAAAATTAGATCCTGTCAATGAAAGCTAGTTCACCCTTTTTTATAAACCTCCATATTTATAGCACCTCCCAAATTTATTCAACGTCCTACTAGTAAATCCGTAGAATTAGGTGCCGATACATCCTTTGAATGTCGAGCTTCCGGTAATCCTCGTCCTACTATATTCTGGACAATAAAAAATAATCGTTCTATAATATTCCCGGGAGCGCCGCCTTTAGATCGTTTTCAAAGTATAAATACTGAAGATGGTCATTCCATACTGACACTCACAAAGTTCCAACGCAGCGATAAAGATTTAGTGGTTGTGTGTAATGCCATGAACGAAGTGGCAACCATAACAACGAGAGCGCAACTGACCTTAGATTCACAAGAGGATAGGCCGCCTCCTATAATTATAATGGGACCAGTTAATCAAACACTGCCTGTTAAAAGTCTGGCCACATTGCACTGTAAAGCGATTGGCTTGCCAAATCCCACAATATCGTGGTATCGTGACGGTATACCCGTGCACCAAACATCTAAAATCAATATAACTACGGCCGGTGATTTAATTATTTCTGATTTGGATAGACAACAAGATCAGGGTTTGTATACCTGCGTTGCCAGCAGTCGTACAGGCAAGAGTACCTGGAGCGGCTTTCTGCGCATTGAAGTTCCTACAAATCCCAACATAAAATTTTACCGTGCTCCAGAGCAAAGCAAATGTCCCTCAGCACCAGGACAACCGAAAGTACTTAATGCCTCTGCTAATGCTTTAACTATTGTGTGGCCAACAAGTGATAAGACTGGTGCCTCACCCTTGCTGGGCTATTCGGTGGAAATGTATTCAACCAACAAGAGCAAAACATGGATACCAATTGCGGCACGCTTGACTGAGCCCATTTTCACAGTTGATGGCCTTTTAAATGGAGCAGCATACATGTTTATTATAAGAGCTGAAAATGCATTGGGTTTCTCGCCACCCTCACCCATCTCGGAGACAATAATTGCTGGTCAATTGGTATCAAGAGGATATCGTGGCAGCAGCTCATCATCATCATCAGCCATTGATGGGGCAGGAAATGTAGATTTAATACTTGCCGAAGTAGAAACTCTACTACAAACAAACGATGTCGTTGAGCTACTCGAAGCAAATGCTTCCGATTCGTCAAGTGTACGTTTAGCTTGGGATATTGATAGCGGTCAATATATTGAAGGATTTTATATTTATGCCAGAGAGTTACATTCGCCTGAATACAAAATGATGACTGTGTTGAATGCTGGCACTGGCGCCAGTGCCTGCACAACAAATGGTCTGGCCAAAGCCAGCAAGTATGAGTTTTTTCTTGTGCCATTTTACAAAAGCGTCATAGGAAAACCATCTAATTCGAAATATGCCATGACCATGGAAGATGGTAAGTCTACACTGAACACTAAAACAAAACATACAAATATTGATGGATTGTTATGCGTAAAGATGTTTAAATGAATGACTGATTTAATGCCGGAGTAAATGCATGTGAATACAGAAAATGAGACAATGTTTTATTTTTAAATTTAGTATTTTTTTTACGCCCGGAACTTGAATGGTACACGTTGGTAGACGTTTCTCCTAACGATAAACTGATGTTTATAACAATATTTTTTTTTTGTAATATATTTTAGCAGTGTTAGTAATTTAGATCATTTTTTAATGAAGAAACATTTTATATTTTCTCCCACAGCATTTTGATCGATTTTTCAACAACGCAGTTGTTACCTCAAATTTATAGTCCTTTAAAAATTTTTGTATTTTTTGTGTATTAGAAAATTTTAATTATGTTAAAGGAATTTGGTTTTTTAATTTAATACTAAACTTAATTAAGAATTTGAGATATCGAGTAACTGGATTAAAAATAATCCATTAGATATCAGTGGAAATTTTATTTTTCTTTTTGGGATTTCGTATTTCGTATTTTGCCTTCTGCTATTACAATTAATATAAATTAGTTATACGCTTCTTATAAAACATATTTCTAAAATGTAAAGCAAATTTAAACAAATGGACGTTGACATATTTTGTTTTTGAAACTAAAACACCATCCCTACTAACCAAATCGCATGTATTTCAATAATTTAAAAATTAGTAGTTGTCCTTCTGTATTCTGTAGACTCTTTAAATTTGTGTAACTTAAAGGAAATACAGTTTTTGATTGTTATGACAAAATCTTTTTTAGTTCCAGAAACCCCACCATTTGGCATGGAGGCCATACAGTTCAACAGAACTTCGGTGTTTCTAAAATGGCAGCCACCATATCCCAATCGAACGAGAAATGGTAATTTTATGCTCTTGAAATTTCACAATTTATAACGTATATAAGTTTATGTTATATGTCTACATATAAAAAATCAAAACATGTGATAAAACCACTAATGCACTACCATTCTCTATAACGCCTCTTTCCCCTCATTGCTTGTTTGGCAACATCACGCAGGTATTTTAACCAATTACAGTGTAATTGTCAAAGGCTTAGATGTGAATAATACAACACGCATTTTTAAAAATATGACAATCGATGCCAGTTCGCCAACCCTGTGGCTGGCCAATTTAACCACAGGCGTTACCTACTACATTACCGTTGCAGCAGCAACAAAAGTTGGTGTTGGTCCTTTCAGTAAACCAGCAATATTACGTATGGATCCCAAAACGCAATCATTGGATACTGGCTACACCAGGTATGTTTGTGTTACTGTTGATTGGACGAATAAATTTCAATCATTCTATTTTATATTGTCACTCAATGCTGTTTGTATTGTGTTTGTGAATGGCAGTGTAAACTTGTAGAGGATGTATTTATTAGTTTCACTTCTATTTTTATTTGACCTTTATTAAATTTTTTAATTATATTTCTTTATTGAGCGATGGCCTTTTTTATAAAAAGTTTTTTAATTATTTATTTTCAATATTTCGCTACCAAATAGGAAGCATTGTCAGGAAAGAATTTATTTTCAATATGCTATAAGTTTATTTTACTATAAAATTAAAGCTGGATTATTTAGTCCATAGTTAACTAATGTAACCTTAATCTTCAGTGTGAAGGAGAGTATGGTACGAGGTATTTAGAATACAATAGCGTACTCAGCGATTACCAGAACGGTTTTCCCTGAGGTCGCTTTATGGAATATTTACTGACTTTCCTTGCCGAAAGTAAGTTGATGATTCTAGACATTTCTATGTTCAATAGAATGTGCCATGGAGCACTTTACTCGACATATATCAAGTTTCCTCCGACATAGTACCATACGACTTGTAATAGATTGGGTCTCATCAGACGACTTCAGAATAAATTCATGGGTGCCGCAAGGTTTCGCAAGGTGGAGTACAGTTTTCTCACCAATATTTCGTTGTCTTTGACCATCTTTTGGCTTTCCAGTATAAATTTTACCATGCAATGGGTAGGAATTGACTGAATCACAACCCCAGAAAATTTTTATCCCATACTTAGCTGGCTTAGTAGGTATGTACTGTGTAAACCTGGTATGGCCTCTAAATGGAAATAATTGCTCGTCGATAGTGATACACTCATATGGCTTGTATGCTTTTTCTAAATTGCTGTTCATCATAGTCCAGATATCAAGAATTGGTGCAGCCTTATCTGATTCCAAACGCTGTGCACGTGTATTTTCGTTGTCAAAGCGAATAAATTGCAGCCCGTATAAGAGGCAGTGCATCAGCCTTCCATAAATCAGTCTAATTATTTCTGTTATCTCTATGAACGCCAGCTGAGATAAAAATACCAAAAAATGCATCGAGTTCAGTTGCAGTGAAGGTCTGAAACTTTTTCTGAGATGGCTGTTCAGAGGAATTATGAAATACTTGTCCCAACTTATTATTGAAATTATCAAAAATTCTTTTAGCTTTCAGATTGCTCTCTCTCAGTATAATATCACACATTTCCGGGGTTATAATAGACTTGAAAAGATCTTTTTCAGTCAGTAAGGAACTACTCGATATAGGCCCACCTCTTAAATTTAACGTATATTCGATTTGAAGTTGAATTTGAAATTTGCAGTTAAATATTGTTACAATGTAAAAACCACTCATTTTAGTAAGAGTATTTTTATTTGTGATTCTATGCGTACTTTTAATATAAATTATATAATACCTTCACTAACAAATGTCATATTTCTGTTGATAAATATATGAAGGTACAAAAAAATTTTTTTTTTATTTTCGCCAATTCGACGAATGTCTAAAATAAAGAGTAACCATACAGGGTTATTGTGATAGGCATGACACAATACTCGTAGATCTTCTTTGGTCGCGATGCTCTCAGTAATAATAACAATGGTAATAACAATAATATCCCATACCTTTGATCTGCCTGTTATATACATCACCCTTAATCGACCGAAAATGGAATACAACGTTCATGTACGGTCCTCCGCTACAATGACTGACTTTAGATGAGGAAACATTTAGAAAAGAATCTTTTAGTTTGGAAGCATATTACGGGTGGGGAAGAGAGTATTGTTTTTGTGTTCGGTACTCGGCGACACGATTTGTTCTCATTTTCCTTGCTCACAAAAATTCAATAATAATGGAATATCGCCGGCAACATATTCCGCTGTGTGACCGCGAATGAAAAAATAAGAAAGAGAATTCCAGATGTTTTTCTGCCAATTATTTTCTCGTCTAAACTCAGTCAAAGTCTATTTGCAAGGTAGTCGAGCATGTACAGGAGAGAGCGAAAATGCTTATCGCTGACAGTAGAGTGGCTCACTACATTTACTCTGTTGGGCATCGTTGCAATGTCGGGTATATTTCGATATTTAGTACTTACTGCATTGAATTGTGATCTAAGGATATTTTTAAGTACAACAAGCTTGTGCTCCAGAACGATTTCATTTGTGGCATATACTCGCATATTGAAATATTCACGTCGAAGGTCCATAAAATACTCATTCAATTCTGATCGTTCTGAGGTTCTGAAAGTTTTAAAAGTGCCCCTTAATGCTATATAAATTCATATTGTATAATATGTATAAATAAACATACTTGTGACATATTTTTTTGTCTTTTTTATTGATAGGTATCCCATTAATCGTGATATAGCGGATGATTTTTTAACCCAGACATGGTTTATCGTTCTACTGGGTTCCATAATAGCTATTACAGTTTTTCTATTTGGTGCATTGGTTTTATTTAAACGTTATCAGTTCATCAAGCAAACTTCATTGGGAAGTCTGCATGGTAAGTGGTCATATTAAATGTGTCTATGAAAAATTATACTAAAACTTTATTTATTTTAACCATATCTATACTCGAAGTGCTAAAATTTTAAATAAACTTTAAATATACAGTGCGACTAATAAAAAAAAAAGTTAATTAATTTATAATTAATTAAGCAAGCGCTCGTGAAAAAAACATTATTTGGTAATAGTGATATAACAGCCAAGTTTAGTAGATACCCAAAAACCTGTCAAAAACATTACAAATTAAAATAAATAAAGAAATTTTAGACGAAGAGAAACATAAAAGAAAAAAAACACTACTTGAAATAATTATTAATTCACAAGTGCTTCTAATAAAAATAAATTCTAATAAAAAAGAAAAAACGAATACCTTGGAACTAATAAATATACAAGCTTTTATTTTATACAATACCAATGGAAAAACGTTTTACTGTTGAACAATAACAAAAAAACGATTGATGAAAGAAAGAAAAAAACTTATTTCTAAAACGAACAGAACAAAGCAAACAATCATAAGTTATTGGAACTCTTCTAGGACATAAAAAAAATAAAGAAATGTTTTATATTTTTTATATTATTTTATCATAAAGTTCAAGTAAATAAATCTCTTTAATATACTTCGCCTTATTTTATTTCAGGCAATCACGCAATTGGTGCGGTACGAAAGTTTCCTACTTTGCCCTTAAATGGCAGCAGTGGCAGCAGTGGTGTTTGGATTGATCCTGCAGGTGGTGTTTGGCGTCAAGCCCATGCAAATTCAAGTACAACAAAAGAGCAACTGCCGGATTATTCCCAAGTAACTGGGCAAATATCACAACAGCAGCAACATCAAATACCTTTGCCAGATTATGAAAGGTAAGAGCAATAATTCATAATTATTTTACGCTTCATTTTTTATGAAAAAAAAAAAATATTAAAAGAGAAAAATGAAAAGGGTTCTAATGGTTTAATTTGTAAAAAGAGAAGAAAAATGAAATTATGAATGAATTAATAATAATATTGGTAATAAAAATGTCCGTAATAAATTATGTAAACGATAACGCTTCTTAAGAACTTCATTTCAATAAAGTTTTCCAAGATGTTTATTTTTTTTTACAAGAACATTCTAGTAATTCATATCGAAGGCACATTTTGAATATATAATGATTTATAAAAAAAAACCATTCAATATTTCTGTGGCAAACTCTTCAATATGATTTACATTACTTTTATGTTAAAAATACTTGTTTGTGACAAAACAAATGCGTTTCGTTTAGATTTTATTCATCTTTTTCAATTTTTATTGAATTCTTCATCTTGATATCCTGAGTCAAAAATTGTGGTTTCCAACGCTGCCTAATAGTCTTCAAAAAAGTTTCTGTTGTACCTTAGTGATTATTCTTTGTGTAGTTCATAGTGCACAGCTTTGCATATTTGATAATTGAATTTTTGGGTGAGGAAAAATACAATGGGTCTCATTTAATTAAAAAATTACTGCGTCTACTTAACACGCGTGGTACTGTAACTTTGCTTTATAAATTAACAAAAAGGGCAAAAGCTATGTTCTGTAGCACTTCACAAAAACACAATGTCAACATTGCTTGACTGCTTTTTTTCCTTTAATATATCCCTTTGCCATAAAAAAATCATCGATCTAAATTTTTCAGAATTGCATTAGAAATTTTATACGATACCAATAGTTCATCAGCTTGATTTGTTGTTCATTAATATAGTGAAGCTGCCAATGATTTTTGATCGAAAGCTTAGCTTACTGCTAAGTGAAATTCGAATGTTGTTCATAAGATGACACGCGATGTCGCATTTCAGAAATATCAGTATAATTCTTCAAGTAACACTCCCGCTTCATTTTGTCAGATGGAATATCATGCCATGTGAAAGGAGTTTCAGTAATTTTAAGATAAATATTGGAAATATATGCACTTTAAATATGTGTATTAAATCTATAGATTAGCCCTTTTGTGGGCTTGGCTGGGTAAAGGTCAGGTCGAGGGTAGACAGGTGGGAATGCTCTCTAAGGATTATGCAGTGGGAGAGCGCCTGCGTACTATGCTCGGCAAGAAGATGCCTGTACCCGTTCTCCTATGGAGAGAGGCTGTGTGATTGATTTCAACGAACGTGGTGGCAAACCGACACCGCCTTATCTCTTTCCGTATAGCTGGGACAAGTGACATATCTGCCGGTCACTTAGTGGCCCGTCAATACCGCGACCAGCAGTGAAATGCTCTTTCGCTACTTTTTCAAATCTGCTCTCTGTTCGTTTACCGCCCAAGCAAGGCCCCACCTTCCTTGCAGCTCTCATGTGCTCAGTCCGTTACAGCTCTTCTGCACCTTTCGACATTATCGGCTCAAACTGGATAGAACACACCAGATCTGACCAACACCGAGACCCCAGTGCGGGAAGTGTATTCTGGCTGTCGACGAATATGTCGAGCATTCCACGCGAATTTCCTCCCTTGAGCATCCTACCAGCTTCCTTTATGACAAGAATTTTAGGCCGAAGCACACCTGTACCAATCCGAAATCGGTATGATTTCTACACGCCACTTGAGAAGATTCCAGATTCATCTACTGTCAGCATCGGGGGGAGAAAAATTATGTGCAATTGTAGCAGTAGACGTTATGGTTAATCGGGCATCATGTACAGCCGGTGTAGCACTGATTATTTTCTGGGAATTGTCATATTTCAAGGTTACGGGACGACAAAAAATATCTTTTAGGTGGAGGTGTATGCCATTGGGAAACCTATTGGTGAACAATAATAATACGCAACAAAAGAAAGTGAATGCGCACACAATGGAATTCATATTTTCATTACTTTTAAGCACTTCATTCATTTTTAATGCTGTCACTTTTGAACTCATAGAAAACACATTCAACTCTGCCGATTTATTCATATGAACAACTTTGCTATTGTAATTATAATTTAAACAAATTTTTAAATGTGTTACAGGAACTCATAAAGCCATGCTAAAACATAACCAAATCAGGTAACATTCATGGCTTCGCAAATATGTTCCTCACGTCACCCCAGTGAACAAATCATACGTTCTTCAGCTCTGTTGAACCAGTTCATTTGCAATGGAACCCACGCGTTAACTATTTCTTATGCATGCATTTGTTTGCTGGGTAATAATAATAAGAACTACTAGATTCATAAAAGTAATATGGAAAAGATTTATTTTCATTTATGTTGGATAAGTTTTATTATTTTTTAGCCTTTTTTTTTAATATTTTACTTTCTTTATTTCAGTAGGTATTTAAATCCTTGATTTACGGCCGCGCTACGACTTCAGACTACAGTACATATAATATTTTTAATTTATTTTGTAGTCTTTTAATTGGCATTAAATCCATGAACAAACATAAAAGCTCCAGTATTAATTAAAATATTAAATCGAAGAAAGTAATACCAAATAATCGGTATTTGATTGTTCACTGACAACTTTGTTACATCAATTACAGTATCGTTCTACCAGCAAATGTTTTTACTTTCACTTTTGTTTTCCTCAAGCCACACTAAGTTTTGTCTAAGAAACAAAAACAATAACAAAAATATATAAAATTTCAAACAAAAGAATTCATTCAAGTGTATATAAAATGCGAAGCATTGCCTCATGAAATTTGATGTTTTATTGAAATATCTTAATAAAATTGCTCTTCTTGGAATTAATGAAACTTTATCTCTGGCAACTGGCGGCTTTAGCTTTTTTTCTTTTGCTTTTCCTTGCTTTCATTTTCAAAATATTTTTCTTACCTTCCTTTAATTTTTTACCTGTTCTGCTCTACAAAAAAAGTGTTATTGAAAAATATTTTCATATTTATTTTCTTTTATATTTATTTATTTATATATTTTTTTACTTTTTCTTTTGGCTTATGTTTGCTGTTGGTTGCTTTTTTTTCGCATAATTTTCTTAATTAAGTGAATTCTGCTGACTAAAAGATGAAAACGAGTATTTTCATTTTTGTATTTTAACTTTATTTTTCCATAATTTGTTCATTGCTTGCAACTTTTTAGAATTTTTCTAAGGAACAACTCACTTGAAAGGCTGTTTGAGTATTTGTAAGTTATTTTACTAAAGTGGTTTTTAATTAGTTGAATTAAAACGAAAACAAGTAAATGATATGAAGGTATTAAATGGAATATGAAAAAGTAAGAAAACTGACTTGAATATGCAGGTTGGCTTTTAAAAGAATTACATTGTGGTGTGGAATTACTTTTGGTGTTTCAACACACAAACTTTTATTCATCGCTATGAAAATGTCTATTAAGAAAATTCTTTTTATTTGTAGTAAATTAGAAGATATACTGCGAAGTGGCACAAGGCTTTTATGATATTAAAGACCTAAAATTTAAATTCAAATTAAAATTTATTTCTATTTTCTTTTATGATAAAAATTACATCGGCCAAATGTTTGAATTTTTAAAGGATATGAAATGAACTCACAGGCGATTATGACAGCAGTGAAATTGCTAAATAATGACAAATAATTTTCGTTTTCACACACAGCACTGGATCCACAAGAGCTTATTAAATATTAAAATCTATACACTGTAAAAATATAACGTTGCTCAGTTTACTCTTTCATCTAGAAAATCATGATGTAATTGAATTGCCAAAGCCATTTAAAATGTAGGTTAGGTTAGGTGGCGGACACTCCCCGAAGGAGAACGCCCCACTTAGGCCCATTGTGATACCACAAGTAGAAACACCCAGCGAATAGAAACCGTACCTCCACATTAATAAGACTAATGCTCATGCACTTAAAATGTAACGACAATCAGTATTTGGTCACTACTGAAAATATTAAAATTTCGAGTTAACCCTTTATGTCCGAGAACACTTTTTGTTATAAATATAAAAAAAAGTTATCAATTTAGTACCTAGGCATCCCCAAGAACTAATCAACATGACCAAATTTTTTATCCTGTTCCTGTTGTAGTCAGAAAGGACCGTTGCCATATGGCAACGCCAGGCATTAACCCTACTTTTGAAATATTTAAAATACTTTTTTTGACTTGTATAGAATTATGTTTTTATTTCTTTTAGAATTTTATTTGATTGTAATCATACTTTTTATGAAGACCTAGTATGATAACTAGCAAAACATTTGACACGTAAGCCAACGTCGCATTTCGTACAAGCCGTCCGACCAATTATGTTACACAATTCTCCGACGCAACGGCGTTTATTAGTGATTGGAACCACTAGGTGATCTTTGCCATCGTAGCGTAGGCCAGATTGTACGGAATCTTCTTCATGTCATCTTTTGCGTAAAGTAGATAGTCCGCTCCGCTTTCTGTCGGTTCCGAAATGCTTGCAATAATATATGGCAATTTGTCGTCTAAAATCTAGCTGACTCATATTCCCTTTTTCAATTCTATGAAGTTGCCAAGCATTTTGTACACAAACATCAAGAAGCCATGTGAAAATTGGACTCCACCATTTTTTTCCTCGATATCCAATGCGATAACAGTTGACGTTTTGATCTAATCGGTCAACTCCGCCCATATTCTTACTGTATTCAGTTACAACGCATGGACGATGAACACTTATTTTCTTTTTCTCCTCTTTTGAATATCGTAAAATCTTTGTTGAAGGACCGGCGCCAAATGCTGTAGATGCAAGAAAAATCACCGCATTATCTAACCATTGTGTCAGGTTTATTTCAACTTCTTTTGCCGTTATGTGATCGCAAAAACCGCGCTTTTTTCGCTGTTTTATGTCTTTTTTCTTGGCTAGGGGACAGTCTTTTGGAATGCGGTTTTCCCGAATTGTTCCAGTTGAAGAATATCCTCTGTCTTTCAGATAACAGAGCAACTGAAAGCTTGTAAACAAATTATCAAAGTAAAACGAATATGGCAAATAGAGCTTTTCTTCAGGAAGTTCGTCAATCATATTTATGATAGGTGCAGCACATTTTCCGAAACATTGTTCATAACGTTCACTCGATTGGGGATTTTTGCCTTGATAAATTTCAAAGTTAAGCAAATATCCGCTCGTAGTATAGAGAGACAAAACCTTGTATCCGAATCTTATTGGCTTTCCTTTTATAAATTGTTTACATCTATGTTTTCCAAAATATGATATCATACTTTCGTCATACGACAAATTTTGTTCGGGATGAAAGTTCTTAAGCATATTAGCTTTTAAATGGTCTGTGATAGGACAAAGCTTCCACATTTTATCAGGATCATTATCTTGTTGAGCCTTTCCTACGAAATGAAGACTGCTGCATATTTCATGAAAGCGATCGCAACGCATACTTTCAAGGACGAGATCATTTCGACAAATCATTCTCAACAGACCACATATCCCTTGTTCTACTCGGAGCATTGTATCCTGTAATCAACAAAATGCCAATGAAAGTCCGAATTTCATCTGTAGTAATATCCGGATTCTTTTTTCCTCGGAAAACTGCATACTCATTAGATTTCGCCACGGTGTATTCTATCAGAACATCATCGAAATATTTTTCAAACTGTTCATGTGGTTGCAAATGAAGACAATCTTCGTAATTACTTTCAGGAAATATTGGAGTCGCTGGGACAGAGACATTCTTTTCCCAAGTATACTGCTGTTTTCTTACTGTGGGTAACGGACATAAAGAAGATTTAGGCGTTACTTTCTTCAGAATAGTTGGGGATGAAGTAACAGATGATATCATACTGCCATTTAAAAGACCAATAGACAAATTTTCCGTAGAATTGTTAAAAACATCCTCTAGGGCTTCCACTATTTCATTGTCATTTTTGTCAAAGTCTAGATCCGAACATAAGCGCTCTCCATTTCTTAACACTATTTCACAATTTGATTTTAGCTGTGCAGGACAAACATTATCCGGAATCCCAGCCCCATCTTCTGGAGCATCGTCTTCGCCACTAATGTAACCATCGTTATCAGGAGGTTCAATAAAAATCTTAAAAACATCGTCTTCAGATTCGCTATCAAGCTCCTCCAAAAACTCCAAAGCTTCAGTTAGCGTCAGTTTTCTGGAAGAGGGCGAAAATACTTCTAAAACCTCAAATTTATATTACATACATTACTACTCAATATAGTGCCTGGCGTTGCCATATGGCAACGTACACACAAAGATCGAATTTTATGATGGATAAATATATTTATCTTGACACACTATTTAACAGAACTAAAATATCACTTTTTAAGAGTAAAATTATCAAAAAAAAATCTAAAAAATTTAGAAAAATTTTAACAAAATATAGTAACTTACTTTTTCATGAAATTCATATTAGCACAGTTACACAGTTTTTTTTAACACCTCTAAAGCACAGCCTATCTCGAAGACGCGTTGAACAAAACTGGCATTATTTCATGCTGACTAGAAAAAAGCGTATATGTTTTTTTCAATGCAGTTGTTGTTTTCTTATTTGCTCGTACAGTTTGTAACGGATTTCTTATTAGATAAAGCTTTGTTGTGCGTTGCCACATGGCAACAGCAGGACATAAAGTGTTAATGCCGTCTTGTGAATAAAGTGCAACATGTATTTTTATTTTATATCTCACGATTGTTTATCAAATAATTTCATATCATAGATTTTTCTTTTTGTTCTATCGAATTTGGTAAAATTTGAAAAAATTAAATTACGATATTTAATTTTGTTCTATGACTTGCCTAACTTGTTAACTAATTGTAACTTAAATTTGATTTATTAGCAAATTATTTGCTTAATAAAATATGTGGAACTTTTGCTTACGCACATTTAAATCCACAACTTTGCAAAGATTTTTCCTCATATTTTGCTTTTTTTTTCTTTCTTTTTTTGTTACTTTCAACATTTTAGACTAACACCACTTAATATGCCTGATTATGCTGAAGTTGCATGTTCGACATTCAAAACTCCAAATGGTACAGCACTTGGCCAGACCGCAAACAATGGATTACAACAACAATCATTGTATGATAGTTGCGGTGCATATGCAACAACAAATCTTGTAGCAAATGCAAAATTGTATCAGAACCATCAACAGCAACAGCAACAACCGAAACAAATACAATGCTTTTCAAACGGAAATGGTAACAATACGACAACATCAACGATTAAAACAATGCAACAGCGGCAGGGGGACGATAGCACCGATAATTCAGATGGTACTTTGCAAACAGGAAATGAACAAAAATTATCATCATTGTCATCATCATCACAGTCGACGGTATCAACAACAGCGGCAACAACGCGCAATAATATTAACAACGATGACTATCGTTCAACAACGGCCAGTATTTCATCTGGTCTTTATTCAGCACCACCCAGTCAACATTATTCTATGGGCAGTGGTTGCGGTAATATTGGTGGTAGCCTAGCTGGTGTTGGTAGCATGGGTTTTGGTAATATTGACAACAATCCCTTTGGCAGCAATATGTTAACTTTGCCGGATAAAATGACTGCTAGTACGGCTTCTACGGCCATCCTAAGCTCGTCGCCGGCGAAGACCCAACCGCATCAAACAAAAAAATCATTGACAAATTTAAATACTGGTACGGCTTTGAGTGCAAATAAAATGAACATTACAGAGAATCGTTTTGACTTAATGAATAATGAACCCCTGCAACCTACACGTTTAAATCCCTTCAATTCGAATAGCATGCAGTCACAAAGTCACAGACAACAACAGCATCAGCAACAGCAACAGCAACAGCAACAACAACAACAACAACAACAATTACTCGTAGCTAGTAATATTTTGAAACAAGGACTGGGAGCATACGCCAATACAACTTTAGCCACACAAATGATAAATGGTGGCGGTGCAGGTACTTTACGTAGGCCACGCAACAATAAAGTATTCAAAAGCGAAAACAACATAAATCTTGGCAGTTTTTCTAACAATAAAACAACAACGAATAATAGCAAGACATCTTCGGCCAATCATAATACGGGCTCACATTTAGATTTTCTAACCAACTCTCATGCAGATCATTTCAATGAAAATGATTTTACTGCCATTAGTAATTCCACCAATCAATTGCTCAACGATTGGGCTTCCAATTCCTCCATAGCGGCTACAGACTATCACTTTGGCAGCAAGCAGCCCAACAAACAACATTTGTATATTAAATCTAAGGATGGCACATGGTCAGCTGTCTCCTCAGATGCCTACCAAGCATTCAAACAACAGCAGCAGCAGCAACAGCATCACCAGCACCAACAGCCTCCACCTTCATACGCTCATGCTGCAGGTGATAAACTTTTACAACCCTCCCTTAGTGTTACAAATTCTAATGCAAACTCCTCCACTACCAACACCTCCTCTTCCACCCATCTAACTAGTCTTTATAATAATACCAGCAATCATAATCAACTGTCCAATAGCAGCAGCCACCACAATACCAGCAGCAGTAGTAGCTCAAATTTAAATTCCTCCACTATAAACTCCACCACCGCTAGCGATAACATAATATCTAGTCATAACAATAAATATTTTAGTAGTTTTGGTATCTCAGCCAATGTGTAAGTATAACAAGAACATTTTTTAAATCAATAAATTACGATTAAATCACAAAGGGAAATTTTAATTTTTGTTGTATCGTCTTTGTAAAGAAATAGACGAAAACCCATCACCGGATTAGTTGATGAATTTGCATATATGACAAATAATCAAATAAAAAAACGTAATTCACATCGGCAATTGTTTGTTCCTTGACTGAGAAATCATTCATTCATTCAAAACTTTAAACGAAAATAATTGTAAAAAATATGATACAATTTTATCATCATATTGCTGGCTACTCCAAATTACAATAATTTTAAAGAATCTTAAATCCGCAATTCTTGGGGAAATTAAAGTCCCTGTGTGAATGTCAAATGGTAAGTCAAATGATTGTGATTTCTATAGAAACATTTGCTGCAACAAATGCATAATTTTATCGATTATTCGCATATCGCATGATGAGTTGGACTCTGAATAGCAACTAATTTGAGTTTTTTCCTTTCTTATCAGGCCTGGTCTGAAAACCACGTGATTTCATTTTTCATTTCATTGTCATTGATTTTGTGCTGTTCTGTAACTCACACGAGTTTTATTTTGCTCGCTGTAATTTTAGCTCGAGGATAAAATATAAGAAAACAGCTGATTTTATCTTTATGACTGTTTCATGAATTACAAAAACAAATAACATTTTTAACAGCAAAAAAAAAATATCTCAATTTTGTTTTTTTTTTGATTTTTAAGCGCTTTTCTTAATAACACAATTGATTGTTGAATAAAATTAATAGAGATTACATTGAGTAATTTATTAATTTATTTAACCCTGATTGGTTACTCTTCATTTTAGTGCAATTAAGTTACTCTTCGTAGAAGCGACGAAATATAAAAATAAATTTTTTTTTAATGAAAAAATTAATTTAAAAAAAATTTTTTTTAAGAAAAAATTAATTTAAAAAAAATTTTTTTTTTAAGCTTTTTATTAAAAAATAAAGAGAAAAAATTAAATATAAAAATAAAAATTGTTTTGCGGTACGAATTTGTACTTTTTTTGTTAATTTTTTTTTAATTTTGAAAACAACAAAAACTTGAAGCTTTCGTCATCAAATAACGTTGTTGACAATGTCAATGACACTGTCACGCAAAGTGATTTTCAGAACATGCCTACCTGGTTCATTTCGATCCAAAAACGATATAATATCGAGAAGAGTTGTGATGAGATGACTAATTTCTACTTTGTTTTGATCTTCTAATGGTTTTTTGTCAAATCGAGTTCGATTTAATTTCCCACTTTGTTCCATCAATATTTTAACAAAAACAATGTGATGGAAAACGAAAATTACTTTTTTTTTACCTTTTTAAAATCGCGCAAACTTTTATTCACGATTTAAGAAAAATAAATAAATTTTATATTATTAAAGTACGAAAATGTTTGTGAAAACATACATACTATGCACATGTAAATCTATATAAATAAATATCAATATTACATTTTATTTTTATCCAATATTCACTTAGAACGTTTTCTAAAACAACTGCCAATTTCGCAAATGATTTGGAAAATGTTGTTCTGTGCATTGCTACAGAAGCGTCGTTTTCGACCGATCTTTGTAAGCCACCTTCGGCTAGCAATTTTAATGTGGCTGATAACTCAATTACAAGAGAAATTGATTTGGACTACACACTTGATTCAATTTTTTTCAATATCCACGAAAAGCCCTCTCTATTTAAAGGAAAACATTCTTTAAAACTAAAATTATTTGTGAAAATACGGGAAAAACTATTCAAGTTGCTATGGTATGACCTTACCTACTTTCCGCCATATCAAAAGGGTTTGCAGCATCCCTCAATCTTTTCCTTTCCCACTTGCTTTGAATGATTAACGAATAACACCGATACTGATAAAATCAATGCCATTTTTAATATTTTTTAATCCAAGAGTTGACATGGAACATTTAAATTTTCATCAGATATTCAAACAAAACCATCGTTTTCAACATTCGATTTTACTCAAAAACGAATTGATTTTCATCACATATTTGTCTATGTTTGTTTAAGTTATTGCTATTTTATGTTTTTTTGTTAATCAAAAAAAGTTAAAAGTATGATATACGAGAACTGATAACATTTTGTGACTTTATTTATATGATTCAAATTTCAAAATTGTGCGTTTTTCCCGAAAAAAATATATGAAATGATATTCTCTTAAAATATATTTTTTTTTTATAAAAGCAAACTCAATAATTGAAGAGTAAAGCATATCCATATAGTACAATTTCGCTAATGCTTAATTGGCTTATCAGTAGACTTTTCCTAATTTCTGACTACAAATGTGATTTTATTTTTCACAATTATTTATTTGCTGCAAATGTGGACCAAAACTTGATTGAAATTTCCTAACATTTCCAAATTTTTTCTTAAAAATAAAAGATTTTAATTTTTTTTTTTTTTTTTGGAAAAGCAAAGATAATATAAAACTGGTTTCTATTTCTCATTTAAGTGTTTTACAGACAATTTTGATGTTAAACTTGACTCAGTACTTTAGTGGAAAGGTACATGCGCAACAAATTTTATTTTCCTAATGTCTTAAAATAAAATAGTAGTGCAAATATTTGGCATTGCAGAGAAATTTTTTTTCTAAAAAAATAAAGACAAGACTGATAAAATAACATTTATATATTGCATACCAACTTACACAGGCTAAACAGAATGGGTTTTCTTCGGAAGTCACCAAACTGCCATCCTCAGTGCTATTTTGTGTCGTTTTTTACGTACATTTCATCACTTGTCAGTTCATTTATATAGAAGTTATCCGATTTGGGTCGTTTTGCTGTGCGACGCATTTCCCCGGTCCCCTTTAATGATGCAAAAATGAAAATAATAGCATTCAGAATAATGCGATTTTATTTATTTAGAAAAATTAAAATTTAAAGTTTAAAATTGTTACATCTGATAAGTGAACGAATTGGACTTAACGTGGCGAGCATGAGATTAACCCTTATCCTGTATTTCGAAAATGCAACGCATATGACATTAATGGGTCAATTTTGCCCAATATAAAGAATATTTTTATATTTACTTATTATTAAGTTATTTTTGCACGCATGACATGTAATATGGGTCTCGTCTTTCGTTTCTATCAGACTTCTTATCAAATCGTATCACTCGCGATATATTTTGAAATCTTCTCAAGCTCATTGTTGATTTGATTAACGGCCGTCCTCTATGATCGTCCCATAAAGATGCCAGAGCTTCACTATGCGAACGATATACACCAGCGAATAGAAGAAGTCCAAAGTATGCTTCGATAGTTATTTCATCCACGGGAATTCAATTACTTACGAAAACCGATTGACCTAATAGCAATGTTTGATAAATAAAATTGCCATAATAACTTGCAACAAATGTTAATTACCTTCTAAATAAAGTCATATCTATAACTATTTCCATAACTTCTTGCGTCAAAAATAGCATAAACGCTGATTTTACACTGTCTGCTCTAGAAATAGCAAAACGTGTAGGACCACCAGGTGCAAGGTTCATAATGTTTTCTCTTGTACACCTACCAATATTGTTTATTGTGGATGTTTCCGACCACATATATTTTCCATGTTTGGAAGCATATACTGCTGATTCTGCTTCACTTTCATCAATAATTCCGTAGCTTTCTTCATCTGAGTCTGATGAAAAATTGGAATCATGTATAGATCCAGCTTCAGAAACGAAATCTTCGTCTTCTTCACCCGATGTATTTCATGGTATTTCATCTTCCAAATCAGATTGCATAAGCAGCGCTCCAATCTCTTCTGGTTTCATAATTGTATAAATGTATGAATATTCACGGTCAAAGCACAAGTTTAGAGTCGAAAAATAGTAACAAAGTATGCTAAACACAGAAAAACCAGCTTTGCACAAATATTTTCATTCGTTTAATTATATTGTTGTTATTTTTTAACGGGACATTAAAATGAAATTCTGTTACTACAATGTGTTATTTGTATTGGGCAAATTTGACCCACATATACCACATGCGTGATTTTTTTTACACAGGTAAAACGAAAAGTGCTAGAAGTTTTTTACTTTGAATTTAAATATTATACGCAAAATAAATAATTGTACAAAAGTTAAAAAAAAATTCATTGGGCGGTTGTAAAAATAATAACTTTCAAAAACAGTTTGGGCAATTTTGACCCACAAATACAGGATAAGGGTTAAACTTTGTAGCACGGAGCGTGAGCTGGGTACCCCAATTTAAACTGAATATTACAATTAAAACCTTTTAACTTTTTATAATGTTTATTCATAAACGTAATTAACATTATGTTTTTAATTTCTAATAAGGCACATTACTTCTTGAATCAAAAAATATTAAAATAATCCACCCTGTTCTGTAAACCGAGTCGATTTAAAAACGAGTGATTTCTCAAAACCGAATAAATGCTAATTTAGTGTTTTAAAAATCACACGATTTACTTAATTTAATAAAAAAGACTTCATTTAAAAATTGGTAAATGTTTTTTTATGTTTCATTAGTTATTTATTAGGAAGACAGTACATTCGATTTTATTTCGACCGAACTTAACTACTCGATTTAAAACCGAGTAAATTTTTGCGGATTCGGTTTACAGAGCATACCCGAATAAAAAACATGAACAAAATATAAGTTCCAGCAATGAACGACAAATTTTCTTTGCAGTTTTTCCCGTACCTTTTACAACTCCCCTTTCCCGCATAATATTTTCCGATTTAGTTCGTACATTAGATCTTGCCAGCTCGCAAAGAAAAATATTTAACACCGAGCTTGATGTGGGTGTGACCCACCCAATACCAACTATGACCACTTCTAAATACCACATCGATCGGCGGAGGAGTTATATAGTGATTGCACAGCGTGATTAAATAACTGCTTGTGTTTTTCGTAGTATACAAATATCTCTTCATAGAGAATTAAATTGTAACTTTTAACATTGAATTGAATTCCGAAAAAACCTCTTCTCTTCTCTCCACTTCATATTGATAATAATTTGCCCTTGTTTGAAATAAAAAGTGTAATAAATTGATTTTTGTATTATAAACCATGTAAATAAATATGAATATAATAAATTAATAAGCGATTAAAATTGAATAAAATAAAACAAATAACTAAATAATTCATTTGATAACAATGAACACGAAATATATACATTTCAGTTAATAATAATTAAATTGAAACTAAATTAGCAGCGAACTAGTAAATAATGGAAAATAAAAATTTAATTAAAATTTAATAAACGAGAGAAAAGAAAAACAGATTTTGTTGACACACAGCGCAGAACAAATTAAAACAATAAAAATAAATCTATTAAATACAACAGAAAACAATATGACATCTAACAAAACAAATTATTAAGGCAGGATGCATTAAAATGCACTACGCAACACACAACTAATGAATTATTTAAAATCTATAAAACTCAACTCATAACAATATGAATATTTTTCTGATAGGAAAAATTAAGAATATACTTTATATAAATATATTAAATAATAAGGCTGTTATTTGTAAAAACTTAAAAATACTATTTTATGCTAAAATAAAATTTAGTTAATACTCGGAAAGATAATTAAAAACTGAAATTGAAATTAAAACTGAAACTGAAAGACAAAAATGTCTGCTAACTGAATTCGTAAAGGCATTGTAAATGTAATACATTTATTATATGGAAGATAAATCTGAAAAATATTTGAAATTAAAAATATCATCAAAAATAGAGCAACTGTAGTTTTATTTGAATATGTAATAAACAAAAGGGGGAGTCAGGTGAAGCATCAGTTTTTCCTTATTTGCGAACGAAGCAAATAATTTTTAAACTAAATTAAAAAAAACATAACAATTCCTTGGCATTGATGGCAAATAATAAAGAAAAAATTTAATTTCTACAACACCATGAATGCTTTGAAGAGCCGTCACTCTACATAAACCTTATCAATGCCAAGTCTTTGTAAAAATCGCTAGAAAGTATTATAGTTTGCACCACTAACGATTTTTAATTCAGTAGGTATCTGTTATTTATTGGAATTCTTTGAAGTTTTTATTTATTTTTATTTAATATTTTTAACCAGCTATTGCATCTATTCAAGGATTTAGTATTATTCCCCATATTTAATGCTTAAATAATAATTTTATTTAAAATGTTTAATATCAATTGCATTTGAAATATTTCACTATTTGCAGCTACCATTTGGCCATTGAAACGACGTCATAGTGCTTACATTATTATGGATAATGGCATGGATTTAATAGTCTGAAAAGAACAAACGAAAAAATGAAAAATATTAAGTAAATAAAATACAAAAGCAAAATTAAAACCCCAAAGGATTTACTCAATGTGAACAATGGATGGGCATTTGCAATATAAAAGCATTAATTAATACCTCTATAATGCTTGCATTATTGTAAGTCTATTTAATTTAAACTTATGAGTTTGTATAAATATTTTAAAATTTACGTTAATAAAAAAGAAACCAATAAAACGCAAAAAATTAAAAAATTTATTTAATAATTAAAAATCTGAAAAAGAAAGGTGAGTGAAATATAAAGTTACTTGTAATTATAACATCAAGCCGGGATAATATAAGAAAAATAGAATACATTGTGATATGATTTCAGAATAGCATTGAGTACTAAAAAAATTCAAAATCGACTTTTTGGTTCTGAATTGATTTAAAAGGCATGTTGCTGCAAAATTGTACATGCCTACACAGAAAAAAATTAAAATTAATCAATCAAAAAATTTTTTTTAAAATTTCACCAGCAAACAAATGAGTAAAATGAATGAATTTCTTATACTTAAATTAATAGAAATAATATTTGATTAAATTTTAATTGCAACAATTAACTATTAATATGTTGTTGTTTTATTTTTTGACAAAGTGTTGAGAATGAGTTTCGAAAATCAACACGTCGACGTTCGCAACAATTGGGCATCACTATAGCCGCTTTGCGCGACATTCTGCATAAAGATCCTGATCTTCACGCTTGGAAAGTTCAACTTGTTCAAGAATTAAAGCCGGCCGATCAATCACTGTTTGCGTTGAACGTTTGTAAATTGGCTGTTTGACAAACTGAACGAAAATAACGCATTTACAACAAAATCATCTTTAGTGATGAGGCCCATTTTCAATTAGGCGGTTAAGTAAATAAACAAACTTGTGGGATATGCAGTTCACAAACAGTCCTCGAAAAACCATTACATCCAAAGAAAGTAACCAGAAGTTGTGGTTTGTGGTCAGGCGGCATCAACAGCCCGAATTTTTTCGACAATGAGCAAGGAAACGCCGTTACCGTGAATTCTCTGCGCTACCCAACTATGGCCAAAATTGGGTAATGTTGACATCAGTGACTTTTAATTTCAGTAAGACGGCACCACAAGCCACACAGCCGGACAAATAATTCAGTTATTGCCAGGCTGCGAAATTTCTCGATTTGGCGATGTCAATTGTCCGCCTCGTTCTTGTGATTTAACGCCGCTGGATTATTTTCGCTGGTGCCGTTTGAAAGACCGAGTTTACTTGAACAAACTACAAACAACCTATGCTCTGAAAGGTGAAATTCGACGCTGCATTGACGAGATAAGCGAAGCTTTGTTGCAAAATGTGGTTAAAAATTTTGTGAAAAGAGCGGATACCTGCCGACGAGGACATATTCTAGACACTTTACACTGGTATCAATAAAACTGAATTTGTTAAAAAACTGTGTGGCTTTAAGCCAATTTACTTTATAAACTGAAAATTTTCCACCCTTTATTTATTAACTACTGAACTAAAAAATTTAAAATTTTAATTAATTTAAAAAAAAAAAACGTTACACTACACAAACCTAACATTTTAATTTCCTTCATTGTGGTTTGCTTTTTGCAATCTTATAATTTTTAAAGTTCCTTCAAAGATTCTCCTCTTGCTGAAATAATCCCGTAATTGTGCTGTATTTATGTGTTCGTTGTCTGTCTCTACTGTAAATATTTTATCCAAACTAAATATTGCTTACTGCTTTTAAGTAACCAGGTTTCAAGATTCACTTAGATAAATGATGGCTACTGGAAAAAAGAAAATCTTCCACTCGTTCAAATACATTTCTGCATACATACACACATACTTGTATTTAGTATTTAGATTAAATCGTGCATGTCACACAAATTACCAAACAAATTGGTGTCGTAAAAACCATAATACGACATAAAAAACATAACGACATAAAAAATATATACACATATGTATGTATGTATATAAAAGAAAGAACAAATCATAATTTTTTATGGCCATTCCACTCTCAGCCATACAAAAAAATATTTAACCATCGCCATACTTAAAATATATGTACGAGTATGTCTAAAGCAGCAGCCAGATGGCTGTACACATACACAGTTACATACGTATGTATATACAATAGAAAACAAAACAAAAAAGGTCTTCACATTGTCTGCTCATCAGTCTAAGAAAAATGTTTATCAATAAATATGGCATGTACGATGAACACAATACATATGACGCTACTAAAACATGCAATGAAAATTATCAGTTCGCCTTTTTGTCTTCAAATGACTCTTTGAATTGTTGAAAAATAAAAAGACCAAACTCTAACAAATACAAGCAGTAAAAATTTCTTTTGTATTTTGTTAAGGACCTCGAGATGGGACAAAGCGAAAGTTTATAAGAAACTGGCAGACTGACACAGCAAAATGCAATCAAGTTTAATCAGCATTTTGGCATCGGCTATATGCTGGATGAATGGATGTTTATGGGAGTATAGGTATACATACATATGTATATATTGGCAACTTTATAAAATGTATGGAGATATATTGGTGTATATATAAAAGATTTCGTAAGTCGTATAATTCTAAAAAAGTGTTTTTTATGCCAGCATAGAACAGAGATGGGCAACTTTTGTGACAAAATATGTGGATAAGTTGATTGCATAAAGGGAACTTATCGTTACAGTTGTTCATGAAGAGCTTCTTGTCTTTGTGTGTGAAATATCATCAAAATTTTTTACGCATTTGAAAAACCTATTCATGTGGGCTCTAGTCTAGTGACTAGTGCGCTAGTTTAACAAATGGGGGTTCTAGCTTCTATTTCTAGGACAGACTCTGGTCTGTATTACTACAAGACGTATAAAGTTTTTTTTTCACAACAGGTATTACAATGAGACCATAACAATTTGGACCCAAGTGGGCTAGGATCTTTCTTTACCTTTATATACACTAACCTGCCGACCTAATCTTTCTTAGGTTTTAAAAAGTTAAATGGTTCCGAAGTCTTCTAAATGGCCTTCACGTCTTTAGATATAAATAGTTCATATACGAAATATTTCTGAATATACAATAAATAAAGTTTGAGAAAGATATTATTACACATACACATATATCTACCTACATACATATATACCTATTGATGCCATTATGTGTGGAATATAACATCGTTCAAATGTTCGCCAAGGCTTCTCTATCCGAAATATCTAATTTCCCATGACTCTTTTCTCTTAAATAAGACTGAATTTTACCGATGGCACGAGTAATATTGGATTTGAGGATTTCTGTGGTCTGCGACATAAGAAAACCCTGTAAGAAGAAGTCTAACGGGGAAAATCGCAAGAGATCTCGGCAGCCTGTTCACATCACCTCCACGTGAGATAACCATGCCCTCAAATGGAATATCTAATGTGGCATGAGCTGTGAGGCATGTATCGCCGTCCTCTTGAAACCACAGTTGGTTTGTGTAATTCATGCTATTCAGAGCAAAAGAAGTTGGCAATCGCCGGCCTGTAGCGCTCGCCGTTGACCTGACCAACTTCATTCTCAAAGAAATATGGACTGATGACGCTACCAGCCTAAAATCCACACCAAACAATGACTTTTTTTCGGGATGCATTGGACACTCTTGGATCTCTTATGGTATTGGTGTCGTCCCAAATTCGAAAATTCATCCAGAAAAGGCTCTCATCGCTGAAGATGTTTTTTCGAGAAAATTTGAATAGAACAGAACATCCATTTTCATAAAAAAATTTATTTATTTGCACGTGTAATTGAATGCGATATGGTGATTTCGCAAACCAGACAGAAGAAAAGACAACTAATTTGCCAACTCTAACAAAATGGCTGTTATCAACTGTTAAAGTTCGGGAATCCTTGTTGGAAGACCCTGTAGTTTATAAATTTATAATTTTTTTACTAAAAACCTCAAGTAATAATTACATTTATTTAATTAATATAAACTATTCTTAAAAATATACAGATGATGGGCAGTTTCACCGAAATGTTCACCGATACCAAAAAGTTAAAATGCATTGCTTTATCATGTTATTACGTACGGATATCCTTGTTGGAAGGCTTTCTCTATATAAATATACATACATAAAAATTTTGACATAGCAACTCTAAAGTGAATTCGACTGGGATTGTGTTTTAGAAAATTATTTTTCACAAAAGGGTTCATTAGAAAAATTATAAAACAATTCCTTGTAGTTGTCTAAATATATTACTATTTGCACTAATTATTTAAGCTGCAGGTCCTTTAGACCTGGTTTTTGTTGGTAATGAAAAAATCATTTTTAAAAATCATAATAAAGAAAAACTTTTTATCAATGAATATTCAAACATATTCTACAATTTCAAAATAAAAATATTAACAGCCATATTCATAAAAATATATTCTGGATTTGAAATAGTTATAAAAATTCGATTTTGTATTGAAATTTATTCTTCAGCGTTTTTTTATTTTTTCATTATAAACAAAAAACCAATTTTCCTGAAGAAGCCACACAAAGGAGTAGCGAAATATCGAATAAAAATAATTGTGACATATATCAAAAGGACCTGAAGCTTTAATAATTAGTGTAATTAATATAAAAAGAGGTCAAAAAACTAGAAGAATTATTAAATATATTACTATTATATTTTCATAATATGAAGACTGTTGGACTTCCCCGCATGAGATACACGAACTGATATGAACATATAAAAAACCGTAAAAAATTAAATCTTTTTACGTATGCAACATGTGTAAAAACTTGTATACATGCGAATATCTTTTCTATTGAATATAAATAAATATGGTTTTTTTTTTCTTAAAAGTGGATAAGAAATTGGATCATAATTCTAAGTTATTGCCCTTTATAAATGGACGTATATAAAAGACATTCATAAACATTTTTGAAATGACCATAAACTTGTCTTGTTATTATTGTTGTGCTGGTATTAATAAAAACACATACGACAAATTAAATTTTAATGCTCCTGCTTAGGATTTGTATGTTGGCTGCGGGTTTGCATGCGTGAGTGTAGGTTTTTTAAATCGTACTGCTTTTATGGTTCAGAAATATAAAAAAAAATCGTTGATTGATTCCGACTAACTTGGTAGAGTCATAATATACTGAAATCGTTCCCATCTGTAACCGGTATACACTACATGTATGTATGTGTATCTTTTTTGTTGTTATTGGTGTTAGTTGTTAAGATTAAAAGTATGTGTATGTGTATTATTTTTTTTTCCAACAATTTTTTTTTTTTTTGTTTTGAAGTTCCTGTGTGGAGTATTCTTTTGTTATATTTATTAGTGTGGGTATTTTTTTTTTCTTATTGTTATTTCATATGGATTGATACTATTATAAGCTGCTGATATCACTTATTTTCTTCCTGAAAGATTAAATTGCTATAAAATTATTTGAAATGGAGAGAAAATAATAAAAAGAAAGCGGAAAGAAAGAGTTTAGATGAAAATAAAATGTATTGCGTGATCTGGCTTTGCTGTGTTAAATTTATGGTAAAATTTATTCTTGGGAAGAGCAACGTAGTGAGGAAAAACCAGAAATTTTAAATTATAAATAAATAAAAAATGTATGTTTTAAAATTTTAAAGTCTTACTGCCGTATTCACAAATTTTTTTTATTATTTAAAATGTTTAATAAACAAATTTCCACAAAAAAGATCAATAAATATACTTTTTATAAATCCAAAAAATGTCTATAAATACGACAGTTATTGCTTTATGGGGTTAAAATATAAACTTGATTAACAAAATTATGTCGTTTAACTGAACAAATCCCGAGTTAAATATTGCTAATCTATTGACCCCAAAATAGTTGTATCTCTTTTATAACTTGTAAGACTTGAGGTTTTAGCAAAAATTTGTAAACGGATTAGGGGAACTAATTCAACGTATGCATTAAAATTCACTTCACTGTTTGAGCATTTGGCGATGTGCATATCAATCCATTCTTCGTCATTCTAGTGTTAGAGATTGTACATAGAGCTAGTCACGTTATCATAACCGAAAGTTTATTCACGCATTAGTATTCTATTCCAATTGACTACACAATGGCATTCGACTTGGCCTAGAATATCTTTTTTGTCCTAACATAATCATGAAAGAAAAATCATATGACCTACATTCCTACAGTATCACAGTGCAACCCTGGACTTGCATGATGGCCAATATAGTGGAACTATTTTTCGAATAGATAAGGGGAATCCGAAAGCCTTGTCGAGATAATAACATCTCGCTCTCTGAATGAAGTCGAGTAAAACTCGATAGAAACTTATCTGAAAACATGAAATTTTGGTTTAGTCAGCCCGAAACAGCAGCGCAAAATGTGCTCTGTGGTTTCGTACTTCTGCAGACAAAGCCGTCTTATTTTTCGTTGCCTTTAAAAGCACGGAATTGTCCACTCTGTTTACAGAACTTACCGTATGTATTCTGAAATATTACTCAATAATTAATGCCCTTAAATTATTTCTCTCAGGATTGTTGCAGAAACTGCGGTTTTGTGGAGGAGGAGTACACGATTACTCACCTCATGTGACAGTGCCCAGCTATTGCCATGAAACGGCGGTAGTTCTTTGTCTCTTGTTATCATTAACTGAACTCTTTCGAGTAGGAATTTTCGCAATAGCGGGATTTATCTTGGAAACGTGGTGGTTTCGTGTCCCGTAAATCTAATTACCGGATGTGAACGGCAATGTGGACAGTTTTCCTTCGGGGAGGGTCCGCAACCTGACATAAATTATTCCTCCAGTTAAATGAATTGTATTCTTATGTTCGTGCTGTTGGCTGAATATTTACCGCATTGATCTGCGACCATAAGATCTGCAGTTCAAGGCCAGGGGGCATATTATGACATTCAAGTCGAATCGACATTTCAAATAAAATTTAATGAAAATGTATAACAGTATCATGCGATACTGAATACCGTAATTTGGTTTCTGGTTAGTTTTTGTTTATGTGTTAATAAAGCCTTTCTTCCTCGGTGTTCGCGCTATAAAATAATTAATTATAAGGCTCGCCTTCGGCTTAAAACTTAATACGTCAAAAAAACACCAAAAGATGCAGCAACTTTACATTGCAAGCTCTATCTATATTTGTTATCACTTCACCACCTGAGTTTTCCCTACACTTTTCTTTTCCGCTACAATGTATTGCATATGTCGAGAACATGCTCAGGGTATGGCCCAAGAAAAAAACAATATGGTAATTTAAAGAAAAATTCTTTGTATTTACGATCTTGCGAAACAGTAATAATTATTTTTTTCACTGATATATGTATATTTGTAAATTATGCATCATGATGGATGAGTCCTATGAGATTTATTTTGACTGTAATAAGGTAATAGAGACGAAACCAAAATAAGAATTTTCTATGGCAGCCGAAAATATAAAATAATAAACAGAAAATCTCCATGTGACAACAAGTCATTAAATAAATTCATAAATATAATCTGAAAGGAAATTTATTTAATAAAGATTTTATAAATTAAAACATTTTTAATGAATACAGTCGATTTTCTTCCCAATAAACTTTTTCACATCTTTAACTTTTTATAAAATCAAATTTATTACGTTTATGATATTTATGGTCTTCCATCAGCATAATTTTAACAAAATTCTCGAAATAACAAAAGCATCCACATTAAACTTAAATTCCCCATTGAATTTTAACTTTTGTGGAAAGTTTGAAACAACATAAAATAAAAGTAGCTTTTGCCACACCATAGTGTATTACAGGAGTCTTCGTACAAATATACCCAGCAAAATATTAGACATTAACATAAAAAGTACTTGACACATTACACGGTGCGACAGTCCAAAAAACCTGGGACCGGATATTATTTTTCTTGTAGGTCTTGTCGAGTTAATAAAGAATCCAATAGTGAAATATGCCGGACACCTCCAAAATCCGGATTTACGGTAAAAAAAACCGGTTTTTGCACCTTTGCGCACTTATAAGCCTGTAATTTTGTTGATAATAATCCGATTTTCAATTTCTTACTAGATTTGGAAAGAAGTAACTGAGATCTTTCGAATGATATATAATTTATCTAAGAAACCTTAAGAAATTTGGGTGTTATTGTCGAGCAAACACAAATTTTGTAGATTTTTCAAAAATTTTTCAACTTTGTTGACGTTTTTATACATTATAATAAAATAAACTATAACACTATTGAATTTATTTAAAAAGTACGTTTATTAACGATTACAACGCATATTTGGGGTTAAAAATAGATAAATAATTGACTGAGTTATTAAACTTTTCATGAAAATAAACTTTTAAACATTTTATACAAATTTTATTTTTGGCCATTTAACTCAAAAGTGTTTGCTTGACCGTTTTATTTTTAAATCAGCATCATCAGTTTCTCGTTTAAGTGACCAGCAATATTCTGAAATCATTTTTATTATATTTTTTCCTTCAAAGCGTTTTTCAATAGTTGCCATTTCCTGGTGAAAATGTTCGCCTTGTTCATCACTGAACTGGCCCAGGTTATCTGGGAAAAAGTCCAAATGCGAATGCATAAAATGAATTTTTATGGACATGTTGCAGCCTATTTCACCATACGCACTTAAAAACTCATTGACAACTGTGACATAGTCGTCGCTTCAGTGATTTCCAAGGAAATTATCGCATAGCGCAACAAAACTATTCCATGCATGTCTTTCAACGGAACTTAGCTTGTTAATGAAATCTGTATCTCTCATAATTTTTCGAATTTGAGGTCCAATAAAAATACCTAAAAGTTATCAAAACAGATAAAAACGTACTAGATATGTAAACAAATTAATTAATACCTCCTTTTATTTTGGCTTCACTTAAGTTTTGGGAACACCGCTTTGAGATGACAAAAAGCGTCGCCGTTTACATCTAATTTTTTTACAAATTGTTTCATGTATCCCAGTTTAAGATGCAGTGGTGGCAGAATAACGTCCTCAGCTGTAACTAATTGGTCATTTAAAATGTTTTTCCAGCCTATTCTATGTGACTCGCGAGATGGCCATACTTTGCTATCATAACGATTCGGTGCACGACTATCCCATTCACAAAGATAGCACGGATACTTTGTGTAACCACCTTGCATACCAAATAAAATTGTCAAAACCTTTAAGTCAGCGACGACTTTCCATTTATGGGTGGTATAGCTAACAAACATTAGTATATTTTTCATCACTTCGTAAGTTTCTTTTGTATTAGTCGCATATGCGATTGGAACTGAAGGTAATTGATTTTGGTTATGCAATAAAACAGCTTTTAAGCCTAGATATTACATTACAAATCTTAAATTAATAAAAATAAAGTCATACATTATAACGAAATCTTTTTCTACCAAATTCCACTGCTTTAATCGCGACCCGAGGACTTCAGATTGCCGTTGTTGTAGATCTGGATGGAAGGACCTCTTCTTGTTCAAAATCTTTTTCTGTTACATCGACAGATTTGCTCGTTGTCGGTAGATCATTACTTAGAGGTATTGGTTTTGTAACAGTTACAGCATTTGCGTACTTAATGTTTTTGCGCGTTTTAAAACAGTGACCTACAAACATCGGTTTGACAAAAGTAGCAATCATTTGGTTTATGATATGACTGATGATGCCAAATCATAGGCGTAGAAAAGGGCAAAACAAACGAAGGTTGAATTTTCTTTTTTTTTAATGTATTACAGCAATATTGACAAACAAACATGAGTAAAGCTCTCATTACAAATATTTGTTGTAATTCTAAGTTGTGTTTAGGCTAACAGTGATTTGTAATTTTAGAGAAAGTGCATAAAAACAACACCAAAAACATTGTGCAGGCATTTTGTTAAAAATGTTGTTTTCATGAAAAGTTTAATAACTCAGTCAATTATTTATTTATTTTTAACCCCAAATATGCGTTGTAATCGTTAATAAACGTACTTTTTAAATAAATTCAATAGTATTATAGTTTATTACATTATAATGTATAAAAACGTCACCAAAGTTGAAAAATTTTTGAAAAATCTACAAAATTTGTGTTGCTCGACAATAACACCCAAATTTCTTAAGGTTTCTTAGATAAATTATATATCATTCGAAAGATCTCAGTTACTTCTTTCCAAATCTAGTAAGAAATTGAAAATCGGATTATTATCAACAAAATTACAGGCTTATAAGTGCGCAAAGGTGCAAAAACCGGTTTTTTTTACCGTAAATCCGGATTTTGGAGGTGTCCGGCATATTTCACTATTGGATTCTTTATTAACTCGACAAGACCTACAAGAAAAATAATATCCGGTCCCAGGTTTTTCTACTTCATTAAATTTTGTAACACTGTGTTATGACTTACTTTTGCGATTGCCAAATTTAACTACTCTATTACTAAATACATTACACAGAATTATTCAGATCAGAAATATTAATTGAACTGGTTCTTTTATTTGTATTAGAATGTCTGAAAAAAAGTAAAAAAATTTCTATTATACATTCTGAATTATATTAAACAAAAAAGAAGTAGTTACTTTTTGGTGAAATAATATAAATATATTATAAAATATATAATAATACATTTCATATATTTTTTCGGGAAAAAGCACTATTTTGAAATTAGAAACATATATACAGGCTGGCACAAAAGGAGATATATGGTTTAAATGGTTTATAATTTTTTTTATTTATGCGATTATTAAAATTTTTTTTTTAAATACAGTATATTATTGAGGAATTTTTTGCAATTAGCTTTGAAAAATGATATCCTGTAAGTGATGTCCATTTTTTGCTTCTCACATACGTGCTCTTTTATGCATATTATCCATAACTTTTTGCAAAATTTCGGGTGTAATGGCCATGATTTCATTTCGAATGTTTCATAATTAATTCTCCAAGTCTTCTTCACAAAATGCTGAAAAACGAACAAAGAAAAAATAATAATTAAAAAGTTATAAAGAATTCAAACCATATAGCTCCTTTTGTGCCACCCTGTATAAAGATATATAACCAAAATAGTTTCAGTTAATTTAGATATACATATTATGCATATTATTTGATTTTAATTTAAGTTAACAAAAAATATTATTCCCTACAGTAAATAATAACTATTGAAATCTTTAATTTTAATTAGTATTCATTCGAAATAATTTAATCCATAATTTTATTGAATTAAGGAAAATATTTACTGGCATTTAAAAGTAAATAAATATTTATATTCAATATTTGTTTTATTTATATACATAAAATTAAACTATCTCGATTACAGCTTGAACATTATGTCCGCAATTCGAATTTTGTTCAGAATGCTGCATAGCGAAATTTGTTCAACTTAAGTGAAAAGTAAATTTAGTTATAAGAACTTTCTGCGTGAAAAAACTACCCATTTCACACAATAAAAAAGTAATGACTTCTCAAGAATCGATTCTTTTAGACTCATGCCTTGTTATAATCATTAAGTTGTTAATCCAGTTGGGAAGTGTTTTCACCAAAAATGCTTAATTCCGAATACGAACTCGAATACCTACGTTTAAATTTTTTTGTGCGGAATTTAATAGTTATTTAAAATAATTAATTATTATCGCTGTAAGCAATATAACTGGTGATTTGTTGGCATGTTGACTACAGGAAAAAGTAGTGGGTTGGAGCTCAGTATCGGTCATAAAAACATCAATTTTTTTTTAAGTGCAGTGGCGTATCTTTGAGTCAGTTGTTGTCGGAAGGCGTTGGTGGTGAAGGCATAATCACTGGCCACTGAACTGTACTGGCTTCAGCTGTAATCAATCCACAGGCACATCACAGCAATCTCTGTCGTCGGTATTGTGTAGCGACTAAAAATGGCTTCTAAATTATATATGTCTCCTTGACATCAGAGGCCCTGCAAAACTGCATTGAAGCAAAGGACGTGCAAAAGCAAGCCAAATGGGAAAACAGGAAATAAAAAAAGAAAAAGAAGAAATAGGTGGCCAGCGAATCATACCTCAAAACGTTGTTCTTTTTCCAGCTGTGAAAAGCTAATTGAGTAATCTAAATTGAGAAAATTAAATATGTGTGAATAGTTAATTAGATTTTATAAATTATCTCGAGTAAGAATGCACTTATAAACACAGTATTATGATACTTCTTTAATTAAAGTTGCTTTCTAGTAGGTTAATATTATATTGTGGTTAATATTTCTTGAGGAAAAAAAAAATAATACGTTTTGTTAAAATTGTTCACGTTTTTTGAAATTCTTCGCTGAAATATTTTAATCAATCTATGAAACATTGCGACTTTAAATTATTAACAGTTGAAAAATAATGCAAAAAAAAAACCTCATTAGAACTTTTTGGGTAATTATAACATTCAGAGAAAATTAAACGAAAGCTTCGAAACTTTTGTAGCACCTTTTCTCTACATAGTAAATCAGTTTGTCCGAAGCATTTTGTCATGCACTGTGTTTAGGTACAAGCTTAGGTACGAATACACGTACAATTAAATGCCAAGATTTTGCATATGAATACTTTCAGGGATTAAATTATATAAAAATACTACCGTCTCATGTAGTGGGATGGTGAAGTTTTCAATTTAATGTTGTGATGGGAATAATCAATGAATTAAATTTGTACATACATAAATTAATTTATCCAGTAACAGGTGTTCTAAGTGGCAAAAGTTTGTCAAACTTTTCATTAGTTAAAGTTTTCGTACGTTGTAGGTAGTTTTTCTGCTCTTTTAAATTATTAAATGTGTGTGGTTAAAGTCTGCTGTGCAAAATTCCCTCCTATTTCTGGCTTTGAGAGAGAAAAGGAAAAGTTGTGTTGATTGAAATGTAAATAAATTTACAAATAATATTCCCTTATAAATTCACTTAATTTAATTAATTAGAAAAAAAACTAATTAATTAGTAAAAACAAGATATACAAAATTTTTTAGTCAAATTATCGAATTAGATAAACTTGAGTCACGTGACTGCACACAGGCACATAAATAGAATCGCGGTTCTAATATACCACTTACTCATCCGAGTCCTAACACATGTGAGAGATTCCTCATTGGATCCATATAAGAGATGTAATATATCCACCCCGTTGCATAGAAATACAGTGAAACCTCTCCTAACGAACACCTCCTATAGCTGGGCACCTCCCTGAACCGGACAAACTTTGTAGAACCGAGATTTTTATCAGTTTTTCAGTTCAAAATGTATTCTCATAACGGGACACTCTTTTAAACGGACGCCGACACTAAATTTTAAAAAATTGTGCGCAAATAGCAAATCATAAGCGGACAGAAGCCTTAATTTTAATAAATTCTCCCTGATTGAAAAACACCAACCCTAGACATGTTTCTTAATTTTTTAAATCTAATTCGTATTTGTGTTAATGCCATTGCAAATTGTGATTCCCGTGCTAACAAGAATGTACATACGCATATGTGTTGGCGATTGCATTGAAATTGCTGTTTATTTGAAGAATTTTCTTCGCTTAGCTCGTCTTGCCATCTTGTGAGTCACAAAATTCTACACAAAAAAAATATTTTATCAATTAAAGAAAGAATGGAAATTCCATGTACTTGATTCCTAAAATACTTGAGATGAAAAATTCTCCGAAATTGCCAGTTTGAAGTATTTTACTAGAAACGATTTCGTCGCACTTAAAAACATTTAAAACCATTGTGAAACTAAAATTGAACCGATCTAAGTTAATGCAATCTCTTCTGAAGAAATTTTTTCAACCACAAATCACTAGTCTAGCATTATAAAAATATTAAAAATAATAAATGTGTAGATCTGATAACCTCATAATCGGACAAAAATACCGTGACGGTGAGTGTCCGCTTATGAGAGGTTTCACTGTATCGTATAAAGTCACCTATATCCATATGCAATACCTCCGATAGGTCGTTCAGTACTACTTTGCCTAGAAGTAGCTGCCGCTTCACTTGCAACGCCGGGCACTCGCAAAGCAGCTGCGACAGAATATATTGTGAGGTAGAGCCAACCTACGGGTATGTCTGCCGATCGTCCAGTAGTCCGTCTGTACCGCAGCCCACCGTGAGATACCAAAGAGTGGCCGCAATACGACCCCCATTGTGTTTAGATTTTTCCAGCTCTAAGTTTTAAGCATTTATACTGCTATAAACGGGGTATTCGCTTACTATCGTGTATTTTTGTAAGCCTTTGTTCTTAAATATGAAATGTATTGCTTTCGACAACTTTTAGAACTTCTAAATTTCGAGAATTTTTTGAAGCAATCAATTCGATTACAATGAAATTTTTCTTCAAATCATGTGATTTTATATTATTTGTTTAGTTGTTTTACGAAGATTCGCATTAGCAACAGTGAAATGTGCCTAGGAATTAGCTAATCCCTCCTAAATCAGTTCCAATGTATTTTCTTTTAGTAAAAATATTTTTATGAATAAGTTAAATATTTTGAGAAAAATAGTGCGTAAAATTATTATTAAACTATTTTAGTAAAATTCCCAAAAAAAAAGCAAAGATTTCAACATGTGTAGGGAATATCTTTCACACTGGTAAAAAAAGAAAGACTATAAGATCTTTATAACATAAGGAATGGAAACCTTCTTCTATGCAGAGAATACGAAGAGCATATTTGGAAAGGACGTTAAGTAGTTACTTATAAATATTCTAATTAACAATCGTCAAATGAGCAGGGTAGTTTTAATAAATATCCCTAGACATCTTCTAGTAAAATATATTTATTTTTGCGTACATTTTAATATTGAAATGCTTTTGAAGGAAAGTTAAAAGCACTTTACCAATTTCCATTACTCCTTATGACATAAAACTAGCCAGACGTGAAAAAGCCAAATAACAATTTACTTGGCCATTAAAATAATTTTTTGAAATATGAAATTTTCTTTTTCTTTTATTTTTATTTTCATTTTTTTTAACACAATTGAAACGTATTCTATTTTTGGTTGTTTTTCTCTCGAATCTTTTCGCACAGGAAACAAATGCAGAATTTTTAGTTTTAATTTATTTCATGCAGTCGTGGTTTCCTTTAGTTTTGCGATATTTTTTTTTTTGTTTTTGACTCAAAATATATATTATTTTTACGTCTCTAGTCAACTCGTTCGATGAAATTTGAAATTTCTTTCTTTGGAATGAGAAGTATAATGAAATACATTTCTATTAATAGCGTTTGCTGGTGAGTGTGTGTGTGTGTGTGTGTTTAGATTTTGGCCAACGTTATGTTGGATGCCATTTAAGACTAGAATGAAGCTACTATTGGTGCTCATTTATGTAAATTGTTCTTTTGTTGTTCCTGTTCTGTTGTTATTCCAAGGGGAAAAGAAATTAAATTTGTTTGCTTTACCGTGGAATTGCGCTTTTAAATATACAGAAATTCATTTTAACGTTGTACAGAACTCACTTCAATGGTGAGGTTTTTTGTTTAGTCATGTTTCGAAAAATAAATTGTATGAATAGTGTTTTCTCCAATTGTGTGGAAATTCTTTTACTGAGAATTATTATGTAATTCTTTTTCAGAAGCTTCAATGCAGACATTTTCGTTAGAATTTCATATAGGAAGGCTTATGTTTGAATAGAAGAAAGAAATAATGTATCCGCTACATGTTCAAAGAGTGTAAACTGTTCGTACCTTCTGAATTCTCACTTTAATAAAAGGACATTTGAGAACATTTTAACATTTTAAATGACTGCTGTTGCTCGGTATTAATACAATACATATTCAGCGTTGTATTCATATTCCGGCACGTATTATTGCGTTTTATGTTCTTCTTTGCTTTTGGGATAGGGTTTTAATTTTTAATGTTTGTTTTGTTGTACTTTTTTTACTCAACACAGTACCCAGAGTTCATTCATTGTGGCGTGAGGCAGCAGTAGTTCCTTAATGTTTTCTGTTGCGTAGCGGTCTTACAAATTGTACATTTGGGTGAGAAATTAAAAAGTATGTTTCCACTTTATGTAAATTGTTCAAACTTTAGTATATTCTTGTTATTTTATAAATATGAAATTATGTTTATTTTAATGTGTTCTTTACGGATTTTAATTTGTTAGTAGCTTCTAGCAGCGAACAAATTAAATTTTATGTTTTAGCAAGAATATGAAGCGAGTAAATTTGGTTTTATTAAAAATCTTCTTTTTAATTATAATTTATAAAAATTTAGTTTTAAGTTTTGTTTTAGCTAAGCAATTAATTATGAAAAGGAACAGGTAATTATTTTTAATATTTTTATAAATATGTGTGTCTGTAAGTGTGTGTGTGAGTGTATTGAAAAATTTTTATTTTAGTAAATTTTATTTTAGTAAATTTTGATTGGCTCTTGACACCTTTAAAACTTTATTGAAGTAAAAAAGACAAATATTAAAAAAAATTTTAATTGTTAAATATATCTGGAAAAAAACAGCAAAATAGTAATTTCTAATTTTAAGACTTGTAAGACTTGCGGTTTTAGCAAAAATTCGTAAACGGATTGGTATTTTCCAAAAGGGAACTAATTCAACATTTGCTTTAAAATTCACTGCAAAGTTCGAGCATTTAGCGATGTGCATATCAATCAATTCTTCGTCGTTCTCGTTCTAGGAATTGGACATCGAGTTAATCATGTCAGGATAACCGAGATTTTATTCAGGCATTATTATTATTATTATTATTTGCTAATAGGTTATAATGGCTTTCACCTTGATCTAGAAGATCTTTTGCGTCCTTCCATAATCAAGAATCATATGACCTTCGCTACACTATCAAAGTGCGATCCTGGCCGTGTATGATGTTCAGTATACTGGAACTGTTCACGGTATAGATAAGTGGAGGCCGAAAGCCATGCCAAGACAATAACTTCTAAATCGTCCGAATGAAGTTGAGTAAATCTCCAAGAAGAACTGATCGAAAACTTGCCCTTAAAGGCGCCGCATTTTCTCCTCTGTTTTTTCTCTCACATTAATGCCATTAAATTCTTCTTCTCAGGATTTTTGCAGATTTTTGTGGGTCCGTGGAGGGGGAGCAGACGGTTGTGCCAGTGCCCAGCTCTTGCCATGAAACGGTGGGGGTTCTTCACTTGACATTTCTTGTTATCATTGACCGAACTCTTCCGCGTGAGGATTTTTGCAGTTGCGCGATTTATCTTGGAATCGGGATGGTTTCGTACGGCGAATGTCTGATCACCGAGTGCGTACGGCTGAATGAATATTTTGAAGCTGTATTTGGCAGACATTTTATTAATTATTTTACTTCGCTGCTGCTACGCAATACCGATGGCGGAGGCCGCTCTGATGTGCCTATGGATTGGTATAAGCTAGAGCCGATACTGTTCAGTGATCAGTTTCAGTGATTCGCCAGTGAAACCTTCAGACAACAACTGACACAAAGACACAATTAGTGTCAGCAGAAAAATGTGAAATTATTTTTATGACATATACTGGGCTCGAAAGCTGGAACTTAGGTTTAATAATCAATGTGGTAACTACATCATCCATCGCTACACTCATTTATATTTATATAGATGTGTACATGTGATATGATATATATACGTATGTAGATTCTACACAGATTTTGCTTTCAATTTTATGGCATATTTGCTTGACTACTAACTTGTGCGTAATAGAAATATAATTTCATGTACAGAAGCAAGTGGACATAAATTATTTTTTTTTTAGTACAATATGTCTACAGTTACTATTATACCACTGTTGTACAAATTAGTGTAATAAAAGGTTTCATAAAACTTAGGCGAAACATTTATGGTTTTAAGGTTAAAACATTGTATCAGTCATTTATTAGACAAAGGGAGTGAGTCTGTGTGTATGTACTAAATGGAAAAGTTGTAACTACTTTGAGTATTAGAAGATGGCCAAAAGCCGTATCAGTTACTAAACAGTTACAGACAAAAACCATAAAATAAATATATTTACAAACACACGAACAAAAACACTTGCTGCAGGAATACCGAATGAACTGTCGTCTATGGTGCCATAAGTATTTAAGCTTTTTTAAATAGTTTTTGTTTTGAAACAAGAATAAGAATTCATATAATACTTAGCAGGAGACATAAATTATAAATATGTTGTAAAAATAAGTCACTTTTTGGGTGCGAGGTGAGAAAATGTTGATTAAGTTAGGACAATAAAGAAAAATTTTATTTATTTGGCTAAAATCTTTAAAGCGTCAAGCTCAGCTTATTAAGAAACAAAAGTTTGAAATTTACTCTGGTTAAAGTATGCAGACCACCGGCCCAGAAACCTACACGATTATATATAGGAGAATTAATTGTGTTATTACTTTTATTATAGAATTATATCTAGAAAAACTCTGATGCTGTGCATTTCTTATTCTGTAAAGTAATACCATTGCGTCCCACAATTAAGAAGGTGATTTGTAGTTTTTTAAACCTTAGAAGGCACTTTAGCTCTCATTATAACCTAGTGTAGAAAAACACACAATATAAACCCAATATAAATTTTCAGAAGAAGTGAGAAAATTCTTCACTTTTACTAGTGCATGATTTTAGAACACAAAATACAAAAATTTATAGAAAAAATAATTTGGAAAAAGGGTTTGTTATTTTGAATACATTATAAAGTAAACGGAATGTAAATATTGCTGTTGTCTGAGTAGTTAATGCACTGACTGTGCAATCGGCATATACTCGATTTATGACCTGATCAGACAAAAAATTTTTGTTATGTCCGTGCTAACGCCGCCATCCTCCTTCAGTACTTAAGCAATCACAGGTAGACGAAGCAATGACGCGGCGATGGCGAAAGTAATTAGCATGTTGACTACCTAAACCAAAGGTCCTGGGTTCGACCTCAGTATCAAACTAAGTCTTAAAAATATTTACATTATATTTTTTAGTGATGTTCATTTGTGTGTCTTTGTGTCAGTTGGTGTCGGATGGGTTCAGTTGTGAAGCCATAGTCACTGCTCGCTGAACACTACCGGCTTCAGATCATACCAATCCACAGGAACATTAGGACGCCCTCATTCATCGGTATTGTGTAGCACTAGCGAAGTAAAGTAATAACTAAAAATACCTTGTACAACAGAGCTTCAAATTGATGTCCTTAATATCAGAGGCACTGCAACAAACAAAAACAAAAAAACGCGAAAAAGCAGAGTTATGAGATAGTGGAGCTTACCACCTGTCCACTATCACTTTCCTCTAGTTCCAGAACAATGCATCTCAAATGTTAACCCTTCAGCTTCCTGAGATATAAGCAAAAAAATGTTAAATAAAATACATCTCTTCTACCTTTAAAACTAAAAGTTACAACCTAACACCAGAATCGCGTGTCTCTATTTTACAATTCATTACAATTACATTACAATTCACAAAAAAAATCGAGCAACTGCGAAGTTGTGGAAGAATTACGATCTATTCTATCACTATTCTATCACTTTTCAACTAACTCCATATGCATTCCGTATGTATGGGACACATGCTGTATACTGGTCCAAGAAATAAATCGAAAATTTAAATCTTGTTTTTAATACAAAATTTGTGTGAAAATCAGTCATTAAAAGATGGTCTTTCCATGCAAAACAATTTTGTCAAAATGAGAGTAAAATTTTTTTTGTAGTTGCGTAAATCGATTTCATGAGGTATATACAATCTTGTTTTATCTGTACTAAATAACAAGTAATAATTCCAGTGAAATAATATAAAAAATCTGTTGTACTCCGTTATACTCTGTTGTACAGAGAGGCTGATTAAATTTTTTATATTTATATAATATAAACGAGAAAACAATATTCATATATAATATACATATACATATACATATACATATACATATACATATACATATACATATACATATACATATACATATACATATACATATACATATACATATACATATACATATACATATACATATACATATACATATACATATACATATACATATACATATACATATACATATACATATACATATACATATACATATACATATACATATACATATACATATACATATACATATACATATACATATACATATACATATACATATACATATACATATACATATACATATACATATACATATACATATACATATACATATACATATACATATACATATACATATACATATACATATACATATACATATACATATACATATACATATACATATACATATACATATACATATACATCTACATATACGGAAAATCAACATCAGATACATATTTATAATTTCAATGTTATAATCTGGTTTGAGCTTTAGTGGGAAAACACTTTATAAAAAAAAAACAAAAAAAAGAGCGAAAACCTTAGTTGTTAGTCCCTTTTACCCTCCTTTTTATCTACACAATTCATTATGTATATAAAAATTTTTAAATAAAAAAACAAATAAATAAAAAAATATATATTCCAATGTTAATTTGGGCAATCACCATTTAAATTCGTCCAAAAACCATTGCATAATTTTGTGGTGGTTAAAAAATAACTGCGGCGTACGTATGAGTAATATTTATTAAAATTTAATTATTACTACGAATTATCTTAAATCAGTGTGACAATTGTGTTTCTGAAAATCTTCATATCTACCAAAAAAAAATTTTATTTTCCTATTAAAAATGTTTTTCTTACTGAACTAAATATTTTTTTATATATCAAATTCATTTAATATATTGCATTTGTAAAATTCATATACTCGTAATAACACTATACACTTATTCATTGAACTTTATATTCATTTCTTTTTATTGTTCAAAATTTTTGCAAATACGATGAAATTTTTTATAAATATTCTTAAAATACCACACAATATAATACATTAGTTTATCTAATTATTTTTTTTTCTTTTGTTCATATTCGTAAAAAATTCGTTCTTTAAATTTGAAGTGTCGAAATTCTACGCATTCGTCATAAATTTTTTGGATATTATTCGAATCAATGACATTTGGAAGAATTTCACTGATTGAGAAATACTTTTATCAGCAAGTTTAATGAACAGGAACAGGAATAGTCTTAAAGTACTAATTATTATATTTTTAAAAATCTTTTTTTCAGCTAAAACAACTTTTAATATTTTTGACTTGCCAAAAAAAGATTACTTCACATATCGTACCACTGCCTTAGAGTAAAAATATCGATTCATATGCCAGACATATGACTATATTTATGCAGATAAAGAAAATGCGATACTTTTTTGCACGAATCGCAACAAGTACTCGTACACATTCATATATAATTCAATTATTACAATTCGATTTTTATATAAAGCATTACTGTCTTTTTTTTTATATTTATGCTGTCATATCATTTTTATAAAATAACTGAAATTCCTTGTAATTAAATATATGAAATGATATAAAGGATGAATATATGTGCGTTTCTATGCGTTACGTTTGATAAAACTAACTCAACAATTTTTAATTTGAATAGAATAAATAAAATAAAGCACAATTATATAGATTTTTACATATTAATTGAACAGTGGTACCCGGGTATATTGTCACCTTGTTAAAAGTGTTTCTTTTTTGCATACAAACATAAACATTCAATAGTTAAATTGTGCATTATAAATCACATAAAGATATTACGTATATAGCGAAGATGTAAATTGATTTCGGAGTCACATTTCTGATTTGTAGACCATTTATAATTATATAGTATTGCAAGCTACCGAAAATATTCCATTTGCAATCTTATACCATGTTCACATGGACAGCAGGATTAAAACTACTTGGTTCGCTATACAAAATTTTGAGACCGAATCAGGTTCATTCTGAACCATGTACCAACCACGAAGAAATTAGTATTATCTCTAATTTTGATAACAAATTATCGCTAGTTTATTAGAAAAAAAAACACAAAAAATAAGTGTGTAAAATAAAAGAAATAAAAGCATTTGCAAAAATAATAAATAATATACATATTCATATGTATAAAAAATTAAAAAAAAGGAAATTGAGAAAACGAAATGACAACATGAACCTGGAACAATCGTGTGAACACCCTGGTTAACAATCGTGGTTCAGAGAGCGAACCAAGTAGTTCATATTGCCGTGTGAACATGGTATTACAAATATGTTCGTAACAATGTTTATTTTATCAGCCTGTCACATGAATCCGTTAAGTCTCCGTCACATTGAGAGAGCATAATTTATGAAAACTTCTACTCAAAGGCAATAAAGTTGTCTAAATGTTTTGAAATTATTTTAAAAGACTTAGTAAAATATTGCTTAACATAAATTCCTGAGCGATAATTATAACATTAACTAATATTATTTATTTGACAAAAAACAATCGTTACATCCGTTTCAGCTCAACTTCAATTGCTAATAGAATTACTACAAACATTTTATGGCTACAAAACACCTTTCCTCTTTTCATTAACACATGAAAGCAAATAAACATAACCACACGCACATACACCGATACAAAGGGTAAGAACAAAACATAAGTCGTCACAGTGCATGAAAAAAAAAACAAGCAAAACCATGAGTTTCGGTTCCATATATTATTTCAACAGCAACCAGAAAGTTAAATGATCAAATAAAAACGAAACCCAAAACTAGTTGAGACACAGGGAGTTTTGGGCAACAGCCATTTTAATTTATGACACTGGACTCGGCGTCATCAAACGACACAAAAAAATTACTGAAAATTAATAGCACTATACACATGTACTTGCATGTATATAAACATACTTGTCTACTTATATACATTCACTATTGCTTAACCAGAACGTTTACGGTAATCAAGTGTAGCGACATAAAATATAACAACACAGAAAACAATAATAAGAATAGAAAAAAACCCACTTAAATTATATTATTGTGGTCAGAGATGCCATTAGTCTTTTCTAGTTTTTTTTTTTGTTTTTTTTTGGTATTTCACAGACAGTTAGAAGAAGGCAAACATTGGAATGGTGTTAATATTTTTCCATTACTTAACAGTATGCTTTCCAGTAACGACCACCAAGTGAAGTATTTAACTTGAAAAAGAGAATAAGAACCATTAGAATATGAACACTTAACAAGCAGTTGTTTTATTTTAACAGATTTATTTATTGTTTTTTTCAGCTTAAGTTTAATGACAAAATGTGGGAAGATATTCTTCGTAATATTCTGCAATAATTTTAAACCATAAAAAATAATTTATATTTGTTTTATTTAAAATTTTTCCGCTCTTATTAATAAAACGATAAAAATATGAGTTCAACATTTTTACTCTGGATTGCCTTTTCCCACAGTCCATGTGCGGTTTTGTTCAGGAGAGCCAATTTAAAGATTTAAATACGTGTATCTTTGGTGTACCATCGCTTTCATAAAACGCAACTTCATACAAACGAGCAACTACAGAGCTGTGAAAGAATTAAGCTCTATTCCTTCCTATTACTTTACCACCTGGATTTTCTCTACTTTGCAAATTGTTTCGGTGCAATGCATTTCATACGCAGCAGAGAATGGCAGAAATCACTTTTTTCTTGATTTCGTCATCATGGTTGTGAACTCTTACGTAAATTTTATTTGAGTGTTTAAAGATGATATATTCAAGCCTTTCGTCATACATTAAAAGTTTTATTCATATATAATCTTTGAAAAAAACTCAATGTCGAATAAACTAACAATCATAAAGACGACCGTATGTTTTGCTCTGTTTTTGTGAGCAGTATGACCACATTGTAAAATAACAAACTACACCCGCAAAGAACTGGAAAATTTAATTGGAAATTAGGAAATAGAGCCAAATTTTTAGATCACCCATCCTTGTATTTGTCATAGTTTAAACAACATATACGTATATATGTTAATATACATTTTGTAGCGCGACATCGCTGCTGCCACTGCTTCTGTATTTACGTTGCTTTTTACAGTTAATTTTTTTATTACCATTTTTTGGAGAGCAGAGAGTGCCGGTAATTGAAGATCTAGATATCTTTCTCGACTTGTAATTTCTTTAGATAGTCATAAGAAGTACTGAGCTTACATAGTAGGTAAGTTTAAAAACTTCAAACTTCATAGAAGTTACAATAAAATAATTTTTGAACAAAAATATTAAACCTAAACTGAATGAATTGAAATAAATAGTGGCTATTAAAAAAAAAATAAATTTGTGAACTTAAATATTTTATTTCACTTTTTCACACTTAATAAATGTTATGAAAAAAATTAAGTAAAACAAACTTATGAACTTAAATAAATTAAAGTTTTTAGATTTAACAAATGTTGTAAGTATAATTAAATTAAACTACTTATGAAATAAATAACCTTAATACTACGGAATTAATAAATCCTTCAAGCTAAAATCAAACAATGAGAATCAGACAAAATTAATTTAAATAATTATAATAAAAAATAAACGTAAATAATATTGATAAAGTTTAAAACAATCGATGGTTTTTATAATATATTATTTTATTTTTATTATGAAGCTCGCGGTTGTTTTGCTTTTGAACTTGTATTATTTTTATTTACTTTCGATATTTTTTTAACAGTTTCTTAATCACCTGACATCGATGCTTTTGAAAAACCTGAAAAAATATTTTAGGGTTAAATTCTGAAAAATTTTTAAAAGTGATCTCTGAACTACAGGGTGGCACAGAATGAGTTATATGATTTGAATTCTTTATAACTTTTTTAATTATTATTTTTTTCTTTGTTTTTTTTCCAGCATTTTGTGAAGAAGACTTGGGGAATTAATTATGAAACATTATAGAAAGTTATGAATAATATGCTAAACAGAGCACGTATGTCCGAAGCAGAAAATGTACATCACTTACGGGATATATGTTTTCAAAGCTAATTACAAAAAATTCCCCAACAATATACTGTATTTAAAAAAAAATTATAATAATCGCATTAATAAAAAAGTTATAAACCATTTAAACCATATAGCTCCTTTTGTGCCACCCTGTAGTAAAGAATTTATGATATTTCCCAGCTTCAAATACATTTTTTTAGTTCTTTGTATATCTTTTTCAATAGCGATTTAGCTTTATATTATTGAAGAATGTGATTATTTATCTATTTTTCTTATATGGTTTAGCTGGTCTATATGCACATTTCATTTGGTGGGAATAGCAAAAATCTTGAGTACAGCTTTAACCAAATTCTTGAAAAAAGCTAAGCAACTTCACATTTTTATACTAGAATTCCCAAAAACTCTTTGAGAATTACCAAATATACAAACAAAACAAACTCTATAACTTCCTTAAAAATGTTCTTTCTACAAGAACAAGATGTTTGATTTAAATCCATTTAATTTTTCTAAACCATATAAAAAGTATATTTAGATTAATAATCGTATAGAATTTTTACTAACGTTGAGTAAATGAAAGAGTAATTACATAATTGAAGAATATGCTCACACTATTCATACGTTACCTCTTCGTCATACGCGCAGTTTTTTTGCTTTTTGGATTTTATTCAATATCGAAATTCTTTCTCTTGATGGGAACGAAGAATTTTACTGCTGCATTTTATTCTTTATCAAAATAATCGACATTGAGCCAAATCAGCAAACAGCCGTACAGCCAACAATAATCGAACGACCGGAATTATTGAAAAGCAGCAGCGCCTATGTGTATTTTGATTTTTTTTTGATTGTTTGAATACAGAAGCAAATTTTTAGGATGTTGATTACGTGCGAATATTTTTCCAATCATATTTTGTCGTTCTCTGATTTGACAAATATATTTCCTGTGCTTTTCATACCATTAGATTACTAGATTTTAGATACTAGATTTCCTCTTTAGAGGTTTAAAACTTTAGAATTTAAGTAATCAATATGAATAGGACTATAATGACATTCCTGTTACAACTTACAATTTATATAAAAATAACTATCAATTTGGTATTTAAAAGCAATTACCGTATTTGTTACAACTGAATGCCATAAACAATTAACAAAGCTATCAGCAAAATTAAAATTACTTAATTATTTTATTTAACCACTCTTAGCACTTTAAAAATTAATGACAGACTAGTTATAAAAGTTATTAACAACACTTTTGCTCTTTGCTCTTTTCTCTTTTCTCTAGCTGTAGCTCGACCTGCCGTGCTGCAAATACATAAATCCGTTTTATTATTGTGCTTTTTAGTGCAGGCACCATGACGGGTAGTTTTACCTTTCAAGACCAGCATTAAAATATTGGAGTACATGTGTACATATTCTATGCTAATGCTTTACTTTCTTTTGCGTTCTGTGCATTTTTCAGTCACTTGTAGTTAAACTATTGTTATTTGCAATATAAAAAATAAAAAAAATTAAATATAAATAAATGAAAAGAAAGCAAAGAATTTGGATTCATATTGTAAAACCATCTTGTCGTCTGGGGATTTTCTACTACCAACTGCTCAACAACTCAAAGTGATTTCACAAATATGCCAACTGCCATTTCATGTCAACTCATGCTTTAGATCTATAGTTTTGCAAAATAAAATGGAATTCATGGAAGTATAAAAATATATATGTATATACATATATTTTTATTTAAAGAGATTGAAATGGCTGTTATTAAGGAGTAGGAGAGGCATACGTTCACCTAAAATTGCTATAGTCTGCTAATGGAACGAACTGAAAAGCCAGTCAACAGTGAAATTTACTGACTTTCATTACAAACAATTGTTGGACTGGCTGTCTGGATGCTATTCCATTACCCTATGCTCGAAAATATTGTTGTCTTCTTTTTATATTTTATGCCAAGCAACAAATACTATAAATAAATAAATATTCAAGGAAATCATATATTTATAATTTAAATGTTCTGTTCTGAGTGCTTAAATGAAATGAATATAGCAAATCCTTCAAGTATTTAGGAGTATGGTATTGTTGCATTTAGATAAGTTTGAAAAAGGTACAAATATTTGCAAGTGGAGTGTAGGAATTATTATTATAATTTTCTTTTTGTTTTATTTCATTTGCGAAAAACAGCTAAACTGCTTTATGTCATGCTTGCAGAACAAGACTCTATAAATTTTTTTTTAAATTTCTTAAAAATCTGAGAGACCATAATCTGCAAACTTTTACTTAAACATTATTTCTTTATTTTACTATACATATTTTTACTAAAAATATATTTTTATTTTATATTTTAAATTCTTTGACCGTAAAAACTAATAAGTTTCTTGAATGGCTTTGTTTAATATACACCAAGTATCATTAATTATACACCGCAATGTGTTAGATTGAAACCTTTGTAGTATTTCTATGTTGGAGTTACTGAATGTTCCCCACAGTTGAATAACGTAAGTCCCAACTGGTTTTAAAATTGACTTATATATATTGTTATTTTACATTCAAGCCTAAGTTTTGATATTTGTCCCAGTAACCAAAAAAGGCGTTTATTTTCTACACTCAAATGTTGTCCTTTAGTTTTTATATGATTTTTCCATGTAAGGCTACGATCATTTTGTGGAATGTGGCTGTTATTAAGATAAACATTTGGACAATTTCCATGACGTAAAGTAAAGGTAACATGTACAGAACTTTCTGTATGAATTTCAATCTTCCATTTTTTTAACCAACTTCCAATTTCATTGAGTTCTTCCTGAAGCAGTATTGAAGCATTGGGGTTTTTAAGGGCTGCAAGAATTGCAGTGTCATCAGCGTATGTTGCAACTAAGACATTATTTATATCTATGTTGATTGTTAAAAACGAAATTCGAAATATTAGCAGATATTATTAAGTGATCACAGCAACATATAGGAAAATACTTTGCTGGATGGTATATCATCCAATAAAGTAATGATATACCAATGCTGAATGATACAAATGAAATTCGTAGACTCAAGAGAAATCACGTACTAGATTTGCCATTTTTGAAATGACTATATATATGCACATATATATGTATATGTGAAGAACTTTGTATTATCTATTTCTATATAAGTAAATACTATATATAATATGTAGAATTTTTATTTTTGTATCCTTTATTATATTTATGAATATATTGCTGTTCTTAAAGGTGTTCAGCAATAATAATATTATTAATTAATTTATAAAATTTACTTATTATCTGTACTTGATAGATTGTAAAAAATGTTCACAAACAAGAAAAAAAAAAAAAGATTTTTACTTGTAGAGCATTTTTCTAAATCCTCGTCAAACTGATGAGGTATATTTTTTACCTTTTCCTATTATTAATAAAATAAAATTATTAATCATGTTTAAACTTTTAATTACTGCTATATTTTTAAAAATTTAAAAGTAAAACTCTTCACCTTTAAGTTGTGGGGTCGTGAAATAAGGCCCCAGCAAATAAGGCTACAAAGTGTGAAATGAAATAAATGCTCAAACATTTCATTATGAAAAATTACTCCTATATATTTAATGAAATAACACCCAAAAATAATAAAAAACTGCTCCAAAAACTTAAATGAAATAATAGAGTTGAGAACACCGAACACCGATCTTCATTTTAGGACATTAATGTTACTTTTTGTCGAATTGACGAAATATAAAAAAAAATTTTTTGCGAACAATTTTTAAGGTAAAAAAGAAGAAAAATTTTTTTTTATTTAAGCATTTCGTTTAAAAAAATAAAGAAAAAATTACATACAAATATAAAAATTTTTTTCTATACGAATATAAACTTTTTTTTTGTAAATTTTAAAAACAAACAGAAACTTAAAGATTTCGGTATAATTTTTTTTTTTTTTTTTTTTGTCTTGGACCGGCACTCAGGGGATGACCCCTACACATGCGATGCATTGTGCTGGAACTAGGAAAATAGGTTATGGCGAGGAGGATAGAGGGAGTAGTGTTTATTGACATTTGATTTAAATTTTCCCATGCTAAAAGTGACAGGAAACACCTCTGCGGGTAGTCTATTCCACATACGTGCCGTTCGGCCAAAAAACGAATTTTCCCTGTAATGCGTAGTGCGAGTCGCCGTCAAATCGACCACAAATGGATGCGCTCTTAATGATGATCGCGTCGTGCGCGCGAATAACCGGGTTTCGGGAACAAGTTCCCTGATTTCATTAGAACATTATAGTAACGATAGTACAACGAAACGCACCCCACGTTGCGACGATGCTCAAGAGAGTCAACAGAGTTGGCTACCCTACTGTCTCCTATGAGTTTCTTCGCCCTTTCTTGTACACGGTCGAGTAACTTCAAAATAGTCTTTGAAGCACCGGCCCACACATGAGAGTTGTATTCCATTTTCGGTCGGATGTAGGCGGTATAAATAGTAAGGAGATCAGATGGGGTGAAGTATGTCTTACACCGCCTTAAAAAGCCTAGGCACTTGAAAGCTTCCTTTGAGACCTGAAAAATGTGCTCAGTCCATTGGATATCACACTGAATTTTCATGCCAAGAACATCAAGAGCTTCTGATTCCTCAATGTTTATGCCACCCATTTTTATTGATGAAGCAGCGTGATCGTGCATACGGCGGTGTGTTAGCATGCAGCATTGGGTCTTTTGGGAATTGAAATCGACCCTGTTCGCGTGACCCCATTCCAATATTCTCGTGAGGTCACCTGTTAGCGAATCATTCATATTCTGCCGCGTCGCCGCGATCATAGTTGATGTCGGCCTACGATCAAATGAATATGAATGGCAGATACTGCTGTCATCTGCGAAAGAGTGGATAGGGTTTGAGGTATGACATAGGAGGTCATTAAGAAAAATAAGAAATAGGGTAGGAGAAAGAATGGAGCCTTGTGGTACCCCTGAATTGATCTTGAACTCGTTAGATGAGATCCTGTCTATAACAACTCTTATAGCGCGATCCCTGAGAAAGCTCGATATAAATCGAGAGAAGATATCGCCGACACCAAAAGCAATAAGTTTGGACAAGAGTGCTCCATGCCACACTCTGTCAAATGCTTTTGAAATATCTTTGAAATATCATTGTGGACAAAAAGAGAGTAATATGAACACATAAAAGAGTTATATGATAAATAGTAAATGATGTTCGAAGAGTATCCATCAAGGATTAACCAAGCCGCTGTTCGATATGTCATAGAGGAGAAAATTTCTGCCGCCGGCAGAAAATTGGAGCTCTTGATCAATAGTGAGGGAACATATGGAAAAGGTGTGAACAAATATATACGAGTGCATAAATAAATAAATTTTCTTGGGCGGTCTTTAATTTTTATTTTTTGCCTTATTTATTTTCTGTCCAGCAGAGTGTTTTTAAGAGTTATTTAATTAATTTCTTTTGGCAGTTATTTCATTTATTTGAATTTTAATAATATTTTCAGAGTTGTATAATGAGAAGAAGCCAAAAAATGATAGCAGTAAAATTTTTTTCTTAATTATGCGGCTATATTTCATTTTGGGAAATTAAAAATATGAACCAAATAAAAAATTAAAAAAAAAACCAAATTTTTAAAAAATACGCCCTAAAAAATTTGGTGTTTTTATTTTCTGTGTTGACTTTTATTTCATTTCTTTGGGGCATTATTTCGCAGCGTCATACCGACTATTTTAATTTTAATTAAAAAATCGTATAATTTGTAAAGCATAACGATCTTCAGATGCTTTAGGAAATTTGTTTACTTTCATTTCTATTCAAAAAAGCGCATAAGACAACTTTTATTTACCAACTGGTAAATCGTTTCCAACTATACACTGTGGGCTGCAAGGTGCTGGGAAAATTCAACAAATTTATAGATGATGTAATTATGAACTACTCCACGAATATTTCTAATTATTAAAATTAAAATTTGTATTTATGTTTTGGTGCAAAATTTTTTAACAATGCCACAGTGTCTACAGAGAGTTTTTAGTTACTGTAACTATTTAATCAAAAATTGGCAAATAACAAATTGTTCTTATAGAGGTTGGTAAAAAAGGTGTTTGAATTCCTTAAAACTTTTTTATTATAATTTTTATTTTTTTTTATTTTCCGTACTTTGTAAGGAAGATTTGGGGAATTTAAAAGAACACTACAAAATTTAACAACCAGCCAAAATCGTTGAACTTAATTTCAGAAGAAAATCATGATTTTAGTCATAATTTAATTAGGAGCAACGAATCCCTTATCCAATTGAAGTGTACCATATTTTTTGAAAAACACACATTTCAACGTTTCCATCGCTGGTGCTAGAAATCGGACAATATTGGTTTAGGCCAGCCGTAGAAAACCATCCGCAAGTATAGGTCTAATAGGATGGAGTCACAGCGCACACTGCGAAGAACACAATGGCTCTTTGAACTAAAACCCCCAACGGTAATTTTGCGTCACCCTCTACTTATTCATACAAAAATTCTAGTAAAGAAAAAATGTGTTTTACTCAACCATCATAAAAGTTCACTGCATTATGATTTAATGTTTGGCACTTGTTCTGCAAAGGAAACTGTCTACGAATTAAAATACTCAGCAGAGATTGTCAACAATGAAGCCTACATGTAGTATTTACGTACATATATTCCTTTTTAGAGTTGACTGTTTGCCAATTGTTTTTATTTCATAAAATTTAAAAAAAAAACAAACTAAGTGTAATGCCGCACCCAATATTTATTTTGAACTGGTTCAAACATATTTGATGTTATAGAGCGTTGAAGCAAAAATTCAAATAAAAAGCATTGGCGATCATGACGCCACTAAAATATATTCTTAAAATTTTATCGATTGTTTTTTCTTGCTGAATTATACTTTATTTAAATTTGTCCATTATTATAAAAATATTTTCCCTGCAGAAGTTTTCCATTGTGAAACCGGAATAGTGGAGAAAATTAAATTTTATTAAATTTAAAACACTAAATAATATAAGATTTGAGATCTTTTAATAAACTATAATTTAAATAATTTATAATTCAATGCCATTAAAATTATTTCAAATTACCGAGTGTAACAAATTACATGCAGTTTTTTAAATTTATTGAATGTTTTTCAAGAAAACAACTCAAATTCTCGCGATATGCAAAATCCGTAGGCTCTGCCCAAAATGCTGCCAGAAATGTTGCAATGATCGGCATTTTCCAAAGGTTTCCTCATACTTGTCAGGGTTTAAATTGAGAAAAAAGTAGAGGTTTTAGTGTTGGTTGGTGTTCTTCAACCCACGAAATACACACGTGTTGTATAATTCACTAGTTGCAGGTGCATTGGTCTTCTAAATACCGTATGTTAATACATTTATTTTTCATTAATTAATATAAAATTGATAGAAAGGGACAACAAAGCAAGAAAGATATAAATACAATATAATATTTATATTTTTAAATAAATATACGGTAAAAACAAAGCTCAAGTCGCAGCTATTGTCACGATATATACGATTTTAATTTCGAAACGTCTATTTTAAGTTGAAGATTTTAAAATTTTTTGTTTTGATTGTTGCTCATTGTTTAGCGAGAAAGCATCAGTTAGTAAAAACGTAATATGTTCGCAGCGATCAGCTGGCAAAAGCTATAACATAAGTAATGGTCGGTGCTCTTTACTAAAATCGTTTCGTTGAAATTATCACTTAGAAAATCTACAGAAAATAGATTTTTACGCTGCAAACGTCAACTTAGCATTACTTACATATAAAACGAAAGCCGCAACAGCTGACTGAATTGCTTGAAGTTTTACGTTTTTAATAACCGACACCTAAAATCTTAAAAAAAAATATTGAAGAATTTTTATCATTTTTTTTTTACAAACACACATCTATTTTTTTCTCAATTTAAATCAAATGGTAACAATACCATGTCACGAAAAAGTTTTTTATTATTGTAATTGAAACTACAGGGACAAGATAAATTTTCCCATCAAATCATGAGGAATATTTATGACAATTTCGAGAACAGCTCAGTTAATTTGAAATAAATATTGTACATGATTGAAAAATGCAAGGTACATAATTCATAACCATATTAATTACTCAAAGACATAAACTAAAAATATTAATTACAATTTTGTAAACAGGGAAATTTCATAAATAATAAATTAGTGATAGAAAAAATGCAATTATGCGGATATACTATTTAAAAATTAATACTTACGTAAAGTGCAAGCATTTAAAAGCCGGAAATAAAATGCGTAAAAGCAAAAGCGTATTTTAAAATAAATATTAAATTATTTTTTGGAATTCGTAAAAAATTTTAGAAAAAAATCTCACAAAATATAAAATAGCGTTTTGAGAGTCGTTAATCATAAAATACAAAAAGGTAGTGGCAAAAATATGAAATAAAATTTACCAACAAAAAACAAAAACGGACGGACAGAAAAACAGGCAAACAAACGTAACAGCCACAAATAAAAATTTGCATTTATAAATTTATCGTTTTGCATATTTTATGAACAGCAACAAAGTTTGTCATATAAAAACAAAAAACAATATCACTGAAAAAAAGAAGTCTGAAAATATCAACAAAAACAACAGCAATAAAAACAATTGTAATGGTTGGAAAACAAAGTAACAAAAATTATATTTATGCAAGCATGTATGTGTCCACGTATGTATAGGAACATACATTTATACATTTATATATCATTAGAATTATGCACAGTGTAACGCACGAACGACATATTTCATAGTTGCTAGAAAAAGAATTTGCATACCGAATTAAATGAGTGCCTCGTTAAGATTATCGCAAGCAGATACGTTAAGCAAAGTTAATGGGTTGTCCTGCATTACGTGCGGTAGTTCAAATAGTATGAATTTAGTTTTTACTTACAAAAAAAAGCGGAAAAAATTAAGTTGATTTTTTTTCTACTCTACTTTTTATCAGATGTGTAATATATTTTTTTTGTTCAAAATTTTCTCAACTACGTTAAAGAAATGAAGTACAAATATTCATTTCTTTGTAATTTCTTAAATCAAATTTATATAATGTTTTTTTAACAATAAAATACATGAACTAATGAGAAAATGAATGAATGTATTTTAATTATTTTTTCTGAATTTATCCTCATTCTATGACACTGTGACAGTTTTTCCAAAATTTAATATATTTCTACAAACAAAAAAAATAAAAAACATGATATGCAAATATCGAAAACAAACAATAAAAAAGTAACAAAAACAACGATTCCGCATACATGCATTCATACAGACATATTTAAGGCAATGACATGTTGTATATACAGACATTTAATGTTCAAAGGAAGAAAAATAAATAAATATTTTTGTTTTATGTTAATGAGAATATGTTCACTAATTCATCCTTACAAATGCGTCCTCAATTATAGTCGATAGTGCTGTCATCGTACAGTTTGTTATGCTGAATTTAAAATCTTTGTGATGATTTCTATGCTTATGATCCTCTAAATCCAATGCGGTGAATATATTTCTTGGTTTCCACTGTTAAAAAAAGGTAGCCTTGCCCAAAAAAACGCCAATCGGGTGAAGAATTCTGATGAAAACAAATTTCTTTTTCGTTAACTAATGCCGAAAGTTCAAAGAAAATACATAACAGAACGGTGTAAAGTAAAGGGGCACACAACATGAGGCAGGAGAAATGGGAAACTTTTACAATTATAAAAAATATGGAGAACGCTTGACCCTGCAACACCAAAAAATTCCGTTAGCGTGAAACCCAAAACGACCAAAGATTTCCTAATGTTCGAATTACTACAACCTTCTTGGCGGGACCTTTTGATATTATTAAAATGCACGCTTTTTTCTTACATACAGATAAAACTAAGTAGCTTTTGCAATAATTTGTATTCAACAAAAACATTTTTATAATATTCTCTCTCTATTTTAAATACGGTCACTTCTATATTTACGAACACAACTGTATGTATGCGTGTTTACTATATCGTTATATGAAATCGAAAAGGTTATAAGTTACATGGAAAAAATTTAATAGGAGAAGTAACAACTTTTTAACTAGTATTCCCGTAAACAATTAGGGCTTTTAAAATTGTATTGCATTGAATTTTTAATAAATTACGACTTTTTTGTTTCATATGACGATAAGAAGATGCTAACACATACATATGTATGTATATAAAAATATAATTAAAATTATAATTACCTTGAAAAAATTAGAAAAATTCTATATCATCTTCTTTTTGTAATTTGCAGAAAATCACAACAGCAATAACTTTTCTAATTATAATATTAGAAATATTAGAAAATTTTTTTTAAATAAGCAACACAAATATTTATTTGTTATTATTAAATTTATTTTTTAAATCAGGAAGTGTAAATGTGTTTGAAAAAAAATTGTATAAATAAAATGTGAGATATTTTTCAATGGTTTATAATAACGAAATTAATTCTATGGCTGCATGAGATCTTAAAATCATTTGCAAAATACAGGGTGGGCCAAAAGTATTATAATATGGGCTAAGTGACCGCCGCCAGAGTTGTTGATTATTCATGGGGATCCAAAGGTTTTTATTATATAAAATTACAGCAAAAAGACATCGGGTGATTAATTATGCCACGGGTGATTACTTTTGGCCCACCGTGTAGAAATAATGTTGGAATGAAAATAATTTCGTGGCATTTATTTTTTGATTATGATTTCCGGCTATGTCCGCCGCTATTATTGACTGCTGTTTCCAATAAGTCTGACCGTATGCCGGAATGGTGGTCGAAATAAAGGCTTCCAATGCTTCAATAATTACTGGTTTGTTGCCATAAATTAATGACTTAACACAGCCCCTTGAAAAGTAATCAAGAGGCGTTAAGTCGCACGAACGAGGGGACCACTTCTGAAATTAAAGTTGTTACCAAATTGATTTTGCAATAACTCCATTGTTAAGCGCGCTATATGGCAATTTGTGCCATCTTGTGGGAAGCAAATATCGTTGATCTTGATGTTTAGCTGATTCATTTTTGTAAACAAAAAATCCTAACATTTTGAGAACGATGATGAATCGACATTTTGGCGTTTTCTTAAATACTTCGTGCTACAGCAGTAAGATTCACTTCGGTACGATCATTTCTTTTTCTAGTTTTCTTTTATCTTGAACCAACACCCAGGCCATGACCCCGACAAATACAATGCATTATGCTGGCACTAGTGGAAAGGGATAGTAAGAGAAATGACACGAGGTGAGGATTTTACTATCTTTCAACTCTGCTTTTGCATGTTCTTTGTTTTTTAGCAGTGTTAAAGCACCTCTAATGTCAAGTTGACTTTGAATCTCCCTTTTGGTAGCGATTTTATTAAACATTCTCTTGAGCAGATAATCTCTCTTGCGGGACCTAATTCCTCAATATGTACATACATAAGGTTTTTATTATTGTATTTCATATTTATGTTGATATTGTTGCAAATAAATTCAAGACGAAGGCACTGTGACCGATGGAATAGCATAACACCCTGCCTAATAATCTTTGTATTTTTATCAAATCTAGTAGATATCGGCAAATTTTCCTTAGTTTTTATGAAGAAGTATTTAGATAGTCGTTGGCCATTTAAGATGTCAACCAGCTATAGCGACATTGAGCGTTAGCTGCTTTGAAAAAGGTTATTACATTCAAGAGAGAGGTATTGAAGTTACTTAATTCTTCAATAAATCTGATGTTGCTCATTTCCTTAATTGGGCGACTTAATTTTATGCTAATTGAAAGTAAATTCATTCATATTTTTATTTCATCGACGTTTTTCGTTACTTAAATACCGGCAAAGGATGACGAGCTATGATATACCAACAGAAAAAAAACCTTTTGATGGGAAATTGAATCCATGATATTCTGGCTGTAGATTCCACTCACTGATCGCTGCTGTCGCTTTGTAATTAAAGGGAATATATTTCTAAAAGTTTTCAGTTTTCAATTTTATGCGGTCTCCTTTAATACTATATTAAATGCATTGCCTTAAACATACATTTTAAAATATAATAAAGCAAAAATAAAAAAAAAACACTTCGTTAAACTTTGCTTGTTTTTGTACGAACGCAATTGTTGCCTCATGACTTATTGCTATTTGGCTATTTCGCACATATTGTTGTACTTTTTACATGATTGGCAAGTATGCTTAAAATGTACATATGTATACCATGTATAGAGGAGATTTATGAATGTATTTGTGCTTTTCAATAAAGAATTTTAGTATGCAAGTTTTTGTTTATCCAAGAAATGATAAATGCGTCGGTCGGCATTTTGTTAGCAACAAAATTATGCGGTTTGCAATTTACATAATTTAACATAAATTTTTATTTATTTCTACCTCCACTTCAGTTTCTCAATTGCTAAAATTATTGCGTTTACTTGTGCCGGTCATGTTTTTATGGGTAAATGAAATATAATAAATGTCATTATGACAGTGTGTGTCTTTATGTCTGTTGGAAAAATAATTTATTTTTTTCAATAGTGTAGCCTAAATTACGTTGTGTGTCTTATTGATATTCACCGTACTGGCAAATTCTTTATGAAATAAAAATGAAAATTGTTCAAGCTCTAGCATGTTTAGGAATAATTGTCAACCTCGAATATGTCCGTAATTAAGTATTTCTGCTACCATTATCCTTTGGCATCTCAATTGTTTTTTGTCCAACCTAATTTTTTCATTTCAGGTAAGAAAACAATGCCTCATATTCAACCCGAAAACAAGACTAGAACAACATTTGCTCAAAATAAATAAAATTCAATTCAAACAAATTTAAATTTAATTTTAAATTTAAATATATTAATTGAAAAGGGGAATTTTGATTTTAAATGTTTCCCCGTGTAACTGTCTGTTCCACGATGTCAAACGATATCGGTCGGTGAATTAATTACATGCAACACAAAATCTTAAATGTTGTTTTTGTTTTACAATGTAATGTAAGCAAACGATCCTTATCGTGCCACATCGCGTTAAATATTTCTCAATCATGTATATGTTACCGGTATTCCTGGGTGCCTCTGTAGCCTAGTGCATGAGCAATTAGTCTTATCAATCAATGAGGTGCAGTTTCGACTACTGTCTATACCCTGGGTGTTATCACAATGGGCATAAGCTCTTGCCTAAGTGGGGCGTTCTACTTCGGGGAGGCTCCGCCACCTAACCTGCCATATCAAATTTTTATCCGCAGTATGTATCATTAGTTTTATATAGAAAGGTCATAATTTATAATTTCCTTTACAGGAATAGGAAATATTTTCCAAACAATTTAAGTATTGTAGTCGCGATTATGTTTTTCAGTCAGTTTTTTTATTAAATTTTCTAAGCAATTCTCCGTATATTAAGGTAATGATATTGTTTTATGATATATTTCGATATTATTTCGTATTTGGTTTTCAAGTTGATAGGGTTATAACAAATAAATAAATAAAACTATGGAAACAGTATAATAAAAAGTGTGCAACCAGGCAATATTGGTTCCTTGACATTTTAGGAATCTTCCAATTTCATAGTTTCCTACAGTTTTGTATTTTCTACATCCTAGACTTTTATAATTGGTTCTCTGTGGAAGCAGAATTATTATTATTCTATTATTTACTTTACAGAAATTAATCTAATGTTCTGTAAATATCTATGAGCACTGGCGGCAATGGCCATCGGCCCTAAAAAAAACACAATTAAGTTATTTAGTTTTGTTTATAAACACTGACTGTAATTTATTACATTCATTAAATTAATTTTTTCCATTTACTTTTTGTTGTTTTCAAACCATTATTGTTATAGCTTTTTTGTGTTAATCACTAAATATACTTCTTGTTTGTTGCTATTTTGTAATTTTTTATGTTTTATTCTGTTTTTTATTTTTATGTATTGAACGTTTTTGTTGTTGTTGTTCTCCATGGTTGCGGTAATGTTTGCAAATAATTGACAATTTAATATATTTCAATGATAATAGTGAAGACTGTAGACAATGGACATTATTACACATACATACATGCATACATATTCTTAATATAAGAACAAAGAATAAAACAACCAACAAAATCAATCCGTTCTTGTGACCAGCCAAATAACCAATAAACATATTGTTTGTGTGTATGCAGATGAGTAAATATTAGGATGATCAGCTTAGTTTTACAACTTCATTTCGGGGTTCGAATCGGTTTTTATGGCTGCCATTTTTTTTAATGTTCATTTCGCCACAGTCGAATAGCCCAGGTTAAAGCAAAAAGCAAAAAGCGGGTAAGTCGAATTTTAATCGATTTATTTATCTCGACCAAAAAAAAAAAAAATTGTAACATCATTACTTACACTTTACATAATTCATTATTTACATTTCGACTATTTTACATAAAGTTAATTTTCATTTTAAACCACCCCAACCCTGCTAAGAGTTATTATTCATTTAAAACTCTATTTTAAAATAATTATACAATACTCTAATACAATTTATACTTTATCACTCACTTCCATTGGATAATTATGTATCCATCCTACTTTTTCATATATTTACTACACCTTTTTAAGGTTAAAGTGAGCAAATCGAAATTGTTATTGAGAAAATACAAATTGATATTGAGAAATGCAAATTCATATTGATTCAAAGTGGTAAACAAATAATTTGGATGGACGAAACAAATTTCAATTTGTTCTGCAGAAGAACAGGTGGCTGCAGTACAAAAACCATCTTCCAGAGGTCCAAAGATACATCTAAGCGGTGGTATATCATATTCTGGTATTATCTTTATGACACGAAAACGTGGATCATTCAAAATACAAGTTGCCAAAGAGTGGGTAAATAGCTTGATGATACGATGGGAGGATTTAGGAAATCTTTTACAAGATTTATGTAGTAGTTGTGTGCGATAATGCACCCTGTCATAGTCAAGTTTAAATAATTTATGAAAACTCAGCCGCTATCCTTCTTCGATTGGCTTCATATAGCCCAATGTTGAATCCAATTAAGTGCATATGATCTGCATAAAATTAAAACATATGCAAAAACCCATCCTACCATACCAAATGTGTCGTCTCCTGGTATATGCGAGCAACGCCTTGTTTATTTGGAAAATATTATCGATCAAGCTAAAAGCACAATAACAGCAGTTGATTGTACAAGAGCTGTATAACGTTCTGCAACATTTTTCCAAAGGGCAATAGAATTGTAGAATTTGACTGTTGGTGAATAGCGTTTTAAGCAACTTTTGTGAAAAATATTTCAAGGTGGTTTTATTTAATATTAAATCTATATCTCTTTATTAATTTATGTTTTCTTAATACGAATTGGTTTTTTCTTAATATCAATTTGTATTTTTTCTATATGAATTTGGATTTGTCATAATTAATATGTTTTTCTCAATATGAATTTATATTTCTCAATATCAATTTGTATTTTCTCAATATCAATTTGCATTTCTCAATATCAATTTCTATTTTCTCAATATCAATTGATTATTATTTTCAAAAATTTAAGATTGTAACAATTCTTTTAGTCTTGTTATGGCAATTATAACGAGAATATCGGACTTTAAAAACATGGTTGTTTTATATGAAAGTCAAAATAGAAGTTAGATTATCGTAAGACTCAAGCAGACCATTTGGGACTATTGAGGCTACCAACATTATAGAAGCCAAATTGTTTCAAATTAAATTCTGAAAGATCACTGACGTTCCTTTTTAAATTGCAACAATTGGTGAACATAATGGAGGCATCAGCGTCACCATTACATACCTTTTTGTTATAAATTTTATGTGAAGAATGGATAAATATTTCTGTTTTTCTCATCTCATTTAACAAATTTTAACCTTGAAAATAAAACCAGACAATAATACCTTTAAAGAAAATTTTAAAACGCTTTACTCTAAAATTTTAAATTAAAATTTGCGAAATTCGCAACAAATACATTGTATATTGTCGTTCAAATAAAAAAAAATTTTATTTTTATTATTATAATACTTTGTATAACATCCGAATTGTTAAACCTTTTGTTTAATAAAAAAATAATTAAAGACAGAGTAATACGGGCAATTTTTTAATAAAACTCCTCTCTGTGGTTTTCTTTCTGAATTTGTAAACCGGGTTTTTTTTAATATTGAAATATTCGAACTATACAAAAACTGGTTTCTTAAAAATGTCGAATAATTGAACACCCTAGTAAATATGCAATACAAATAAATACACATTCACTCCACTGTGGTATAGTGTAGTGAGCCCCTGCACTGTAGAGTATATTGTGTAATGGCGATTTTGAATTCATTTATATTCGCTATGCGTCGATAGTACATAATTAGTGTGATTCTGCAATTTTTATAGGAGTATTTTAATGCCTTAATTGGCTTAGATAAATAGAAAAGTTTAAATTAATTGCTTACTAACAACGTATTTAAATCGCTGTTCGTGTTTAAATAAAAAAAAAAACAAAAAAAACTTAAATAACTAAAATTCACAAAAGCAAAACGATAGTTGAATTCTTCGCAATTGTAAAGCAGCTTAAAAATATATAAAATAATGTGCAGATCTGTGCCATCTTTTTTAAATATCCGCCGAGTGCAAATGTGCCAAAATACCACAGGAAGTTGGTAAAGGTGTGAGTAGTTAAGCATGTGGGCTGCCTCTAAGAAGTTTAAGTCATACAGCAGTAGGCTGAACTCGGTATACCGATTGACTATTCATGATATATAAAGGGTGCGGGTAAAAATTATAACTTCTTTGCTTGTGAATATTTCATATTTTTTTTCTCTCTATTTCAGGAATTAAAATTGGTAGAATCTATAAAAATGGAACGATATATTGTATATATATATATGTATATATATATACGATATATATATATTGCGCAAAGAACTAAGATTGTTTTTCTATTCCGTGAAAATAATCGTTTGAAAAATAATGCTCAACGTGCATACAGACGATTTTATGGCGTTAGAACTCCTCCAATAAAATTTCTGAATTTGGGACTGTCGGAGATTCAAGACGTACGAACAGATCGGCCGAAAATATTGATGCTGGTGAGATATCGGCGAGTAGATGATCTGACCAGTTGCAGCTTTATGACCGCATTCTTCGGCGACTTTTGAAACACGATTTACTCTTCTGCCCTTGCAAAATCCAATATAGTCCAAAAACTAAATGCTTATTAGTTCGATGGAGTTATTGAGATAACAATTTCCAAATCAGATAATTTCTAAAAATGGTGATTTGAGATTGGCCCCACTAGCAACTGATTTGACTGCACCAAATCTTTTCTTGTGGGGCAATCTCAAAGACAAAGTTTATGTGAATAAGCCTCAAACTTTCCAGCAACTAAAGGACAACATTCAAGAGAAAATTGATCGTATACGACAACAAACACTCAACAAAGTTATGGAAGTGCTATAAAGGGAGCATATTTTTGCGTTAGAGAAAGCGATTCTCATTTAACTGACATTATTTTTCATATTTAATTTAAAAAAATAACCTAAAATAAATTTTATTTGCATAAAGCAATCTTTTGTGTTTTCATTCATTCAATATTTATTTAAAAAACACATCATATAGCTGCACCCTGTACTCTGATTATAGTACAGTAATGCATGAGGCAGCGTTTGCTATAGTGGTTATGGTACCAGTAGACCCATTAGTAACAGGATATGAAGTGTATGGGGGTGATATGAAAAAGGTGATTGACCAACATATTCATTCCTAATTTGAAAGGGGTATACGAATAGAGAGTGGATTTGGAATGCCATATAACTCAATTCCTTAATGGGCCTGGAGTTCATAGACATAATATGCAGCGTTTTCGATTGAGTGACTCGCCGTTCTGTCTACGGTCTTCTCTGCATACTATTTTTATGGACATGCCCATATGATTTTATTACAAGAAATCATAAACTATCACACCATCTTCAATTCAACGAGTCTGTCAATTACCAAGCATCATTAATTTAAAAAAATAATTATTTTGAAAAAAAAAGCAACTGTGTCACCATTAAAACTGTGACACACCCGAACGCAAATCTATGCTACGAATAAGTTTCTGTAGAATTTACAGACACTAAATTTCTATAAATTGCGATGACACACTGCTTTACAAGAGCACAGCAAAAATGGGCGCAAGAGAAGACAATCAGCAACAATGGTTGCACAAAGTTGTTTGCAAATAATAGTTATGGCTTTAAGCATACAACCAGCCAAATATGACATATACAATGACAGGCCCATAATAACCATAGACATACACACACACACACACACACTCACACACTGCATATTCACAAATACAATTTACTACCAGCTGCTGTACTTCGCCAACAAGTAACAAACTGTTTTTAATTTGACATGACTTAAAGGAAAAAACTGCCCAAGACAAACACAAAAATCACTTCCACGGAAAAAATTAAAATACAGACGACTAAAAGTTAAAAAGGAGTTAGAAAAAAAACTTAACGATAAAATGATGACAAGCATATTTACGCCTAAATGGAAAACAACAGCACCAGTAAAATGTAAGAAAATGGAAATCTCTTACGGGCAAACGATATTTTTTTTTTATTTCTCTAACTTACGACTGTTGCTTCTTAACTTTGCACCAACGAGACATAAACGTTCAATTTAAACGATAAATGAAAATGCGTTGACGTTTCTTTGTTTTGTGTGCACTTTTTCAAATTAAACTGCTGGAGCTAAAAGCTTTAAATTGTGTTGCAAGAATGTGTGCGTAAGACAATTTAAGAAGAAAAGTTTTAAAAGGTATTTTAGACACATTTTCTATTTGCTTCCAGGAATTTATTTTGCAAGTTTTGTTAAACTGTTGAAATTATTTTGAATCATAGCGAAAAATGTTGAAAATTGATTAGAGATTTAAATTTTCAGGGTTTTTATAGATACTTAAGAGAATTTTTTTTAATTAAAATGAAGTGAAAATCAGGCAATGGTTGCCTTCTACTAGGTTTCACATTCTAAGGGAAAGAGGTAGTGGTAGTGCTGACAGGTGGTGAAGGGACAGAGAAAAGCTTCATTATTTATACAACTCTGATTTTGCACATTTTTTTTTCCAGTATTGCAGTGCTTCTCAGATCAAGGAGATGCTTTCCACTTTTTAAGCTCGGTTTATTAGCCATTTTTTTATTAATTATTTTACTTTGCCTGAACTCACTTATGTATTAGCATTAGTTGAAGCCGATACTGTTCAGTGACGAGCGCCTATGCCTTCGCCACTGAAACTTTCCGACAACAACTGATACAGAATCACATATGAGAAAAATGTAAAGTTTTTAATGACTTTAATATAAAAAATGCGGCGAAATTTAATTAATATTGAAAAAAAAATAAAACAAAGTTTTAATTAAAATTTTTGTAATATGAATTAAATAATTAATTATATTGTCGCCTGTTAAGAAATTAATTGTAACAATTAAATTATTATTACTGACTTAATTTAACTAATTTTCAATTAAATTTTTTATAACAAGAATTACAAATTTAATTAAATATTTTGAAAATTTCAAACAATTTTTTTAATAGTAAACAAAATATTTGAATACAATTCGAATGCTTATTTGGTATTAATTTCTATTTATGTGAGAAGCATTCATTTTATATATCTCACAAAAAGAAAATTATTTATTTATTTAATAATTGAGCTCATAAATTAATTAAAAATTTATTTTAATTAATTAAACTTTTAATTGAAAAGATATATTATTCATATTAGAGGTGTTAATTAAACTTAAAAAAATGTAATGTGGCATTTGAATTATATAAATTTCGCCAGCAAAAAGAACTACTTAAAACTTTTGCTCCAAACCACATTTAAAAGAAAACCTTTTTAAGTGTAGAAAAACAATATTTTGGAAGCATATTAATTTTAACTGCCGTATTCATTAAAATTTTTTCTTATTTATAAAAGGTATACGAGGTTTGTTCAAAAGAAAAAGTGAATTTTGTTTTCTTCGATTACAATGGCGTGGTGCATCATGAGTTCTTGCCAACAGGTCGTACGGTTAATAAGGAATACTTCAAAGTATGCAACGTTTGCGTGAAGCCAATACAGCTCAAACGATGGGAATTATGGAAAAAAAATTGTAGATTCTGCATCACGAGAATGCACCAGCTCACACATCAATGCTTGTTCGTAATTGTTTGGCCTAAAACAACACCCGAATCGTGCCTCAACCACCTTATTTACAAGATTTGGTTCCCTGCGACTTTTTTCTATTCCCAAAACTGCAGAGACTAATGAAAGGAAAACGTTTTGATACGATTGAAGAGATATAGTCAGAAGCGAAGAACGAACTGATGGCCATACCGCATTTCGGAAGTGCTTCGAGGATTAGAAGACACGCTGGCATAAATGTATTATATCTGAGGTGTATTACTTTGAAGGGGCAAAGTGGATATTGATGAATAAATAAATACTTTTCACAAAAATTCAAAATTCACCTTTTCTTTTGAACAGACCTCGTATTAGACAAATTTCCATACATAATTCAATCAATATACATTCTATAAATCCAAAAAATTGTTATGCATACTGCAGTAAATCAACATCTCACGATGACTTGACATCAAACCCAGTTGAACATTAAAAACATACCACGGTCGGCGGCTGTAAATGCCTACAATTTCGAAATTTTTAAATTTAAATTTTTTACATTTTTTAAATTTCTTCTTTAAACATATATTTTACATATTTTAGTTTAAAATTTTTTAAAGAACTTTCACATTTTCAATGTCAAATTTTCCTAACTTATGAAAAAAAAGTAAGAACATTTTTGGTAGATTTTCAATGGCAGACGCGAAAAATGTCAAGGGTTTTTAATATGATTAATGTTATGTAAGGAATTTGCTGCAGTAGACCAATACAGCGAAATCTGTGGATTGCATGTCTTCTCTTCTCTTCTTTTGTGAAAAAGCATATTTACACATCTTGAATACTTAAGCGAGGAGAATGCCAAACGTATTCATCTCTTGCCCGTATTTTTAAAAGATTTTATTCTCTTCTTTGTGGCATAACTTATTTATAATTCTCAACCAAAGCAATGGGTGGTCGGAGATATGATGATGTCTTACAAAATACACGCAGCCATATATTTAAGAAATGAAAAATTAAACTAAAGAATCTCATGCACATACATGCATACATGCATACATACATACATACATATGTATGTCTGTGATTTTTATGTATTTATAATGCATTTTTGTCATCACATGCAGGATAACTATTTAGCTTCATGGCTGCGTAACATTTCTATTGTAACTGATTCTCGCCAATATTTTTCCATTAGCGAGAGCCCCACTGTTTGTAGTCGTTGCATGTTTGCTGTCTTTAACTCTGACATTGGCATTGAATTTTTGGCGTCTGTTATGTTTCTAAATACAGATGACTTATGTTTGTTGTCAACCCAAGTTTAAGTAGTATAATTTACACATTTTTATTTGTACATTGTACATTCATTGAAGACATGAGAGGATTGTAAGTATACTATACATCCGCCAAGAAAGAAACTCAACATACTCGTCTAACATACAAACATATTGTTAATGCATTTTTAATAGAATGCAAGCGGAAAATGGAAATAAGAATTTCACGCATACCCAGGGTTTTTAAGTCAAATACGATAATGTTATAAAATGTTTCATTTTTGTTAGAAGAACTTTAAAATGTATTGAAGGCTTATGATAATGATTTCCACCCAAAATTAGTAATACGAATTTCTGAGAAATGTAAATTAATTATTACGGTTGAACAGTTAAGATTCAAAAATAGTACACGTTGACTTAAGTTTGCAGTTACTTACACGTCACTGCTTTCTCTCCAATTATAATGTTGTTGACATAAGTTTTCGTCAAAGTTTTTCAAGGTATTTTTTTTTTAATTGTACCAGGGCTCAGGGGATGGTCTCTTCGTTGGCAACGCATTTCACCGAGACTAGTGGAAAAGCTATAGATATAGAAGGACACAACTGGTAAATTGATAGCCAATAATATGGCTTAATTCAATCACAACTGTACAGTCGTATGAACACATCCTGGGGATACTGCTGGCGAAGTAGTTACCGTATTGGCTCTGCAACCAGAAAGACCCGTGTTCAAATGCCACACCGGTCAAGTCAACAAGTTTTTTCAGAGCTTTCTGTGCTATAGCACTCTCCTTCGGCGACGAACTAAAATAATAAATGACATGGCTCCCGACTAGCCTTGCCTAAAAAGTAATGCGTCAAAATAACACAAGATTTTTAACACAGAGTTGTGCAGAAGTTAAGGTTCATCTTCCTACCACTTTCACCATCAGTCTATTCTCTACTTTATCACTCTCTTTATCCAGTTCCAGTCCATGCATTGCATATGTAAGCAATTGCTCCTGGTTCAAGATAAAAAAAAATTTATTTTTTGCTGGACGGCGGATGAGACGATAGAAATAGTTTTTAAGTCAACACGCTAACTACTCAGCAAATAGCATTCGCTTCAATTAAATCTGACATGATGTTTTGAACCAATCGTTTATTTGCTTAAGCAAAGTACGAAACTCTTCGCACAATATGTATGGGATCAGAATAATTCTGTGAATAAACTTTGAAAAACTGCAATAGAAAAAGAAGAGGAGAGTGTAAAACTGTGCTCTGATCTTAAGAACATCTCTTATATATTATTAATTATATTCTTTATAGTTTAGAAAAAGATGACGAAACAAGTTTTATTTTAATTACAATAATTTTAGCTTCCCAAAATATTTTAACTTTTAGTGAACTTTTTTTTCTTGGACCAGTGCTCAAGAGATGACAGGTAGAGGTAAGCTTCATTATTTGTACAACTCTGCTTTTGCACTTTTTTTTTCTTTTATAGCAGTGTTGAATCCTTTTTGGGTGTCAAGGAGACGCTTTCATAATTTGCAGCTGTGTTTGACTGCCATTTCAGAATACCGACGCACACAATACAAAATTGTTTATGTAGCAATTTTTAGTGCTTTACTCATAACTTATATAAAAATCAAAATAATAGTACACAAGTGGGCAGTATTGCCACAAGTTCATGCGAATATAATAACGCTACTCAAAAGTTCATAAAAGATTTGAGGGGTTTTCGGTCGTTTTTTGGCATAACCATAACAGGATGTAAAGAATTTTTAATAAATTTATTGATGTACGTTTTTAAAAAAGTATAACGAAAAATAATAATGGAAATAACCTTCCATTTAATAAAATTATTTATAAAGTTTGAAATATATTTTACATTTTTCTTCAAATTTTATTGGATACATGGTGAATATTAAAAAAAGATATTATTAAATTTCACGCCATACGGCTTTTAGCTTCCTCTCAGTCAGTCATAAATAGTAAAAGCAATATGACCCATAAATTTGGTTGTAGGAGCCGGGCATTGTGCTATGAGAAAACAGGACTGTACCATGCACGACCAGTTTCTTTGCAACTGAATTCGCATGAATTATGGAACGGAGTAACCCACAGATTTTTACACAAATATAATAGCTTGATTATGGATAGCAACCGAACTGTTGTTCAGTTGCCAGTTGCTAACAATGATAATGCAGGTAATGCAGATTTACAATGCATTAACTACAGTTGCCTAATTTTAGTACATTTTAGTGCTATTCTAGCAACCACAATTTTGTGGTTGCCGCCTGACAACGCAACTGAAGTTCGGTTGCTATCCATAATCGAGCCATAAACATTCTTTTCGATAGCACATACTTGTTTTTTGTTCGTTGCTGTTGCAGATTTTATTTAATTGAAAAATCAATTCCATTTAAATTATACTCCCTGATGCTTATGACTTTTTGCCGATGTGTCTTTTTCCATCTATTTGTGATTAAACTTTGGTACAACATGTTTCTATTTTGCAGTCTGATCTTATGTTGAGTAAGATTACCTGACACAGATTAACTCTGATGTAGCTTTATTTTAGCAGTTTAATTTAATTCATGTACGCCAGTAGTCATATAGAAAACACAAAAATGAGGGTGGAGATGACTAACGTTGAACACAAAACTAATGGTCCTGGGTTCAAGGTCATTTTCAGAGGAAGTTTTAAAAACTCTTTTCATTTTTCTGAAGTGTATTAGTGTCCCTTTTTGTCAGTTGTTGTTGGAAGATTTCAGTGGCGAAGGTACAGTCACTGGTTGCTGAACAGTTCCGGCTTCAGCTAATATCAATTAACAACTAACGTAAAAAAAAAAACGTTCACAAGCAGAGTTGTAAAAATTATGCAGCTTTCCTCCGTCCCGTTACCATCTACCAAATCTAACACTATCCTTTTCTTATAAAGGGTGGTTAAATTTCAAGGGCCGATGTTGATTTTGAATAAAACACAAACTATTTAGGAAATTATTGTAATTTTATTTTATTATGATATATTGGTATTACTCAATTATGTATGGAACAAAATATCGGCCAAATGGGCGCCGCGACCACGGCAACAGTGGATGATCAATTTTCGAAGAAAATCATCTTCAGTGATGAGGCACATTTTCACCTCAGTGGATTCGTCAATAAACAGAATTGCCGCATTTGGGCGAATGAGAATCCAAGAGTGATTGTCGAAAAACCAATGCACCCACAAAGAGTGACTGTTTGGTGCGGTTTATGGGCTGGCGGCATCATCGGGCCGTATTTTTTCCAAAATGAGGCCGGTCAGGCAGTTACTGTGAATGGTGTTCGCTATCGTGAGATGATAACGAACTTTTTATGGCCCGAATTGGAAGATATGGATGTGGACGATATGTGGTTTCAGCAGGACGGTGCCACTTGCCACACAGCTAACGAAACAATAGCTCTTTTGCGCAACAAATTCAATGGCCGTGTTATCTCACGTAATGGCGATGTCAATTGGCCGCCAAGATCATGTGATTTGACACCGTTGGACTTTTTTCTTTGGGGTTATTTGAAAGAAAAGGTGTACGTCGATAAGCCAGCAAGAATTCAAGAGCTAAAGGATGAGATAATTCGGCACATTAACGGCATAGAACCTCCATTATGCCTCAGGGTCATCGAAAATTTGGACCATCGGATGGAGGTGTGCCGCCGTGGTCGCGGCGCCCATTTTGCCGATATTTTGTTCCATACATAATTGAGTAATACCAATATATCATAATAAAATAAAATTACAATAATTTCCTAAAGAGTTTGTGTTTTATTCAAAATCAACATCGGCCCTTGAAATTTAACCACCCTTTATAAGACAACACTAGTACTAGAGACAATCATTGCCTGGGTATCACTTCTCTTAAAATGAAATAAAATCAGGTAGTAACAAGTTTGTCTATTGGACTTGTGGTAACAAAAATTATTAATACCTGATATGCTTAAAAATTGATATACAATCTGGTATTTACATTGAAAACATTAAAAAATATTTCATGTATTAATATTTTATTACTCACGTAAACACTTTTTCTTTTAGACCCAGCAGCTCAAGCAAACCTAAAAAAAATTCTTCAAATAAAAACTTTGATCATCAATCTTTAATAGCAGGGAGTAACACAAACAAACCTTTTGATTAAATTAAAAAACATGTATAAATTAAGTACAAACATTTTAAAGGAATAAGGCAAAAAAAACTTTTCAACTAAAAAGTAAAAAACTTTTTATCACCAATAATTTTTTCGCTTTTTTTCTAATCGCCAGTGCAAAAAAAAAACTTGACACTTTTAACTGCTTCAAGTCTCTGAAGTCAAATTAAAAAAAATGTGCAGCAAAAAAGAAATAATTTTGTCTACTTCTGAAAAAGAAAAAAATTAAACAATACAAATGGGAAAACAAAGTTTCGTCTCAAAGTGAATTCAAACAAACAAATTAAAATTATGCAAATTAAGTGAAAAAATAACAAACCAAAAAAAAAAAAAAGAAGAAGGAAGTAAACAAAAACAAAAATGTATAACTTTGAAAAAGGATTCATTTGCTATTTTGTTATATTTTCCACAACTCAAGTCACGTACATTAACCGCTTTAACTCAGTTAGCAAACAGACAAAATTATGGGCTAAGAAGTAAAATGTCTTTCTCTAACTGGTTGTGTCTACATACATATGTATGTATGTATGTATGTATGTATGTATGTATGTATGTATGTATGTATGTATGTATGTTTGTATATTCCTTTGCTTAAATACATGTCGTTGCAAAGGAAGTCGAAAACGAAATAATCATTTCCAAGTCTTGCATTTTACTAACAAATAACTTTACACAACCTTCTAAGCAATCTCAAGCAAAAAGTAAAAGCGAACTACATACATATTGTACGAGTAGATATAATAATACCAAATGAAACAGAAATAAGAAATAAAATTTTAACGAAAACATGCCGGAAAAAAAGTTGTCTTTATATGAAAAGTTGTGATACAGAGGAAAGACAAAACAAACATTTGGCTTAAACGTTGTTAAATTTTTGGAACATTTACGTAAATGTAACCAAATGAATCGTTTGCATAAACGATTTAATCGAATTCCAATGCAAATTTTATAAGAGAAATTTCATTTCCGGCCTGTAACATGCACAATCAAATATAGAAATTCAACTTACAAAGACAGCAGCAGACTCAGTAATACTAAGCAAACATATTTTTTGGAAAATAACGATGCTACTTTAACGTTTCTTTTTTTTCATTTTTCTAAAGAAGACAACGTACGTTGTACGATAACGTGAAGTCTTTGACTTTGTGTACGGGCTTTATTTATGCACGTCTGTGTTTGTTTTGAAGGAAATCAGCATAAAATTCGCGGTAATAAAAATACATATTTTTGTTAGAAGATTTTTTTTAAATATTTTTAATGGTGGTGTTGTTGGTTTTTTTAACGTGAGTTTTGAATATTTACATGCAAGGAAATGTGTAGACTGCATGAAAAATCGAATGCCATTTAACGATATGTTCATGGCCCTTTCGCTGAGGTCGGCACGGAATAAAATCTAAAAATTTTCTAATTATTGAATTTTTTATTTGATTTTCTTTCTGAGCGATAGAGCTAAAATAATTTGTTCGGCTTTCACTCAATGCTTTGAAGAAGCATTAAACTTCAGATGTTTCTCTAAAATTTTAACTAAGAAATGAATTATAATTAACAATTTTTTGAATACCATTATTACTTTTCAAATTTCGCGAGCAACGTACATTCGATTATCGATTTTGTTGTTGTTATTGTTGGGTTAGTACACATGTCAGGAACACTTAGTCACAGTTTGAGGTACGTACGATACTTAGTTTGATTTTGACAGATAAAAAGAAATAAAAAGTTAGACGTATTTTGCTATTCTCGGCAATTTTCTATTATTATAAAAAATGGAGCAAAGAATTTGCTTCAAATTTTGTACAAAACAATATAATCAAGTGCTCTAAAATACTTAAAATGTTGATAGTGGCGTACGGTAAGTCTGCTCGAAGTAAATAAAAATGTTTGCAAGTTGTACAAACTCTTCCAAGATGTCGACGAGGAATCTCGCTCAGGACGCCCAAGCACATATACAACAGAAAATAAAGCTGTGAAAAACTTTTTTTTGAAAATCTTCGAATTACCAATTAATTAAGCGAAATTGCTGAGGATGATGGCATATCAGTCGGCTCGTCTCATGCAATTCTTACCGATGTTTTGGCCATGGGAGTTGTGTCAGCGAAGTTTGTTCCGACACTTTTGAATTTTGATCAAATTGTGAGAGATATTTTAGCCCCCTCCACCATATTCATTTGGCCCCCTGCGACTTTTTCCTGTTCCTAAAAGGACGAAGATTTGGCAACGATTGATGAAATAAAATATGCATATTCTGTTCTTGCCAACAGAATATAAAAAAGAACAAAAAATAAAGTAACACTAAATAAAATCAAACATGATCATGCGTGCAATAAAATTGGGAATTAATAATTCATTTATACTCCCTAGTTATTCATTAAACGTAAACGGTAAGTTATAAAATAAGAACAAGTGTATGATTTTGTGTGGAAAACCTAAAATAATTGCTATGAAATAATCACGTGTCATTTGTATTTAAAAATAATTGCAAGTAAATGCAGTTTAAATTAATAATATTAAAGTAAGTTTTTTTTTGTCTTGGACTGACACTCAGGGGATGACCCCTACACATGCGATGCATTGTGCTGTAACTAGGAAATTAGGTTATGGGAAGGAGGATAGAGGGAGTAGTGTTTATTGACATTTGATTTAAATCTTCCCATGCTAAAAGTGACAGGAAACACCTCTGCGGGTAGTCTATTCCACATACGTGCCGTTGGGTCAAAAAACGAATTTTCCCTGTAATGGGTAGTGCGAGTCTCCGTCAAATCGACCACAAATGGATGCGCTCTTAATGATGATCGCGTCGTGCGCGCGAATACCCGGGTTTCGGGAACAAGTTCCCTGATTTCATTAGAACACATCCCATTATAGTAACGAAAGAACAACGAAACGCACCCCACGTTGCGACGATGCTCAAGAGAGTCAATAGAGTTGGCTACCCTACTGTCTCCTATGAGTTTCTTCGCCCTTTCTTGTAAACGGTCGAGTAACTTCAAAATAGTCTTTGAAGCACCGGCCCATATTTGTTACGCGTTGTATATATCGAGAAGAATAAGTAATTGTTCGTTAATATTCATGGTGGAAAATTTATACAAACTTTGGAAATACTTCTGGTTAGGAGGCAAATCAGGATTTTCGGCTAGATCAGTGACAAGGTATATGTGGTCCTCAACCCAATTTCCTATCGCATAACATATAAATAAAATACTCCTTTGCCTTAAACCCTAGAGTAATTTTTATAATTATTTTATATACATATGTAAATGTATAACATATAAAGATAATAATGAACGGCTAATATTGCAAGGTTGTCGTGCCATTTTGGTACATTCCCCACACTCTACGGACATTTATCCCATCAGACACTTGGACATAATGCGTACTCGATTAAATTCTGTCCAAGTCGTTGATGTGTGAGCTTAATTCATTCTGTACTTTTCTTGGAGCTATCCTTCCCCCTTATAAATCTAAATTTAAAGCTGCATTGTTATTTACAAATTACAAGAAATCATTTTTTTTTTGTTGTTCCGGCCCATTTTCGGTCGTATGTAGGCGGTATAAATAGTAATGAGATCAGATGGGGTGAAGTATCGCTTACACCGCCTTAAAAAGCTTAGGCACTTGAATGCTTCCTTTGAGACCTGAAAAATGTGCTCAGTCCATCGGACATCACACTGAATTTTCATGCCAAGAACATCAAGAGCTTCTGATTCCTCAATGTTTATGCCACCCATTATTACAGATGAGGCAGCGTGATCGTGCATACGGCGATGGGTTAACATGCAGCATTGGGTCTTTTGCGAATTGAAATCGACCCTGTTCGCGTGACCCCATTCCAATTAAATTAAATGCAAGATAGTCTATGAAATAAAAATTAGTGGCTGTTTAGCCTACTATGCCTACGTAGCGCCGTATGGTGTATATCATTCAGTATGTGGCTCTTGGCAATTTAGTAAGTACGGTGCTTTTCCCAGACCGAAGAATTTAGCTTAAAAATTAATTAGAAGAAATTTTCATATATACTATTGGTACGCTGCACATAAAACATGCGGCAAATAAACCGTTCCATCGACTATGGACGAAATATTTAAAAAAAAATAGAACCCCGACTAAGATTTTCAAGAACGGTGAAAAAAACCTGAAAATTTTAAGCACTATAATTGTAGCAAACCAAACTTTCAGAGCTTTGGAGTTCATGAATATAAACGGTTTCTTTAAATCCCCCAGTGTAATAGAAATAATTAATATTGGCTTTTATTGAAAATGAACAGCTTCAGCTTAGCATTTAACATTTAGCATTCACATTTAACATGAGTTCTAAAGTGATAATGTTGTTAATATTTATTAAATTAACATTAAAAATTAATTAAGATAAACAGTGTTTAAGAAGGTTTAATTTTTCGCTGTAAACAATTTTTATTCAAACAATTGGAAAATTGAATTGAAATGAATTATTGATGCATTTATTATTGAGAAGAATTTAATTTCTGGCAATAGTTATCACTTTTTTTCAAAAACCAAATTACAAAATTAAGCAAAAAAATAATATTTCCAGACCTGGCCTCACTATACAACTATTTTAAAAACATGTAAAATTCAATCATTTTGTATGGAAATTACCAACAACAAAAATACAATATTGTATAATAAAACTATTGCACAATGCATACGACGTTAGACGAGTTTACGAATTGAAAAAATTTATCAAATAATAAATCAAAAATTCCTATTGGAAATGCAAACTTGGCGGTTGCATCAGACTACATTTTTTTCTATATGTAACAAACTTTGGCAACTCGGTAAAGTGGTGGGCTGTGAAATAAAAAAATATATTAAATTCTCCGGTATTATAATCATGATATTCGAATATTTAATGCTGCTTTATTTTTTGTTGCTCATCTCTATTCTTTTCAAATTTTAAGACTCTCTATATAACTTTATTCTATTCAGTAAAACGAAAAAAACATGCACAATTATTTTTTTTTCATAACAGACATGCTTCCCACTTAGCGAGCATTTTCTTTTTTAACCCTTAAGGTTAAGTTCAGATAATTCTTTATTTTAATTTTAAGGGTTTTAACATTTCTGAACTGTAATATTAAAGGTAATGAAATACTTTATATAACTCATTAATTTTATATAAGCTGTTTCTACAGTTTTTTTTTTTTTTTTTTGGGGAAATATTTGAAGTTTAATCTTTTATGTACATATTTCATTTTGGAAGTCTTTAACACAAAATTAGACTTAATGTCTGCCTGTCTGTTTGCCATGCCCTTCGTAAAACAACAATATCAGCATTTTTCTGGATTTGCATTTCCACAAATGTAAACATTTTAATTAAATGTTGGATTATGAGCAGATACGTTTCCTTTCTTTCTTTTTTTCATTAAGTAATGAGCTGCCGTTGCAAACATTTAATGTGTTAATATGACATAAAGCCAGGGAATGTATTTAATTTTTGACTGATTTTATATTTCTTTACTAAATGGGTAATAAAAATTAATATGTTTAAACGATTAATTATAAATATAATTCCTTTTCTTAATATCAACGAAGGCTCTTTATAACAAATTAATTTAAGGGTTAATTAAGATTTCTACTGAGAGAGAACATTAGAAGAATTAAGAAAAGATACATTTTTTGCATTTATTTTAAAAGTTGTATTATACTTATGAATAAGTGACCTCGTAAACGGGACTGGTCACATGTTCATTTAATTATTTAATAATTTAATCTAGCGCTATCCCGTAATTAAATAAAACACACACAAAGCTATGATTCGATGAAACGTTTCTTCCATTATATAATAATGATTGAATGAGAAAGCTTTCAATCGCCAGGATAGGCGTTTTCTAACGTATTTGATGAAGATTTCTTCCCGTTTGTCTTTTTTTTATTTTTTCTATAATATTGTGCCGGTATTTCAAAGCCGTTCCAAAATAATTTTAATTCTTTCATTCGGTATCCGAAATGAAATTTGAATAATATTTTCTTTTATATTATAATTTCTTTGCATATCAGTATATTGTCACTTGCATTAAAATAATCACGTGGATTAAAGCTTTTATTTCACTGAAGATATCAAATCTCATAGTGAGCTTTTTTAATTAACTGGTAGCAATTATTATAATTTCTTTCATTAAAGGAAAGCATACTTTTCTGAAACTCTAACAATCAAATAATTCTATTCAAGCTATTGCCATTGTTGCTACTTCAGGCTTTTGAAACTTTTAACAATTACAATAATCAAAATCTTATAAAGAATATAGAAAGACCCAAACGAAATCAATAGCACTAATTGTCAAATGCCATCATAAATATATTAACAGCGTAAATAAATAATTGCTCAACTTTGCACATAAAATTCTTATTACAGTTTTGTAAGTTCTTTTTACATATTTTGGCTACCAATATAGTTGTAGCAGAAAACGATAAAAACGAAAGAAAATTCCAGCCGTGAAAAAAGGAAATACAAGCATGTTCGTGGCAGCAGCGAAAGAGAAGTGTCACCCAAAACTTTAATGAAAATAAAAAAGGAAATGGAATTTGCAAAGGAGTCAACAGAAGTTTTCTTGAACATTTTTTATTCGCATCTGACCAGAAGGTAAGAACATAGAAATAGCGCACGACAAGCGTGGCACAAAAAAATCAAATAACAATAAAATTGTTAAATTGCAGACGACGAGCAAATGAACACAACTTTAAGAAATAAATGCAATTTCAAACAATATTGAACAATTCAATCATTTCTGTTCAATTGCTGATGCAAGAGCTAAAGTTTTAAGAATCAACGAGAAGAAAAAAAAATAAATATAAAAAGGACAAACGAAGAATTACATTCTGCTAAATGGCATCTTGTTTAAACTGCAAACTTTTAATGACGGCGAAACTATTTGAAGAATATTCTTTAAGACCGTACAAAAATAATACATAAGAGATCATAGAATATTTTATAGAGATGGTTCGTATTGAAATATGTCATTAATATTGTTTACCTAAATTAATTTTATTAAATTGGACTAACAAAAAATGATCGAATCTTGAAATAAAAAAAAAATTTTATTTAGATCCAATCAGCCTCAAACATTTATTTCGTTCACATAGATTTTAGTATTGAAGCATTCATAAATATTCACTCGTGAAGAGAACTGCGCTGTCCCACCTTCTCAAAAGAGTGTGTCCACTATAATCCAATTTGATACAATCGAAGAGAATTCCACAGTTTACGTAGGTATTTATATACATTCTAATGGTTTTTTTTTTATTGCGGCATTTTATTCTGCTGACTTACTTTTATATCGGAATTTGATTCAGTTTCTTATAATTGAATACAGTCAGTTATGCAGTATATTTGAAAAAGTTTCAATTCCTTTTTTGCGAAATTGTGTCTATATGAAATTACCTTGAGAGTATTCGTTGGTTGAAGATATATATCGAACGCTATGCTGCAACATATCAAAACTTAAGTTAAAATTTCTTTTTAAAATTTAAAAATTCAAAATTTCCTTTTAAAGTATTTCTCAGTTGCATAATCGATGGGCTATTAACGACAAAAATAGATTTAATATTTATTGTCTGTACTATAATCTATGTTTTAAATCAAACAAAATTTGTCACCGAACAATATTTTGTACAAATACCAAATTGGAATATTTAAGTTCTGACTTACAGCAACGGGTCCATGTGAACTTCACTGGTAATTTCATATACATAGATGATATTTAAATGAAATTCAAATTCAAAATTCACTTAAGTGAACTGAAAAAAAACGTATCTTTTTTCAAAACCATTTAGTTGTTGCTTTATAAATAAAAAGAAAACAAACTTTGTAAGGTGCCGTCACAAATACCCTTACCTAACACTCCCATTAAAAAATTGTTCACAAACAACTGCTAATGCACTTATCCAATGAGCTACCAAAACAAGTAAACCACACATGATCTCAAATATAAATAATAATCATATCCAACCATTCATAATTATTATCATTAAATTCATTTTTTATATTGAATAAGTAAGAAGTTTTGAATACAAGAAGGACAACAATTACCGATATATCGTCAAAGAGCTTTACCGATGCTTCTTCCTGTATCTAGAATATTAGAGCGTAGAAATTAGTTTTATTGTATATATTGACGCTTATACGAGCTTCCGACTACATCTTGCACTCGTACTAAGCGTATTTAAAAGTAGTTTTACCGATTGTAACAGCTTCCGAATACATCTTACACCCGTACCAATCTTAGTAAACAGTAACCGAACACTCGGACTTCCGAATACTCATCGTATTCGTTGTGAAGTAGTTGTATCGATTGTATGTAACCGTATTTAAATGTAGCAGAACACTCGGACACCCAAATACTTCCTGTGTTCGTTGTCTTGTATTGTGTCGATTATTCCGGTCAATACGAAATTCACCAGACTTATATTTTATTTCAGCTACAGCTACATTTACCAGAGACACCGGAACATAACCGACCAGCGTTCAAGCTCAATAGCCCTTCGTAGCATAACTATTTCATCTTCACATCTGCAGCTGATTACCAACTGACAGCGTATAATTAAGTTATCTCAAAATAGTTTTATATTTCGTTGAATAAAACTGGTGTCATATATTTTAACACGTAAAGATACACGTATTTTATTTCAAAAGAAGTAGACTTTTAAGATGGACCTGAACGGACTGAGTCATACCTCAGCTGAAAAATAAAATACGATACAACTTTAATTCTTAAAATCTTAAAAATAACAAAAAGGCAATATCCTAAATAGTCAATAGGTTTAAGCAAATAAAAATAATTTATGACTACATATCTATGTTTGTCATATCGTTTAGCTAGTCTACATATATGTACATTTCATTTGGTGCTAATACGTAAATCGTCAGTAGACCTTTAACCAAATTTTTGAAAAAAGCCAAGAAATTCCATGTTTTTTTTCATTTTTGTGCTGATTTCTAAAATAAATATTATTTATAATATGAAATATACATATAGAATAGCTAAAGCATATAACAAACATAGATAAATAATCGTAATTAATTCAGACTGATGTTGAATAAATATAAAAATAGTTAAAAATTAATTTAATTAATACTATAAATTGGTTCTCATTATTTTAAAAAATAATTATATTTGTTTTAAATTCTAATGATATGCAAATAATAAGGCAGCATTCTCCCAATAACTTAATGAAATATGTTTAAAACCAACACAAAAGCTTATTTTAACTTTAAATGAAACCCTTTACAGAAACTAAGAAAAAAAGAACTGTTGAATATGTAAGCTTGCCTGGGATATGGCGAACAATACAAATAAGCGCAGAGCATTATTTTATATCAAATTACAATAACAATAACATGATAGTCGTACAAACTACAAAAACTGAAATAGACAAAACACGTAACGGAGCAGACACAGTTCAAAACGCACAAGTATACAGATAACCAATACCATTATTTGCTAGTTTTGGCAGTGTTGCCAAATGCCAGGTAATTGCCCAAATTGTGTGATATTTCTTATTTGTATGAAGAGGGCACTCATGCATACTTTTCCTTCCAAGTCATTTGTTTTTAAACCAAAAAAAAATATATTTCTTTTTTATTAAATTTTTGGTTATTATTCAATATTTCGAAATTTATTGCTTACGAAACGAAAATAAAATATTGAAACGATTATGGTTAAAAAATCTCAAATGCGCATAAACTGAATTTTCTCAAACTCTTTTTTCTGCAATAAAAAAAACAATTATTTGCGGTTCCTAGAAAAAACAAATATAAAGTGATCGTGTATTACTGGTGCCGTATACTTGTTAATAAACAATTCGCAAATTACTGTTTTACCAACGAAATGCATTGCGTATACTTGATGTAATGACTTCAATACAATTAACAGTATACGATCTTATTCAAATAAAAAAATGTTATTCCTTTCTGGTCTGCTCTGTTTGAAATTACATCAATAAAATCTTGTAGAGGGATTTTTATAGTCGACAACTACAATACGTAAATGTTGCCAGTTCATTTTTTGTATTAGATGAAGTAGCTCGAGTATTTTCACTGCATTCGATAGCGAGTACAGTATCGTGTCGTATAAGATTTTTATAATTGTACATAGAAGAATTAATCTGATACTGATAATATAGCACAGAATGGCAAACATTTAATATACACGACAAAAACAAAAAATAAGTCATAGGATGTTTTAAAATTAATGTTTTAATATTTAATAAATAATTTTGTATATATGTTTCCTGATATTTAAAATTTTTATTTTGATTTTTAATGTTCAAATAAAAGCGAAAACAAATTTATTAATATTTTTTGATATATATTTATTAAGCCTGAGGTCTTTTTTTTTATCTTATTTTGTTTTTTATTATTCGATATTTCGTTAACAGCTTGTTAACATCCTCAGGAATAATAGGAAATTGATATAATTAATAAATATATATCAAAAAATATAATAAAAAAGGTCAATTAATAATATAGTTCAAATTTATTAATAAATAGAAAAAAATTTCCTCAATGAAATTTATAAAAAACCAAAGGAAAATAATGAAATCGTTTATAATTTCTTAAAACTAGTGATATTAATTTGAACTAAAATTATTGCAAATGAATAAATGAATATTTACAGTCTTTAATTTCATAGTTAATAATGAGAAATTTTGTCACTACACACGTCACCAGTACTCAAATGGTCTAAAAACAGAGCTTTGCGATTTTGGAAAGAAGTATGTAGATACTGACGTATACTGAAACAGAATGAATAAAGCTTTGAGCTTTTGTTAATATTGTATGTGGTTAATGATAGGTATTTCTCGTAGATGTTTCTTCAACGCTGTCGGTCAGATAATATAATAATGACTTTACAACTACCTCCCTGTTGACACAAAGAGTACTGATGATATGTATAGCGGCATATAAAATATGTATCTAAGTGTTCTACTAAACTGGTGTTGGAGATTAATTCTACTTTTTTCCTTTATTCTAAACAAATAGTGTTTTTCATATTATTGTGATAGATTAACTATGAAATTAAATACAACTAAATATTCTTTCATTCATTTGCAAAAGATATAATTTTGTTATTTTACATTTGTTATAAATTTTAATTTAAAATGCAGTATATTCTATCCTGAAGAAAATATCTAAAGGAAATCTAAATATTGATTGACAAGTAAAGAAAGCGTATCTCAAGCTCATTATTTCAATGAGAAAATGTCTAAAAATTAGAAATAAAATAATATAAGTTTTAAAATTTTATTCGATGTGAAAAAAGTCGGATACTTCTCTCTCTAGAGCATGCTGAAAGGAACCCACTTGAATTGCGTGTATCTTACGAAAATAGTTCTCAGTATAAAATATGTGAAAAATATTGTGTATGTTTTATTAAATTAATGCCGTATGAAACATAAAGTAAAAAAATTTTAAATAAATTTACTTTGGGAATATCTTTATATGATTCTAATTTCAAAATTGTACTTTTTCCCGAAAAAAATATAAGAAATGTATTATTACATACTTTACGATATTCTCATAAAGTATTTTGTCAAAAAGCAGACTCTATGAAATTGGTATTGAAGACGAAACCATATAGTAATATTCCGCTATGATTAATTAGATCATTAGTTGATATAGCTTAATTTTTTTAACGTCAAGTTTCATTTGCCAACGCATTTAAAATAAGTTTGAAGATTTTCATTAATTTTTTTCGATTATATTATCAGAAGATAAATTATGATTACAAACTTTTAACAGTTAACATTCCATTCGTTTTTTTTTTTCTTTGCAAAATCGCTATATTTGGGCTAAAACACGAATAAATATGAAGATCTACATCTTTTAATGGGTTTTTTGTAATAGCCCATGTATGGGCTGTGGACAACATGAATCTAAATCAGAGTCCACAGACCACATGTGGACTGTGAATATTTTTAGCTTTTATAATGCATTTTCTATAGCAATAACGGATTTTCTTTATTTTTACAGATAGTATTATTCAATTAAAACAAAAAAAAAACCAGTAAAAATTTACGGACGAAGAATTGAACTGTCAGATCCACGTCAAATAAAAGAGATTTTCTCCATGTCCCAGCACATTTTTTTTTTATGGTCTGTCCTGCGAAGTCCATGACAAATAAATGATGTTCTCTAAATGTCCACAATTCCAAAGCTCTTTAAAATTGTATGAATTAATACCCACATATGGGCTGTGAACTGCTGGCGCTTTCCGTTCACAGACCATATCTAGGCCGCGGACTGTTAACGTGTTAAGATTCAAAAGATGTTAAGATGTTCAACATTTTACTAATCAGCCGAGCATTATGGCATCAAATAGAAAAGGAAAAATACAAATATGTACTCGTATGTACTATGTGTAAAAAAATTTACTCATGGATTGTTATGTTTATTGTTTGGGAGTTTTTGTAGTTTGATAATTGAAGAAACTTATAGCTGTATTGAAAGGTTTTCTGCGATTAGAACAAAACCTATTTGGCTCAAAATATCGTAAAAAAATAATTTATGTTTGATGTAAATACAATGTTACAGAGAGTAATACGTCAGTATCAGTTAGAATTATCTTAGAAAAAATATATGTATCAGATTCCTTATTCAACTGCTGTTTCAAAGCCACTATAAATCCCTAATTGAAATATATGAAATTAAGTTTAAGCACAAAAAGTGGGTAATAGGGTTTGAAAATATTAAAATATTTTCTTTTTATATCAAATAATATCTTCCTAAAATAAGCATTGTTGAGGTGCTTGCTATACTGACAGTGTATGATTAGCAAAGTATAAGACTAAACCTAACAGCAGTCAATGAACCTTTAACTCCTTTGTGACCACAAAAATGTCTGCATTCTTTAATAAGAAGTTTTCATATTTATACGTATTAGTTGATCGAAAATTATATAAACAAAAACTTGTCTAGTATTTTCCTCCCTTCACAACAATGTCATTAACACCCCCCAATATTTGACATGTTTGCATACATTGGCATGGGCTTTTTAACTCAAACACTTTTCTTCATAAAACACAAAGATATTTCTTATGCATATTGAATGTAATAATGGCAATATGAAGTTAATGTTTGGTGGAGTTTCATGTTAGATTGCATGCAAGCATAAACAAAGATATTGTTAAATAAACAAACCTGCTGTAGTATTCATAAGACTACAATCTCTTATTTTTTCATTCATAGCCATGCATAAGGAATAAATGAAAAATAGCACTTAAACTGTCACGTCTCAGTATTTTTAGAGACATGGAGAGTGACATTAAAAAAAAAAGAGAAAAGCATCAAAAATCAAAAATTTTCAACACACCCTTAAATAAATACAATATAATGCTGGAGAGTGCAGTTCAAAAACTATATACACGCAGTGATATAGCGGGGAAATCTTTTAAAAATAAATCAGTCACTTGTGTTGTGTTAATGACAAATCCAGACGGTCAATTGTCTAAGAAATTAACATAGACATCACTCGTGAAATTGAGTGATGGCAAGTGGAACGTACTTGCTGAGACTTTGCCGATTGCTAAGAATTGTTTTTACAGGGTTCATACTCGTATCGTGAAATTTATTCATGATTTTCTTGGCAGTTGTGATTTATATTTAATGAAAATTTTATAAAATTAAATTTTATTATTATTTGACTATTGCTTTCTTTTTTAAATTCTAATCATTTTGGCACTCGTCAACGAATACGCACCTTTTTATAATTCATTGTTTTTTTAAAGAAAATTATCAATGTAGGAATTGCAGGAGGGTTAAATCAATTATGGGGTATAGTTTTACCAAAAATTTTAATTTTCATGAGCTGTAGTAACCATTTTTTTCTTCTTTCAGTAGTGAATGGAACAGAGGAAATGTATTTCAGTTGGCTGCATTTTTTGGCAAACCGCTGCATTATCGGAATATTATCTTCAAATTTAAGTATGAAAATAAACCTTATTTCTTTGCAAGCTGTAATAAAAGGTTGAAAAATATATTTTAGTGCATTTATTGTTTAAAGAAGAATATCTATGAACCAAACTAGTCCTACACATATACTCTTTGATTAGTATTTTTTTTTAACATCACAGAACACAGAAAAAATATTGTTTGTTGTTTTATTAATGAAGGATCCTAATTTTTTTGGTCAATAAAATAGTTAATTGGTACGATTAAATTTTTAGTTACTTAAAAAACATCAATAATAGACGGTGGGACAAAAATAATCACCCGAGGCCAAAGTAATCAGCCGATGTCTTTTTGTTGTAATTTTATTTAAAAAAACTTTTAGATCTGCATGTATAGTCATCAACTCTGGCGGCGGTCACTTAGCCCATATCATAAGCAGTGCAAAAATTTGTCTTAAAAAAATTTCCAGCAAAAGAACATCGGGTGATTACTTCTGCCCCGGGTGATCACTCTTGGCCCACCCGATATAAAACCGGATATTATTATGAGCGCTAGAGAGAGTCTCTTTTAATTCGCTCAATTAAAAAATTAATTAATAGTTTGTAATTTTTTTAGTTCAATAATTAATCAACATAATGAAAAAATTAATTTTAAAAAAAATGTATAAAATGTATAAAAATATAAAAAATATAAGAAAAAAGGGTAACGCATCGTTCTCGATATTTTTTTTCGCAATAATAATACGTTTTGACACAAGTTTGCAACAGCAAAAAATCACATAGACCACCTGCGTCGCTCTGTGTTATCTGGAAAGAATCGCTCTTCGTCGCATCTGATCGGTACCTGAGTACCGGATAACTTAAGGTATCCTTCTCACGCTGCATAGAGATATAACAACAAACAACCTGCATCGATGGTATACCCATAGTGTACTATTTAATATCATAAAAAGCTGCAATGAAAAAAAAAGAATTTCGTATTTAAATAACACTTAAAGGTAAATATGATTTAAATACGAAGTCAAAAATTGGCCCTTAATGTGGCTGGTAGCTGACATGAACCTCAAGTCTCAAGTGAAACATTTTTTTGCTCAAGTAATTGCGGCCTTACGTTTAAAAAAGTCACAATTTATAGTAAAGTGCAAATTTATTTTTCAAAGAAACTAAAAAAATTATCAGCGGTAAAATGTGGCATCTCAAATATAAATAATTTATAACTGGCGCTTTCTAAACCAGAATATCCTAATTAAATTATTCTAATCGTTTGGCAGCAATTCATTTACATACTAATTATTGTACTCGAATTGTATTTAACCGGATTTCTGTTGCCAATTAAATACAACTTAAGACACAAATACTTACAGGCATATAATTTTAAAATAAAACCAAGCATTACATCCGCATCCATAAAAAAAAAACCAATATAGAAATTAAAAGAAAAGAAACCAAAAATTAATTGATATAAAAAACCCCGTATTAACAAGGGTTCACAACAAAGTGCAAAAGGAAAACTGCAATAAATACCCTCAAACATAATAATAAAAAATTAATAAAACTCCTACGACTAAAAAGAATTTCCATAACTTGCATAAAAAATGTCATAAATAAGAGTTGGAAATCACTAAATAAATTTATAATTTTATGCTGCCAGTAAATATTAAAGCTTTAACAGACTGCAGCCGAAACGGAGAACGTAATAAATATCTTGGGCAAAAATAAAAGAACGGAACGTTAATAACCTCATAAAATGGAGAGAACTTCATGTTAATGGCTTTGAATGAATGAGTACTTGCTTGGTGGCTGATTTCATGATGCTTGCCAGATATGGAGGTCAATAAAGATGGCTATTAAAGAGTGTAAAGAAGCACTGCAACTTAAATTGACGCTAAAGATTTCAATGGAAACGTTCAAGTTGAAAGCGCAGGAACAAAAATTTAATCGCGCAATTCATTAAATAAAAAGTACTCTACGTTTCTTTACGACTATAATTCCTTTGAATTACTTTAACCCAAATATTTTTTATAAAAAAAGTGTTTTAATATAGAATAAAATATATATTTATAAGTGAATCAAGAATATTACGCATACAATACAAAAACTGATGATGGGTTATGGCAGTACATGTGTTACTTACAAAGTTTATACAAAAAAAAATAAGTTTCATGCAGCACAGAAAAATATAAAATCAAAATTCCCTTTAAAAAAATTAAAATTCATTTAAAATAATAATTGAATTTCAAGCCATCACTAAAATCGTAGGATCAATTAATATTTTTAAATGAAAAATTTCACAATTTCTGCCTTTTGATCATTCTAAGTATATGGAGCTAGATTAGGCCGATGTGCTTCGCCACCACCCATCAACTATTCCGCCATTTTTTATAGATATTGATTTTTATAAAAAGTACATATCCAAAATGTATTTTTTTTATTTTTCTTAAAAATTATATTGTACAAAAAGTAAAATTTTTTAAAAATTACCATTTACAAAAAGTACATTTTGAAAAAGCTCTGTGCCTATAAAAAAGTAAGTTTTTTAAAAGGAAGTTTTTTCAAAAGTGTCATTACAATTTAATTTTAGTATTCTGCTCAAAAATCCCTTCAGTGTAATATCCAGGTAAAAAACTAGAAGTCCGCCATTTTGAGCCCTGCGCCATATTGTGTTTATAGTGATTTCATTTGACATTGAGTTATTTTCTCATATATACCTTTCACTTGATATCCATATCATATTGGGGAATACAAAGTAGCAGTCCAACATTTTGTGGCGTGCGTGGGAAATGTTGGCCGTCACTTTACTTTTATATAAATATATATATAGATTGTGATGCACTCATGATACAAAGGAAGAATGACTTTAAAGCAGTAAACTTCAGTGGCTACATAAACATTCTGAACAAGCTGGAGGGGTCTTTAGTATGACTCAAACTACGGACCAACTTGACCCAAGCCTATGCTTCTCAAGAAGACATTGAGTAATTTTGCTAGGAGGAAAGAGTAGAAGGGTAACGGCAGATAGATGAATGAGGGTTCACAGGAATGGTATGCGGATGAATCCACAAATCATTTCGTCTCACCTGGCTGGTGGCGAGGTGTCAGCGTATTGGCTCTGCAACCAGAAAGACCCAGATCCTTCTCTCTAGTTCCAGTGCAATGCATTGCATATGTAGGGGATAGCCTCTGAGCACTGGTCCAAGATATAAAAAAAAAAAGTTAGATTGTACCCCAGCCAGGATATACTGATACAACTTTGATTCAAACTGATTTTATACTTTGCATTTGAGTAGCTATGAGTGCAAGAAATTTTATAGATTATAAATATTTTGTTATTCATATATTTTTCAAAAGATCTTTCACCACAACTAATAGCGTTGCTACCAAATCTTTTCATATCCTTTTCTGTTTAGAATATATTTTCATTGCACAAATTCACAAGACTTTAAATTAAGTTTAGTTTCTATAAATAAATTGTCAACCAAAGTTATCATAAGATTAACCAGAAGTTTGTGGAAAAGCATTCACGTAATATTTCGAAATGTGTTTATTTTGCAGATTATGGAAACCTCACAGATTTAAAATTCTTAAAAAAAAAGAATATAAGGTTTTTGTTTCATCAGACAAAGTTGTTATGTATATTCTTTCTTTTTGTGGCCTACAGTATTCCAATTAATACGTGCAGTTAACGAAACTTTGCTAAATACTCAATATTGTCGCAAGGACGAGAATAACAAATTTATTTTTTATATCAAAAAAGCTTTGTTTATTTGACATAATCTGATATTAAAACTTTAATTTTCTCCCACCCTTTATTAACAAATGTTCTTCGAATATGTTTTGGTAGGAAAGTTCTGCCCACTTTTTATAGCAACGCCGTTACCAGACCATTAAAGATGAAGTAAAATACGTTAAAGCGAAATGTAAAGCAGTATAGCAAACGCTTAACGCATAATTAAAAACTTGTAATGGTTCAGCAATTCAAATATATACCATATTTATTTTTTTTTGTTGCCACAGCTGACTATTAGTTTGCTCTTGTTGTTTTTTGCCTTGTATTTTATTACCAACATTATGGCCTGTGGGCGAAAAGTGCGTGTCAAGCGCACTTTAAATTAACAACCGAATACAAACATTTTTACAATGTAAGAAGAACATCAATAGTACTTGAAGTAGATTGATGGAGCCGCAATAAAATGAAACCAGATGAACGCTATCAAAGATTATGAGTCCATAAAGAGTGGCAATTAATAATTTCGACAAAAACATTAAAAGTAATAAATTTAAGAAACTTTAACACATTTCTTTTTAGAATATAATTTTTTTTTCAAATAATGAAAGTTACAAAATATTTTTCAAATTAAATCAAACAAAAGAAAAAAGGATATTTCATATTTAAGTATCAGTCATTCAGATCACCAGAATGTTAAAAAATATTAGTTTTATAATTTCTGAGAAAAATATGTCACTGAAAGCTTCCGACAACATCTGACACAAAGGCACACTAATTGTTCATTAAAAAAAATGCAAAGTATTTTCATGACGAATGTTTTAAGCATCCCAACAAACCGCGATTACTTTTTATATACATAGATATATAAATATGGATAAGAAAATTTTGTGATTTTTATAGTTGTAGAAATATTTAAAAAACCCAGAAATATATTCTTTCTTTAAACTTAATTTTACTTTAAGATATTCTCTGGATATTAAGCACTATTACGAATTAATCAAATATGAAACGTATAAAATAAAAAGAAATAAAGAAAAACTATTAAAATTAAATTCTTTTAAATTAAGCAGAACGTCGTGCAAGTTTTATACGACTATACAATTTATTCATGTATTTTTTTTCGGGGTAGTATTCTAAAAAATTTTTTTATTTATTTTAAAACAATGATTTAGAAATTTTTAATAGTAAAAAGATATTTTGTTATATTTTATAATTTAAAAGTTTTTAAAATATATAATATAATATGTTTTTAAGAATTCATATACGAACCTTCATTATTTTATATTGCACTACCTCGTTAACTGTCAAAGGAACACTCTGGCCTGTTTCTACTGATGATTTGTACTGACCACTAAGTTACTCAAACCAAATAAAGAATCTTTAACTTAAACCGTTCTCAAAATATAACGAAATCAATATATGGGAGGTACCACGCCTATTTGTCCACATCCGTCCACTTTTTGACTGATGATTTGTGCTGACTAAGACCCAGTACAGACGCAGTAACTTTAACCGTTCTAAGTATCTACAGAAATCAATATTTAGTTTGTATGGGAGATACCACGCCCACTTCTCCAATCGCTCCCAGTTTTCGATTGATGATTTGTTTTAACTAGAAAGTTATTTAAACCTTTTTAAGAAAATTTCACTCCAACCGTTCTCAAGTTATACAAAAATAAATACTTACTTTGTATGGGCGTGGTAACACCCAGTTGGCATTTTATTCTTATTTGGCCGGAGAGCAGTACGAATTGGTGCGAAATCGGTCCAGGCGTTCTTGAGTTATAAGCGTCATGACTAACGTCACTCACTTTTGTATACTCGAATACAGTTTGTAAAAAAATATAAAATTTTAATTTTAAATATGTTGAAATATTTATTTTCATTTAAAAATTTAAGTAACAGTTAAAAAAGACAGTAAAAATTTAAACAATTTTGATAGTGCGGAGAGAATTAATATTCGAACACATGTGAACCAGCATACACTTGATTAAATACACTTTGCCCTTCCATATGAATTTCATTTCATAACTATAAAATGTTTTATTATTTTTGTTTCCTAATCATTTCCTCTGTGGGCAATTTTTATATTAATAATTTAAAATATTTTTTAATCATCATGTGGCAGTTTGTGATAGTGAAGAGAGATTTAAATAAATTTAAATTCACTTTTCTAACAGACGTGCAATTATAAAATTAATGGTGTGTGGCAGTTTGTAAAGTATCATAAATATGAAATTAAAAAGGTCATAGTTACAACTTTCAATCAGTGCTAATTAAAGTTATTTTTTTATGTTTGAAATTTTGGTAACAATTTATCACTGAAGTGAGTTTTTAATTCTTCTCCTATTCTAAACTTTATTGTCTACGTACATATAAAATTGTTAAATTATATTTCTTATTAAAGAAAGCAAAGCACTTTTGCAATTTCCTTTGGTCTTGAATACATGTACGAGTACATTAACATTTTAACGCTTCGAAAACAATGCAAGTCTGCTAATAATTCTTTGTATTCCTTTTCCAATATACTTTGTAGACATGATGGCAATAGTATAAATTGAAAACAAAAAAGTAAATGTAGGACAATGATTGCACTCTGTATGGCGCCTAAGTGGCTCTCACTTCAGGAGGCTGACAACAATCATCTACAACCAAAGCCAGCTGCAAGTACACAGTGCATGCTGAATATTTAATAAAATAATTTTAGCACGGCAGTAAAGAGTATCCAGACAAAAGCCTACTGAGCTATTTTTCGTGTTTGTTCTCTGCCTAAAAGGTGTTGTATTTTCATAAAATTAAAAAAACGGGAAACAAAAAAAAGAAGCATTCTCGACTATTGTTCCTTTTCACTGAGCTTCCCTGCAAACGCCAAGGGAATTTTATTTATTTATTTTTTTTTTACCATTTTCTTTCCTGCTGTGGTTCAAGTACATTGTGAACTTGGTTGTACCGATAAAGTTCTGTTCACTTCAATTGTATTTTTAACTTTGTTTATTTTATGGCATGTGGGTGGGTACATGGCTTGCTTATCTGAAAGACTGGGAATCTACATGGATGACTTGCAGGTGTGCAGGTCGGACATTTGGGAGTTTTTAAAAAGAGTTTTAAACGCCAAACCGTACACGTGAAAGGTGTTCGAGAGTTTACAAGAGTTTACTTGTTTTCAGGTTATTTAGTTATTTTCTACGTGGCAACTTCAACAACAACAAAAAAAGGGTTATTTATATTTAGGTACTTGCAGTATGGTTAAGCTAGTCTATATGTATGTACGTTGGTGCTTGCACCAACTCATTAGTATACCTTCAAGCAATTTTTTTAAAAAGCTAAAAAAAAGTAAAAACTCCCAAAAAATCGATGAGCATTAAAAATATACAAAAAAGAACTTTCCAGGCTTTGCAAAAATTATTTGATACAACAATTATTTTTTTATTCGTTTTAAATCTATTTAATTTTTCGAAACCATTTTACGATTAGTATTTTTTTTCTTGGATCGCCAATCAGGGGATGACCCGTACACATTGCCCTTTAATGTAAACGGTCGAGTAAATTACTAATAGTCTTTGAAGCACCGGGCCATACATGAGAGTTGCATTCCATTTTCGGTCGAATGTAGGCGATATTAATAGTACTAAGATCAGATGCCGAACAGTTTAAAGCTTCCTTTGACACTTGAGAAATGAGCTCAGTCTATCGAACATCATGGCGATGGCACGATGGTTGGTAGTCTGCACGTTGACTACGAATCCAAAAACAGACCTGGGTTCAACCCCAGTTTCAGACTAAAATTTTAAAATAAAAATAAACATCTCGCATTTTTCTGATGTGCATTAATGAGTCTTTGTGTGTCAGTTGTTGTCGGAAGGTTTCAGTGGCGAAGGCATAGTCACTGGTCACTGATCAATACCGGCTTTAGCTGATAGCAATCCACAATCACATCAGAACGCCCTCCTTCGTCGGTATTGTGTAGCGCCGGCGAAGTAAAACAATAATAAAAATGGCTACTGAACCGAAGCTTCAGCACTGCTACGAGTATAAACAAAGAACGTGCAAAAGCAGAGCTGCAAAAGTAATTAATTAAGCTTCACCTCCTGTCGTTTCTCCTACTATCCTTTTCCTATAGTTCCAGCACAATGCTTCGCATGTGTAGGAGTCATCTCCTGAGTGCTGGTCCCAGATAAAAAAAAAATAAAAAAAATAAGAACATCAAGATCTTCTGAGTACTTGATGTTCATACCGCCCATAATTACAGATGTGGTAGCGTGATAAGGCATGCGTTGTTGTGCAGCATGCTTTGAATAAATAAAAATAATAACTTAGATTGCATTGACTTCGAGATATATATACAATCACTATTAACCAACGTGTTAACCATTAACACGACAATGTATCACCAGAGACGCAGTGACTCTGCTTAACAAATTCTCAAAAATACGCAACTGTAGAGTTGTGCAAGAATTGAGTTCTTTCAAATAGAATTCAATGATTTTGTCACTTTGTTTTATTGGGTACAGTTCCTTTTTGTATTCTCCAAGAATTCTTTACAAACTACTGAAAACTAAAAATAAGAAAAAAATTAAATACAAAAGTTGTAAGGAAATCAAACACTTTCGCTCCTTTTGGGTCACCTTGTATTTCTTAATCTCCTCTACCCAATCCTACTAACTATATCAATTTTATTATTAAATTTTACATTTTACATCTCCTTTGTCATGAGCCTACTATTCATTAATTAAAATAATGTTTAATTTTTTTAAATACTTTCCAAATTTGCTGATAATAAACATACTTTTCTTTAATTTTGCTGCTCCTTTCCTTCCATTCCCACACAAAAAACGTGTACAATTTATTCTACGTTTCAGTTTCACTCCTGAACAACAAAATTAATTCAATTAAATGCTTCTTTTGATTTCGTTTCTGCGAGAGTGTGTATTATTTCTGGTGAAATATTTAGAAATCTATTGGGTTTTTATTACCAAGGTGATATGAAAGAGTATTGTATTCATTATAAAAGGATAATAAATTTTTCTCTTGATTAAAAATTTAATAAATTTGCCACTCAATGGACAGGTAAGACACACAGATTTTATTTTTGAATAAACTTTTGTAGAATTTTGAATTTATTTGCTTTGAAGGACAGAAAATTGTTGAAGTTATTCAACGTAAAAATAATGTAAACATTTTCATTTGAAAATGTGGAGAATTCTTTCATAAATGTATGATTGTATTTGTTAATAATTAATAATAATGAATATTGCAAATGGAAATGCTCACTACTACTATTTGACAAAATTGGAAAAGCTTTAGATACTTTTGCGAAGACGTTGTGTAGGTTGTGGGCATACTTGAGAAGATAAATTTGGCATTTTTAGAAATGCTATTACACCCCGAAACTCAACGTAGTCTCTTTACTAAATATGACTGACTGCCCGTTCGTAGAAACCGAGGTGGAAATAATCGTTCCCCATATATTGAAAACAACAATAAAAAAACTCAAGTGGTTTTTGTTTTCAATATAAATGGCGAACGATTATTTCCACCTCGGCTTCTGCTAACAGGCAATTAATAAAATTAACAAAAAATTAAAAAATATTGTTTTATAACAATATATCTTCAATATATTGCTCAGCCTAAAACTGTTTAACTGCACTAATATTGCCCAAGTGGTCCTCTATTGAATACTGTTTAAATTTTCAGAGCAAAAAAAATTTAGTTAAATATTTTGTTGTTCACTGTGTGCCGAAAAATCATATTTTATTTAACTTTCGACTTTGGTGGTGTAATCCAATTACTAAAAACAAAAGAATTATCTACTCAAGACGCCAAATAATCTACTCGAAGTCATTTCAAAAGTATATTTTCCCCATTTCAGATTGCAATTTAAATACACATACGGAAACAGAAATTATACGCACATTTGTTTCAATATTTAACCTTCGCACCCTCAAAACCATCCCGGGTGGCATATTCGATTTTCAATCAGTGATAACTTTTTGAATTTTAATTTAAACTGAAAATGATTTCGACTCACATGACTAATTTTCTTAGTTTTAATAGACAACTTTAAAACATTTAACATGAAATGTTGTTGTAAATGCAAAATTTTAGTGTAAAATATGTGCAACATCCCACCCGCGTAGGTTTTGAATTAATACGTAAATAAAGAGCTTTGGTATTGCGAAGGTTAAAAAAAAAAGTTTTCATCTTGATAAAATTAAAAAAAAATTTGATTAAGTATTTCGTTTACATACGAAAGTGGTTTCAAAATATGTTTGCCAAAGTCTAGCTGGTCTACTACTAGTACGTACGTATCATGTATGTTTTATTCTAATACACCCGACTCTTTCATTACACGGTCTATTTGTTCGAATTTTTTGAATTTGCACTATTTTCTTTCCAGCTCTTATTACACAATTTTTGCATGGTTCTTTCAGGAACGCATCTACCGTGTAAAAAATGGGTTCGGTGTAATTATATTGCTCCCTGTTATTTTAAGCCAACTCGTTTGCACTTCGAGGTGAATGTTTAACATGACCATTATAATCAATGTGACATTAGTTCTGTATCTCGAAAAAAGAATTTTGTCGTTTTATTTTTATATCTAAATATGTCGCCGCTTTCTTTGCTGCCGTAGTTGCATTGGCAGCATTCTGTCTTGCCGTACGTTGCATGAGACTAACAATTTCATTTTATTATTATTTCTTTCGTTTCTTGATAACAACGAGACATTTATTATACACTTGCTACCAGTGTTTTTTTTGTTTTATAATATTTTAATACAATTTCGTTTTGTTTTAAATTTTTTTCTGCCATGTTCTTATTTTTTTTCTTTTTGCTCTGCGGTCCAATTCGTGTATCATCTGTATTTGACTGTTGGGTATACTTATTCCATTTTCTTAATTTTGCTTGTGCTCTTTTGTGCATGTCAGCTGCCATTGAAAATTTTATCGAGTGTGAAATGGTTTTCCTGATAAACTTGATTTCGGTTCTTCTTCCAATACGTTTTCTACTTTTTTTTGTCCTTTTGATTCGTAGTGTTAACATTTTTTCTGTTGCAAAATTGATATTTTTTTTTCTCTTTTGTCCATGATATATTATGTGCTTCAATTTTTCGTACATACTCAATAGACGAGTTAATAGTGTTTGTTGCATATGTGACATTTGACAAATGTTGTGACCTCGTCAAATGTTCAACTGTTCAGGTGCTGAGAAATAGCCAAGTTATTGCTCACAAAAAATGCATTTTACAAATCGTTATTCATTGAACAACTTAACTACTGTTTGTCATGTATTTTTATTGATGTAATGCAAATTAAAGTTAAACTATTAACCTAAATATTCTGTTTACCAAAATTGTCTATGCTTTTTATAAAATTAAAGATTTTTCCGATAATTTTTTATAACTTTTAAAACGCCTCATGATTACTTTATTAACGGGCATTACACTTTTGAAGTTGTTCTAATTCCTAATTGAAGGTTTATAAGTTCAAAGTTCATATTTCTTTTATGACCCACTATTATGTGACTCAATGAACAAATGGCCGACTAAACGTTTTAAGTGTCATAATAAAGGGTTGCTTTAGTGTCCAACGTAACTAATGGGTATTTCAAATGATTTTTTTTCTACTTACTTTCAGGTGTCACCAATAACTATGAGGGATGTTTTCAAGTTAATTTACTATCGTATACATGCTGGTGTAATTAGAGGAACAAATAACAATTTTCGTCATTTATATGCATATATGTATGTGTATGTGTTATATTTTAAAATGATACAAGTTTAATATTTCGATTAATAACATATGTGTCAAAGTATTCAATATTCAGTAATAAGTTGCTTTTAATTCACTGTTCAAACCATTTCATTTAACGCCCCAGCTCTAACTATGCGCAGACAGAAAAATACATACGGAACAATGTTGCCACAACATTTGGTATAGTGCTTGAAGTATTGGCAAGACGTAAGACAACCTGCGCTTACTGATTGGCTTAGCTGATATTTAAATAGTAACGTCGTTTAACATTCGGTGAGTGACTAAGAATTGCGAAAATTAAAAATTTAATTCTTTGCCAGTATTATCAATTTCTTTATTAACACAGTTTCTAAATACGTCTAACCGAAAGAGCTGGTATCAAAAAACCAATAAAAAATATAGAAGTTGTAGTGCTAATAAAATCATTTTATTTTTTTACGTAAGAAAATACAAAAAAAAATAATTTTGTATTTTCATCGATACATACTATATAACTTATTATAATTTATCGTGAGTTTCTTCCTCCACAACCGAACTTAGCAACAGATAACCGGCGATTTATTTTCCACGATTCCGCATCGACTTGGAAATGCTGTAGTAAAAAATTTGATTCCATAAATCCTACTTGATGAAATGCACATGCTTTATATTCGAATTTGCAAATTCATGTAATTCAGAAGCGAATATTTAAAAATTCTGATTCGTGCACATCATGAGGAAATGTAGAATTATATGCACCAATATGCCATTCGATTCCAGAGAAAAAGCTTCGATTTAGCAAACAGTAAAGGAACACAATTCCGTTTTTTTATTATATGGTGGAGAAATTTTCGGTACCAAAATGTCTGCTTTCAAATTCTATTGTCAATAATGTTACCTCTTCGTGTTATCCGTCTTTCACCCATTCCCATATATGAGACTATTGGAAACAATTGAATGAAGGCATGAATTAGATACTACGGGAAATAAAGAATACTGCGACAAAAGTGATCTGTTGTATCCCATTTCATGTGTCAGCAGCACCTCCTGCCGACTTGCTCTCTTGAAGAATGCCAGGATTGCCTTTGGTTCCACCTTTGGCAGTTCCCAAACCTCCAATAAAAGGCTGACCAATTGGTAATATCTTGTGTGGCAGAAAAACTCACAGTCCTCAGGATGTTCCCCGTGATCTCCTCCTGTTATTCACAAAATCTGCACCAATTTTAAGCGATTATCGCAAATTTTTCTTCACAAAATATAAGAAAAACTTAAGGTAAATGAAAAAAACATGAAGCCGACTTAATGCTAACATTTCATTTTCGCTTACAAATAACGAATTTTAAAGAATTTAAAATAGTGCAATCATTAGAAAAACTATTTAATTAAGCAGAAAGTTGGCAAGCATTTACAAATGTTTTTAACACGTTTGTTTTAATTAACGTGTAAGTAAATATGTATGTATAAGTAAATCGTTTAAATAATTATTTATCTTTTTATAATTCACTAAGTTATTATAATAAAAAGTTAGTTGTGTAATTAGAATAGTCACGAATATTAGATGCGTGATACAAAGCATACTATTCATTTCCTATAGTTGCTGTGATCGTACTGATTTGGGTAATTTTTTTGAATGGAATTATCACCCAAATGGTACCTGGGTATTCGCAAGTATAACATATATACATATATACTTTACAGCCATATATATATATAAATATATAAATTTCTCATGCTCACTGTACACATATTTTGTTTAAAACAAATTCAGTTTGCGTTTTTATATGCGAGTGAATGAATAGTCGTTGATTTCATAACAAAAATTTAAATAAATAAAAAGAAAGTCGTAAATTATTTATTATGTGCGTGTTGACTTAAAAATAACTATCTGGGTAAGCGATAGCATATACATAATAATTTATGTATAAGTAATAATTAAAATATATCGTATCTATTTGTGTTAGTTTAGTATACACGTTCATTTTAATTTGAATTTAAATGATAAATTAGTGTTAATATTGCTGATTGGAGTGTTCGTATGCAAGTGGGGTAAATATTAGGCAAATGTTTGTCTATAAAGTATGTCATCAATATTTCATTATAATTCCCTTTTATAGTTTATGGCTTCTCAAATCAATTAGGAAAACTCAAACATTATTTTTAATCACGAAGACTTCCCCATTTGTTGTTCATGGCTGTGTATATGTGTACATAAGTATTTGTATTATTTTATGAAAACTGTTTCTAAATATCAATTTCTAAGGTGTATTAAAAGGTATAATTTTTTTTTTACTTAAACCAGCACTCATTAGATTGCCTCTACACATGCAATGAACTGTGCTGGAACTAGGGGAAAGGGATAGAAATGACAGTCTGTGAAGCTTCACTATCTTGCAACGCAGCTTTTACACGGCTTTTGTTTATACCATTGTTGATGGTGAATAAGACGTATTAAATTTTGAAGCTGTGCTTTAGTAACCATTTTTACAAATTATTTTAGTTCACCGGTGCTACACAATACCGACGGAGGAGGGCGTTCGATCTGCCTATGGTTTGGTTACAGCTGAAGCTGGTACAGTTCAGTGACCAGTGTGTATGCCTTCGGTACTGTAACCTTCCGGCAACAAATCACAAAATGACACTCTACTGCACATCAGAAAAAATGCTAGATCTTTTTATCATTTAGTCTGCAACGTACAGACTACTTCAGCCATCGCCACAATTGCCATTGCGCTCTACACATGTTTTGTACGATTGTCCTGCACTCGGAAGACAGATGTTTCTCGATCTAGGGGGCACAAGTTGTGGAACGACCGACCCCAAAACGAAGCCTTAGAATGGGGATCTAATGAGATTCGCTTATCACAATAGATCTCCTTTAATCGCCGTGCTTTCTAGGTCTAGCCATTTTAGTATTTTAAATTAAAACACCTGAAATAAAATTAGAATTTTTATTATGAGCCATCAGAAAATGTTCTGTAATCTGCATATTTTCATTTCATTCAAAGCCAACATTTGAGAGTTAAATATGACTACAACTCCAGCCTGTTCCCAATTGTAAGTTTTTAATTAAAATTAACAATAGGAAAACTAAAAATCCTTTTTTAATTTTGGAACAACTTTTTAGCGTAAGTTTGGCTAATTTTGGTTAATTGATGTAAAGTAAAAAACTTTTTAACAACATTTTTTAATTTTATGCGATTTTTTTATTTTGCTAAATATGTTAAGATAATCAAAATTAAGGAAATTTTTTAAAAAATTAAATATTTACGTCCTTTTTATTTCAATATTTCTCCAATAGCATTAATTAAATGAAAGAAATTACAAATTCTTTATGAAATTAAATTTGTTAAATTAAATTAAGGAAATCAAAAACTCTTCAGGAAATTAAATTAAAGAAATTTAAAATTCAATTTCCTGGAGAAAGCAATCAATGATATTGGCGAAATATTTAAATATTTAATAAAGACAGGAATAAATATAATAAGCTTGATTATCTTCATATAATTTTAAATCTTTTTACTTACTTACTTATAAGATAGGTAGAGCTGAAGTTCAGCAAATAGAGAAATAGCAATAAAATTTTGTGCAGATTTTAGTTTAACACAAATTTTCAAATAAATTAATTAAATTGCATAAATAAACATTTCCCCACTACTTGGTGCGTTTGTTTAGTGAAAGAATCCTACTCTTTCGCAATATATTTCTCACAAAAATCGACTTTAATAAATTAAAGTATAAAGAAACAAATATTTATTTTTCGCATTTCGTATATTTAGCAACAACTACAAGATATATGCACAACACACACACAGACATCCATATATAACAATTCGTAATCATTTGCACCAACACATGCCCGGAAAACCAAAAATATATTGACATGTGTGCTTCAGCTGTCGCTGTCATTGACATGTTAATAAATAAACCAACACGCATTGTGAACAAAAATCCAAATTCTATATTAAGACACATTAAGGTAAATTTTCTTTAAGTAGGGAACATTTTACTATTATTTTTATTTGTGAACATACTTGAATAATAAAAAGAGACAGGCAGAATGGAACGATTGCAAAAACGTCAAAAAAAATATAAATATGTATTTTCATTTGTTTATGCTATTTTTATAAGAAATTTTTGAAGAGCCATAAAATATGCAATAATTTTCTTTTCTATTTCACATTCTTTAGCGCACTTGTGCTGTGTATTGTATTTGATTGCATATTTATGCATGTTTATATGTGTTTTATGGAGGGTACACATGTACACGTGTACATATGTATAACTGTGCATTTCCAAATGTCTGGCTTGTATTGACAATTTTTTTGCTACAATTCTAACGAGTATAATCAAGTATTTTTAAAATGTAAATTCATTTTATACATGTGAATGCATATATGTGCAGTATTCACAGCCAAATAAATACCAGCTCCTATAACTGGATGAATTAAGATTTTTTTTTATGGGTGTTTCTATAATATTACAGAATAAAATCTAACACAACTTTTTCTCTGTGGAAAAATTTAATATCATTAATGAGAACTTTGCATATAGTTGAGTCACCTTAATCTGACAGTGCCGAGTATGTGCTTATACTTACTCATCAATGAGTTAAATGTAATTTTTCAGGAATTACCAGCGATACATCGAGAAGTCAACTACTCTCTTTATGATCTAAAGTATACACTTTTCGGAATTAATTATGTTTATTATTTTTAATCCATTAAATTTAAACTTAATTTTACATAAATCTATGGAAATCACTTAATTTTTGCCACTAGTTACCATTTTCAATTCCTTTTTTCTTCCTTTTCTTTTCAACATGCTATTGACAGTGCAATACACATAGTTGTAACTGGCGAACTACATATGTATACAGAATTTATTTTGTTTTTGCTATTCGAACCTTTAAAAGCCCTTCTAAAACCCTTAAATTATGCAACTTTTGAACATTTATGTGAATGAAATATTACGAAAATATCAATGCAACAAACGAACTAAAAATAACGAAAAAGACAATTTTATATGTGAAATCTTCTACACTCATATAAATAGTCATGTCAGCATAAACGCGAACACATTATTGTTCCCTGCTGAAAATGAGACAAATAAGATGAGAAAGAAATAATTTTTATATGAAACTTTTTCATGTTTTCAATTCGTAAAATTGTACAGTCAACTAAATGTTATATATTTTCAAATTATAATCTTTCACATACAGTTTTTAACTTTCTTATGATTGTATCAGAAATAATACAGTTAATTTTTTGCCTCTTGAAATTCGTGTAGAAACTTGCACGACAAAATTCATTCACATTCATGTATAAATGCATGTAAAAATATTCAGTTCCGCTTATCATTTTTTTATTTTGTCGAAAAAACAAACCCTGTCACGACTTTGCAAATAGAGGGATTTTTTATTCATTAAAGCAATTGCGGGGCAATAATTTAAATGGAGTGGCACACAATCAGTCGCTTAACTTTTAACGGAAAATTTTCACAATGGCTGAACCAGCGCTTTGCTTAACAGCACTCTTTAATGGACGTTTAATGATTTAAGTTTCATCATCCTTCAGTTACTTCACAAAAGAATTCGGCAAAAAATATGACAATATTGTTGATATCTGTTTACTAAAAATATTATAATGACAGAAAATATAAAATAATTTTCAATATTGTGGAAAAAAATATTGAAGGAAAAAGGAAATACTGTTATTTTCATCAGCAACAAATTGCTCCAGCTTGGAAATTGCACAAAACTAGCGATACGGGTAAAAAATTGATTTATAAAAATATTTAGATATACCCATGCGAAGAACTTTTTTTGCAGAGTGTCTAATTACACTGCAAGATATCTTTTTTCTATTTCAAGGTTTTAAAATTATAAACATTATAATAATGTAAATGTTGCTTTTCTATTTTTTTAAATAATTTTATACATGTGTACATTTTTAGTATTTATCAATTACAATTATCTATGCATAGTTCTCGATTCGATTATATTGCAAACTGACACATTCTGATCGGTTAAATTTAGCCGACACTTTTTTGTTAAATGGTGTAATCATACATTGTGAAATATATTTTTACCCAGACGACTGTTAAAGTTCCTATTAAATTTTAATCAGCCATTGTGAAAATGGCCGTAAATTGGCTTAATTTCATATTATTTACATTTTTCTAGCATTGCGTATGCTTAATGAAAAATATTTCTTAATCAAATATTACGTATACTTATTGAATACTCTATCTACACTTGTTAAAATTTTATTCATTATTTTATTAGATAAAAAGTATATTAGATGTTTAATTTCTATTAGATATATTAATACCTCGAGGTTTTTTACTTTTAAAATTGTAATTTTATTTACTTTTAAATTATTCGTTAATAGTTTGTAAACAACGTCACGAAATAATGAATATTAAATTGAAATACAAAAGTTTTGTATTTTGAAAATTTAAAAAAAAACAGAAAATTTTCAAAAGTAAATGAAATATTTATTTGTACCAATAAATAAATACTATTCATTTAGTTTTTATGTCAATGTTTACACCATACTTGGCCCTTCCATACTCTCCGCCTTTAGAATACTTTTTTTCAGTTTTTCGCCAGGTATATCACCAAAGACAGCTGTATATTTTCGAATTTGCAAGAAGTTATTAAAACAACATTCAGATAATTAAATGAAACTGATTTTATACTATAAAATTCATTTATGTTTGCTACTTTATATATTTGTATATATCTTGCGGGAAATTTTGTAAGGACTTGTTTCGTTATCAGTAACGCACTAACGATTGTGCGATTCTGCAAATTGATGTTAACGACAGTAGATAATCATTGAAATTAAGCGACATCTTTGTGAAAAGATATGAAAAACACAAAGAGCAACATGTAAAAATGGTAAAAAGCTTCGCATTTTACACGAAATCAAAATTTCTTGTTTATTTTATATTATATTTCATCATTATGTTTGCAAAATTTAATTAAAATTATTTATTTTAATTTTATATACACAACTTGTACCTTCTTTTTTTATAAATACGCAGCAAATAAACAGGCATATGAGTTAAGAACAACATTTTTAAAACCACATACATTTTATCGAGAAAATAAACAGTACATAAATTATTGTCGTAAACTTAACGATAACAGCTGATTTGAATCGTTAAAAATTTTACTGAATTTTAAATTCGATTACATTTCTTTATACTTTTTTTAACGATACGATTCTCGTAATAAAAGTAAGTGAATCGCACTACAGATAGAATAATTCAATTGTATAGAAAGCAAACACTGTACTTAAACTTAAGGTTTGTTCCACAACACAAATAGTAGCAAAAATAAAAAATTAACCTCTTCGTATGATACCGCCTGTCTCCTTCTTATAAAAAAAAAGGTTTAAACTAGAAGCGGTCCCTATTCCTTAAGGGCCGGTCCAGTGACTGGTTTCGGGCTAGTTCTTTTCCCCCAAGGTTATGTATGAAAAAAGTGAATTTATTATTTTTCTATTTATTTCGTCGTGAAATAAATGAAGTGATAAAAATTATAATTTAATTGCATTTCGAGAAAATAAAAAAAATTTTTAGATCTAAAAAGTTTTTTACATTGCTCGGATTAAAAAATGTTTAAAAATTATTAGAACAACTAGAATTACTTCGGATCCAATGTCGCCATTATTTGTGATCATTTATTTTTTAAACTTTAAAATCATTTAAATTGAAAGCATTGAAATTGCTTTTTTTCTAGTGACAGACTTGCTTGGTATTATAGGGAGTAACAGTGTAAACAGACACACAGCGCGGAAACTACTTAAATCAGTCATCCACTGTCTGGAAATCATGCAGTCAAAAACGTATAGCGCTTTTGTATTTATGCATAAAGGAGTAAAATTATAACACCAATTCCTCTCTATGCAAAAATTTACTGTGAACTTTAAATGGATCAAAAATACAAAAGAAAAAAAAATGGAAAATAAAAGCAGACTGAATCGATTCTTTTTTTCGTTTGTAGGAAGGAAATTTATTTTTAATGTTGCAATGTTGATTCCTCCATATTCAAATGTAACAATGGGAGCAATTGTAAGTTTTTTTATTATGTGTTCTGTTATTTCGCGAAGAAATTATGTGAACATAATCTTTGGTGACGTGGTTCTGTTCATTATATGCATGACCAGCAATTTTTTTTTTCAACATTGAGCATGTATAACATATGTATATCAGCAAGTCATCTGTGAATATTATAATTTTCATTTACTTAATTTAAATGTGTCCTTAAGAAAAGTTGTGGCGTTTTTGTGTTGATATGCACTTGAGTTTCTTTTAGAAAGTAGGAGTGCGCTAAAGTTATTTCACTAGATTTCACTTTCTCACTTTTGCTATTCCCTTATAATTTGTCCTCTTTATATTTTAATAGCGGTGTTCACTCTCCGATGTCGTCCGTCTTGTAAATATTATACAAATGTCACAAAAGAGATAAACAAATTATTAAAATGGAGTTTTCTACAACATTGTTTAACTACGATAAAAAAATCTATTGCAAATATATTTGGTATATTTACACTGGTGGAAACATATGTTTATAAGCGATGACAACATTTACTTTCTTAATAAAAGAACTTTCTTTTTGTTTCTAAATACACAAAAGTCTTCTAAATTTAATTGAATATCTAACTGCTGGACTCCGATCTCGCTATTACTTTTTTACTCACGCTTTGTTTCTGAAACAACGTTGTAGATATTAAGTATTTCTTTATTTGTAATTAAGAGTGAAACCCGCTAATACTTTAACATTTCATACACATTCATTCTATTTGAATTTCGTTGTTGCTACACCCACTTGAAAAGTGCATACATCCACTCAAATATTTTGTACTGGCAGTTGTGTACTGTTTTGCTCTTTTTATTTTTTAATTTTTTTACTTTTTTATTTTTTGGCAAAAGAAAACTCATTTGTCACTTGTCACATTGTAGTTGATGATGCAATTGTGCTGCGAATGCGTCTCGGTCTGTCTGTTGCTGTTTTTTCATAATTTTTTTTTATCCATTTGTTGTATTTCGCTGTTAATTTTTTACAACTTTTTTATTTTTATTTTGCTTAAAAGTTATTTTATACTTTTTTATTTATTTTGCTGTTACAACATTGTTTGCATGCTGATTTATTGCGGTTAAAGTAACTTTAAATGTTGTAGTTGTTGTTCAATTGCTTTCGAGTGTTGAGTCGGAAATTGCTAATATTTTTGTTTAATTTTGTTTAGCAGAGATTTATTGTTAATTTCATTAAACAGATTAGAGCAATTGAAATAAGAGTCGACTGAATCGTGTAATATTATTTTTAAATAAAAAGTAATTTAAAGAGCTGAACAAAAATATTTGTATACAAATTTAGAGAAGACGAAATAGCATTGGAGGTAAATGATTTCGTCAAATGCAAGTTAATTTTCAATGTTTAGTATTCTTAGAAGTATATATTCTGAAACATTTATCTTCTCTTCACTGAGGGGCCAGGAAGTACCGCGACCACGAAGATCTATTGTGCAATTCACATCATATTATACACCCATTCTAAGTCATCTAAGAAATCCTTACACTAGCGATAGTAGCCCGGTGTCATGAATAGGATAATTTTAACCTAAGGGCGCCAATTATATGGCGGTCACCGTTACAAAACACACTAACGTAGTGTGTTTCATACCACAGGCACGTTACAAATAACACCTGGGATTACGGGTTTTATCGAGTTTTCCACTCGAGATCCGCCCTTTTTTAGTCCATAGCAGAGTGGCAAATAACCACAATGGTCGGTCTTTAGGAAATTGGCGCTTATCGCCGCATGCATCTATATTCACTGTCCTTACATGGGAGTCACTACGATACTTCACCCCCTATGAAACATTTAACGAGGCAGTAGTTGAGTGAGTACTGAATACCTTGACTGCACAGCGGGTTCAAGCCCTACTTCTTATCGGTGTTTCAGCAATAAAAAACGCGTTGAAGTGAAATAATAAATAAAATAACTCTCAATAAGCTGAAAATTGTATGTGGCAACTTAAAGCCAGAGATTCTTCAACTATGCTTTACAAATAAGAAAACATGTAACAGCAGATTCATGTATAGAATTACCCCATGCCCCCCTTTTTTCCTTCATCATCATAATCTTTCCAAAAAGATGGAAGAACACTTATGTTGGTAGCCATGGAATTCACGATTTTCTTTAAAGATTTGGAAGAGGATGTTGCGTTATAAATTTATATTTGAAGCCATTTGATGACAGCTGTCAATTTTTACTAACGTTACATTAAAGGCAAACTTGTGTTTTTGTTTTACACCAGCAGCTGTCCGTGGGTCTTAATCTGATGGTATTTTAAGAACACGGGTGTGAACAGGCAACGTAACACCGCAACCCTCATTACTCAAGAATGAAAAGAAACAGACCTGTGCCATGAGTTGCAATTCAATTCATAATTTCTTGACATCATGAGCCCCTTCTTGCTGAGGGGTTAGGGCCTGATTCATCTTCAATACTTTTACTCAAATGTTTTTTCTTTTCTTTATGGTAAATTTTGTTCATGTACCTCAATAACTCCAGCTGGTGGTATTTAGAGCAGAAATCCAAGCTATCTCAAAAAGGCATCCAAAAGAATTTCACACACGTTGCAGCCAGACCCGGGCATTGACAGAGGAAATGTGCAATAGTCTCCTTCTCTTAAGCGGCCCCACTTCTACACCGGGTATTCTTCGCATTGCAAAACTTCCCAGCATGCATAACCATGTCCAATGTCCCCTACATACATTTGTGAGTCTATTAATAGACGCAGGCATTATATCGCGGCCATAGATCTCTTGCTATGGCGGAGTTTGGAATAGAACTCCACCTCTTTTGGACCTTCTCTCCAAAAAAAAAATCCCATTAATTGATTTTAAAAGTATTTCTTGATTCGGTTTTGGTATTTGTTAGTCAGCTTTTGATTTGGAAAATAAAACAAAAATAACCCTAAACTTATTTAAAATGTTAAGAATAAAATTATCAGTTGTGTTTTTAGTTGAAGTCGTAAAACGGTTTGAATTAATAAATGTCAACGACCAAGACAAAAATCTTGATTGAGGCACCAGAATATTTGGCGCTAAAGTTCTTTAAAATTTCTTCATATCGTCACTGAAAACTTTCCTATTTATGAATACAAATTTACTAAATTAACAAATTCATAGCAAGAAAAAATTATACGTCTCGTAAAATCTTTTAAATTTTTAACAACCAAATAAGAAATGTATTTTATAAATCATAAACTTTTCACAAGCATAACATCCTGTTGTATTTGAAGAGAAAACTTTCCAATTCGTATTCACTTGTTGTAGTAAAAATACATGAATAAAAAGATTTACAACTCTCAAGTCATTACAATGGGACACTCAGTCTTTCAGTCTATCAGTCATAGTCGTGCATGCTTTTAAAGCAGTATAAACGTTGGCATATCAACCATTGACCCAACAATACAATAATGACTAAATGTCTGTGCAAACAAGGAAACGCTTTTAACGTTGTCATCATTTATTTAAGAAAATAGTACCTACAATTACAGCTTTACAGATACCAATAGCTCTCAAAGTACTTTTCTAAAAATTAAATCGCCCCACCCTCAATTTTGTCACCGGCAAAAAGTTTCACTTAAAAGTGCTCCATCAATTTTACGTTTCCCCTCAGCATTTTAAAATTTTCTAAAAGCGTTTATGCGTGTGTATATCAGGGCTTCAGTCTACAAGAAAAAATGTCATACATGAGCAACGTATTTAAAACATTTATTTAATAAACTTTTCAATGTAGAAATGAATCTATGAATTTTCAATTGAATAATAAAATCAGGAAACAATATGATGATGCTGAGCAGGGTAATGCAGGCGAAGGATTGCGATAAAAGCCAAACAAGAAGGACGAAATAAACAACAGCAATATTAATTTATGAAATGCTAAAAAAGAAAGTAAAGAATCAACTGTTGGCATAAATTCGAAAAAGGTTTTGAATAATACTCACGGGTCGAATTATCTTAAGGAATGTAAGTACCAACGGATATGAATGTGTCAGTATAACTTTGCGGTAAACCTACTCAAGAAGTGTAACAAGCAAACTGGTATAATGTCACTCTGAAAATTCGCACGTGCACTCACTCCACCATACACAGATTATTTTTATTTTAAAATTATTCCGTAAAGGAACATTTCACTTAGACATGAAATCACAAGAAACTTTCATCTCAGAATATGTATGCATTTCTAAATACAGGCTGGCCCAACTTCGACTGTATGATTTGAAATGGTTATAACTTTTTGACTTTTTTTATTTTTTATTTTATTTATTTTTTTCTGCAGATAATAGACAATTTTATAAAATTTTATGCTGTCTTCAATCTCTATACAAGAACGAGTAAACTTTTTCAATTTTATTATGTTTTCGAAGGACCAATTGTTACAACACAACGAAAATACAGTCAGCATTTTAATACTGCAACAGCTCCCATTAGTGTGTCTCTGTCTGTCAGTTGTCGGAAGGTTTCAGCGGCGAAGGCATAGTCACTGGTCAGTGAACATTACCGGCTTCTGCTGATAGCAATCCACAATCACATGAGAACGCCTGCCTTCGTCGGTTTTGTGTAGCTCCGGCGAAGTAAAATAATAATAAAAATGGCTACTAATCCGAATCCTCAACACTGCTATAAAACAAAGAACGTGCAAAAACAGAACTGTAAAATAAGTAATTAAGCTTCACCTCCTGTCGTTTCTCTAACTACAGTTCCAGCACAATGTATCGCATGTGTAGGGGTCATCTCCTGAGTGCTGGTCCAAGATATAAAAAAAAAAAAACTGGTCAAATGGAATGCAGAATAGATCTGTTTTTCGGTTGCCCATAATTTGAGATCTGAACTAAAGTGCCTGTGAATATTTCAAATTGTTCAATAATTTTTCTCCATTTATATCAATTTCACTTACAACGTAGTCAAATTTTATTTATAGAGACCTTATTATTAACTAATAAAAATTTTTCTTCATGTTATTTCATTAAATTGGGGAACAAGGTTTTTTAAAATATGACAATGTGTTCAAATAAAATGTCTAAATGCAAAGTATCGTAAAGAGAGGAAAATCCATCAATAAAATTTCAGATTTTGTAGCTGATTCATTAAACATGTACAAACCAATTAATCATGTATGGAAACAACTTTATTCAATTTTGTTAATAAGCATAATAAGTTAATAAGCTGAAAGTTGTTCAATCAAAAAGATATAAGCAATACAAATCAGTCTGTCGATGTTTGCTCACACATATCTACCAATAAAAAATACCTACAAATTTTTTAAACATGATGATTGCAAATTGTGTATCATATTCAGTCTGGGTCTGCCAAATATAATTCCGTTTCATAAAATTCCATATTCAATGTCATAAATGTACATATGACTGTAACTGTCTTAATACTTTGTTTAGTCGTAATAGACTTATTAAATTTTGCAGCTGGGTTTAGTGACCTTTTTTGTTCACTATTTTACTTCGCCGATGATTCTGCTACACAATATGGAAGAAGGAGGGCGATCAGATGTTACTTGTGGATTAGTGTCAGATGAAGCCGGTACTATGTTGACTATGCCTCTCATACTAAAACCTTCCGTCAACAACTGCCATTATTACCATTTACCAGTTGGCACTCATCTCGACCTAAAATATCTTCTGTGTCTCGAACCCTCGATCTTTGGTTTCAAAGTTTACATGCTCGTACCTAACGTATAGCCACGTTCAACGAAGCAAAATATACCAGGGATTATATAAATTATGATTAAAGCAAAGTACATATTTTTTGACAAAAATATAAGCTGTTTTTTTTTAATAAATTTTTCCACCGACAACTGTTGGTTGCATGCTGCTGTAACAAACTGAAAAACAAAAACAACTTATGTCAGCAATGTGATTTTTATTGTTATATATATTTTGGTTTTGTAATTTGCACCCAACATTATCAAATGAAACCAAATAAAAATGATTTAAATCTCTGTAATAATGTTGAAATTTTCTATACAGCGTTACATCATTAGACTACAAGTTGGACTGCAGTTGCCTAGTAGACCTAGTGAAATCCAACATCGAACTGCAATACGTTCATTGTAATGGGAACAAAGTAAAAATAAAAGTTCAAACCTAAAACGAGGAATAATGTAATGCGCACACGAACACTAATGCAAAAGTAATGGTTATATATTTCCCAACTACATATCGCCATTAAAATCATTCCCAAAACATATGCAAGTTCTCCAACATTCACACAAGGTGGGGCAAAAGTAATCAACTTATTGGAAAACACTATAACTTTTACAGATGGCACCAAATGTTAATTCAATTTTGAATAATTGTTTCCATTTATTTGCGCAACAATTTGTTCGTTATGTTGGCGCAGAATGAATTTCACGCCAATTGGCCAAGGCTGGACGACGGCCCCGGAGCAGCCGTTCTACTGAGAATATCGCTGCTGTTGCCCAATATATCGAAGAGGAGCCCGGAACATACCGGAACAAGCCACGCAATTGGGCATTAGCCTGTGTTTGAAGAATGTTCCCTTACAAAGTGAAGAAAAAAATTACAACATCGAGTGATTACTTTTGTCCCACCTTGTACATTCATTAATGCATTCGTTTATGAATTTTTCTCTACAACACAACAATATTCTATTACCAATTTCGATTTTCTGCTCCAAATATTTTAATGTTGCTGTCAATACAGACGCAAAAAAAATGTTTGGTGTTTTCAGGCTGTATTTCTACGTATTCCTTTGCAATCTCTCCTGCCTGAGTTTCGCCTGACAATAGCATAAACGAGAAAGGAGTAATAGTGTGGCTGTTGTGAGACTCTGAAATGCATTCACTCGTACTTAACACCATTCCTTTCGTGTGCTATGAAATATGAGAAAATTTGTACTGTGTTTACGTATGTATGTGTGCATTTCGAACGATGAGCGGATCATATTCAGTCAAAAATATAACGGATGTTGTTGTGATTATACCAGAATTCAGCTGCATATTCATTGTAATTCTGTTGGTAACCATAAATGTAGTTACCAAATGGCTTCATCCAAAAACTAATTTTTTTTGTGTGGAAACTAACACATTCATACATTTAGAATTTTATGGGAAAAATGGTTTTAAAGGGTGTTTCTACGGCAGGTTTTGGTTGATTAAAATATAGAAATATTTTTGTAAAATATTTTTTTTAACTGCTTCTTGAGGCCCACACAACATGAATTTTGTGGACTTTAGACGGAAAGAAATTAGTTATAACTTTCTAATTTTTAAGGAAACAAAATGCTCTTTTTATTTTGAACCTCCGCTCAGGGGAGGAATCATATACATTTTTTACCTTGGACCAGTGCTCAGGGGCTATCCCCTACATATGCAATGCATTGCACTGGAACTAGAGAGAAGGATAGGGAAGAAATAGACAGGTGGTGAAAGTGGTAGGAAGATAGAGCTTAATTCTTGCACAACTCTTAGTTGCGTGTAAATTATAAAGCAAAGTTGCGGCGTCTCTGATGTTTTTGACGCATTATTTTTAAGCTAACGAAGGAGGGTGCTGTAGCACAGAAAACTCAGAAAAAATTTTTTTCTGATTTGACCCGGCTGGGAATCGAACCTGGGTCTTTCTGGTTGCAGAGCCAACACGCTGACTACTCGCCATCAGCACCCCCATGCTCTGCATTGTGCTGGAACTAGAGGGAAGGCATAGTGAGAAAGATGTCAGCTGTTGAAGCTTCACTAATTTACAACTCTGCTTTTGAATGTTTCTTATTTATAGCAGTGTTGAAGCACCTCTGATATCAAACAGAGTTATTCAATTTTGAACCTTTGTTTTTAAAAGCCATTTTTAGAAATTATTTTACTTTACTGGTGTTTCACATTACCCACGAAGCAGGGCGTTCTGATGTGATTGTGGATTGGGTGCAGCTGAAGCCGGTACTGTTCTGCGCTTTCGCCACTGAAAACTTCCAACAACAACTGACACAAAAACACACTAATGCACATTAGAAAAAATGACAAATGTTTTATGACTTAGTGTAAAACTGGGCTTGAACCCAGGACTTTTTGATTTTTTAGTCAACGTGCAAATATTTCAGTCATCGCCACCCTCATTACAGAAAAATAAAAAGTTAAATTTAAAGAGAATTTAAAAATATCTCTAAATGTATCAGCTAAATGTCAAAGTAAGTTGAGCATCTAAACATACCAGTTAGACCAACAGACGCGCCTTTGAAAATTACTTTAATGAAAAAAAATTCTGGAAAAAATTTCTTAAGGTTCTGTCAAAAGTCCGCTCAATTAAAATTGTTATTTTTTATTACATTATTTCTCAATGACTCTTTGGCGTATATAAAAAAAATTAAAAGAAACCCTAAAAATAATAAAAATAATTGTTCATATTTTTGTAGCACCCTGGTGCATTTCACTGCATGTGTGTTGTTAACTGTGAATGCAAACTTTACTGCAATTATATTCCTCAAATCTGAGTGAAAATATTGCGCTTTTTAACAAAAAAAAAAACTTGGTTAAATTTTGTGCACCATAGAAATTTAATTCGATTTGCGTTGTGCTTAACATGCATATCTTCATAGCATCAGTATGGCATATGAAATTTTATTGTCTACCAAGTTGAAATTACATCCCTGTTGCTCAGAACTGAAACCTTACTTAAAGGAAGTTTATTAAATCAGATAGTACATTTAAAAGTGTGTTTTTTTGTTGTTCGCCGTGATGCGCTATTAATGGGATTTGAGTTAAATCTGTTAAATTATTCGTTTAATACAACTTTTCTATCCGCCACATATTATTTTTTTTTTATTTTTTAGTAATAAAATATATAGAAAATATCTACTTTTAATTTAAGTTACCAGATCAAATATATTGAGCATTGTGGTACTTATTGTGAAAAAAACTTTCAAGTGTTATAGTGATACAGAATATGGGTCTCGGGTAGGAAACGAACCCAGACTGCCACATTGATAAACTCAGTACTCAAATCTCAAATTAACAAAAGTTAATTTGAGATTCCAATATTTTTAACTTTTTTTTTTTGTTCCCTTGGAGTTTAAAATTATCGTAAGCGGACTGTATATACTTCTGATATGCCGTGATATCATTTTATTACTTAAGATATTGACTTTTAATCGCAATTGAAATCCCAATGAAAACATAACCCAGGTAGAGAAGTGCTTAATTTCGATTATCAAAAAGTTATAGAATTATATAATTATCGCGAATGATGGTAATTATGTCTATCATGATCCGATGGCCATCGCATCTAGTATTCTTGTTATCCTTCAGATTAAATAAATAATAATACTTCTATCGTTCTTGAAGTATGCTTCCTTTAAACAGGAAAATATTCTGCCCCAATAGAATGAATATTCACTTTCTTCCTTGTAGCTTGATTAACAGCTTCTCTTAAAATCTTATACTGAAAAAATCATGTATGTCTGTTATATGTCTGTTGTGTAAAAATTCTTTGAACTAAGCTCTCTACTGAAATTGTTAAATCTGCTCTACAAATCGTTCTCGAAGCCAACATGTGTAATCCAAAAGTGAAACACTCGTCTTTCAACCGTAAAAAATTTAGCATACAAAAAAATACCCTCCAAGTACTCGGAAAGTCAGAAAATAATGTTAAAATGATAAAAGTAACAGTTTATATCTTAAATCGGAAGCCGACTTAAAGTCCAAAACAAACGTAAGACCATGTGGTAGAATAAATTCTAAATTATAGAGCTTTTGCATAAACAACTTAGTAAAATGTAAAACAATAGTAAATAAATTTTACAATTAAAATTTTCTTAGGAAACTTGTCTTTGTTATTTTATCAAATAAGTTTCTCTTTCCATTTTCGATACTTCGAATACCTTCGGGGCTCTACTACAGAAAAGAAAATATGAGTAAAGCAGTTTATCCGCTTTTATATAAAGAAAAATAAAGCAATTAAGGTCGAAAAAGGCAATACGCGAGTATATAAAAATATAAAGGCAAATATAATAATTAATGGTATTGCAATTTACACAACCTACAAATTTTCCAACATCAATTCACTCTACATTTCCTACAGGCTTTTGACTTCAGTTTATTTAGTTTATATATGTGAATGTAATATTTGTAGTAAATTTGTTTATTTTGTCAATTTGTAAAATTTATTTTCATTTTATTTAATTTGCGTTGACAAATTTACCATTCCAATGTACATTGAAGTTGAAATGTCAACTTTAAATATATTTACGTTCAGACATATTTACATACGACTGCATACACATATTCAACATATAAATTTAATAACTTGTATTGCTTTTAGTTTAGATAGAAAAAGAAATAGTAGTAAGAGCACTGAAACTTTTCATATAAATTTAAATATTGCTCTGGTTTACTCTGAGCTTGGAAGTGAATACAACAAAACAAAACTTAATTGCAAACAGGATTTCCTTTTTTGAAATTCCAGTTGGGATCTAAGAACTTTCCCCTTCTTTCAGCTGTAGTTTTTTAAACCATGGTGAATGAAAAAATGTTAAAATTACACATTTATAGCACTGATTTAAAGGAATTTTATGGATTTTCATAAACGTTTAATATATGCATGGATACACGTACATCGATGGTCTAATGTTGACAGCTCGTAACCTGCAAAAAATTCAAATAAATTTTTTTTATATCGAAAGATTCCACTTCTCTCCCTGCACTTTTCGTATAACTACATGGTCGTCCAACAGGGATTTCCGAACTTTGACAGTTTACAGCGGCCATCTCTTTGAAGCTACATGTGTCAAATTATTTGTCACTTGTTGAATCTGTTTTGCCAAACCACCAAGGGAGGCTATAACATTCAAAAACACTTGCAATAATAATATGGTTTTATTAAAATGGGTATTCTAATTTGCATCAAAAATCATCTTTAGCGATGATGCCCATTTCTGGATGAATGAATTTGTTAAGAAACAAAATTGTGAAAGTTGAGACTATTCCAATATATCGGGTGGTTAAATTGTAAGGGCCGATGTTGAATGTGAACCACACCTAAACGCCAAGCTTTTTTCCGAATTTTATTTGACATTTCTCTATTTCAGACTTACTCAATTTGAACCATGGAGAGATACACAATCCAACAACGTGTTAAAGTTATCCAGACTTATTATGAAAATGGGCGTTCAAATCAAAATGCATATCGTGCACTTCGTGATTTTTTTGGTCAATTTGATCGTCCAAATGTGCGTACAATTGCAAAAATCGTGGAAAAATTCGAGCAAACCGGGTCTGTAGAAGATGTGAGAACACCAGTGCATGCTCGTACAGCTCGTACTGCAGAAAATATTGCTGATGTTCGCGATAGTGTGGCTGAAGAGCCGTCCACCTCAACTCGTCGTCGTGCCCAACAATTGCACCTCTCACGCTCGTCGTTGATAAACATTATGCATAAAGACTTGCATTTACATGCTTACAAGGTGCAATTGGCTCAAGAACTAAAGCCTCTTGACCATTCCAAACGTCGTGAATGGGCATAATGGTGGCAAGAAATTTCAACAGTGGATGATCAATTTTCGAAGAAAATCATCTTCAGTGATGAGGCACATTTTCACCTCAGTGGATTCGTCAATAAACAGAATTGCCGCATTTGGGCGAATGAGAATCCAAGAGTGATTGTCGAAAAACCAATGCACCCACAAAGAGTGACTGTTTGGTGCGGTTTATGGGCTGGCGGCATCATCGGGCCGTATTTTTTCCAAAATGAGGCCGGTCAGGCAGTTACTGTGAATGGTGTTCGCTATCGTGAGATGATAACAAACTTTTTATGGCCCGAATTGGAAGATATGGATGTGGACGATATGTGGTTTCAGCAGGACGGTGCCACTTGCCACACAGCCGTGGTCGCGGCGCCCATTTGGCCGATATTTTGTTCCATACATAATTGAGTAATACCAATATATCATAATAAAATAAAATTACAATAATTTCCTAAATAGTTTGTGTTTTATTCAAAATCAACATCGGCCCTTGAAATTTAACCACCCTTTATATGAGATCCAAGAGCGTCCAATGCATCCCGAAAAAATCTCTGTGTCGATTTTCGGCTTTCAGCGTTCTATATTTTCTCAAGAATGGCGTTGGCCAGTCCATCACTATCAACGGCGAGCGCTATAGGTCATTCATTACTGACTTCTTTTGGCCTAACGACATTAGATATTCTGCATAAGCGATATGATGACACGATAATTTTACGTGGATGTGATGTGTACTGGCCTTGGAGATCGTGCGATTTTACACCGTAAGACTTTTTCTTGTGGGGTTTTTTTAAGTGGCAACTGTATGAGAAAAAGCTAAAAACCACTGTGGCTTTCAAAGTCAACATAACCTATGCCATCAATCATATTCACCGTGCTTTATGCGTCAGAGTCATGGAGAATTTGGACTATATTATATTCCACACATAACAGCATCACTAGAACTTTCAAACGAATATTAAATTTCGATGTCATCTTACATACACTTGTTTTATTTAAATTAAAAAATAGGAAGTGCTTAATGAAAGACTTTATGTGTGCTGTTCTATTCAGTGACATGGTTCATGGCTACATAGGACAATTTTTCTAACTATTCCATACGTCAGCTACAATGGAACAGGTAACGCCATTTTATCTGCAAGGTATCTCATGACAAATCTGCTGCGGTATTGTTATTTGCAGACTTATGAGTGATATTTATTAAACGTATTAACTTATGAAACCGTGTACCACTCTTCTCATCTCTCTCGCCCACAAACTCCAGAGTTGCTGCAACAAAAATTGCAAGTATGGAAGAGTATTAAACCATAATATTTTCTTAAATAAGAAACTATTTACTTACTTTAATCATATACATATACAGTATTTTAAATACAAATTTTAAATCCTTATGGTCATGCTCATCCTTACAATTAGTTTTTCTATACATTCACACAAGTGAATTGGTTGCACAAATTGATGTAAATTATGGAAGTCATTAAGTTTTAAAAAAATAAAAATGCTTCCACATTCGTTTCATATTTCAAAATTCAACACTCTTTGTGTTCTTTCTTTTATTTATTGCAAACGGGAAAATTTTTCTTAGCACAAGCATGCACGTCATTTTTACTAGAAATGGCATCATTCATCATTTGTCAACAATGTTGTCATTTTGTCACAATATAACTTTAAATATTTCATACTTCTCCATTCATATGTAAAAATAATGTTTTCATTATTTACATTCGAGTAAAATAATAAAAAAAAATTTATTTATATAAGAACACTCAACAGCTTACGCTCATGCACATAAGTTAACTGACATTCATATCTAATTTTTTACACTGTTTTTCTTCTACTTTCCATGATGTCTAGGTTTTTTCACAAATTTGCTTGAAATTCTACCCATGAGTTGGCATTAGTAGCAATGAAATGGGGCATATAAGTTAGCTTAACCAAATGTACAGTAATATTTCGACTTCCGTTGAATGAATATAGTTCTTTTATATACTTCTTACCTTATGTAAATTAATTTCTATTTATATATGTGGCTAGTAATATATATTTCTTTTCAACTGCCTTTCCCATTTATGTTTTATTATTCTTTTCTTATTTCCTTCGGCAATCGAATTATTTATATAGTACGGAATTATCCTTCTCAAAAATATATGAAATCAAAATGTATAACTGTATGAGATTTCTATATAAAAATTATCATCAAAACATTCTGCATTTAATACAATGGATACATTGATTGAACGGGCTTGCATCTCAGGTTTGTCGTCGTTCGCCACATAAAAAGGATTTTCTTGAACACTTTTGAAAGCCTTGAGAAGCTGTTCATTTTTGTAGTCTTGCAAAAGAGCAGTACAAACTTTGTAAACTTGCCCAAAATTGCCTCGTGAACTTGCGCTATATAACTGCAATATAACAATTTCTTAAAATTGATTATTTTACCTTCTTAAGAAATTTTTACAAGCAAATTAATTAATTAATTTTTTAAAATTTTATATTTTTTGTATTTTATTTGTTTTTCTTGCCATTTCTAAGAAACTGACAATAACTATGGAAAGTTAAGTTAAAAAGGCGGCGTCATAATACAAGTCTCGCATATATTGAGCGAAAGGAGAACCTTATTGTGTTATATACCTATTGAATGTTCTATATATCGTTACTTTAATATTGAAATGGGGGTGCTGATGGCGAGTAGTCAGCGTGTTGGCACTGCAACCAGAAAGACCCAGGTTCGAATCCCAGCCGGGTCAAATCAGAAAAAAGTTTTTTCTGTGCTACAGCACTCTCCTTCGTCGGTATTTGAGCAATAAAACGTCGGCGAAGTAAAATAATAAATAAAATGGCTCAATTAGCTTAAAAATAATGCGTCAAAAAAAACATCAGAGACGCCGCAACTTTGCTTTATAATTTACACGCAACTTCAAAGTTGTGCAAGAATTAAGCTCTATTTTTCTACCACTTTCACCACCTGTCCGTTTCTTCCCTATCCTTCTCTCTAGTTCCAGTGCGATGCATTGCATATGTAGGGGATAGCCCTTGAGCACTGGTCCAAGAGAAAAAAAAGAAAGCCCTAACTTACGAGTTAGCTTACGAAAAAAGGAACAATTTTCATAATAATTTTAGTTTTGTAGTCGCGATTGTTGTTTAAGGTAGACTTTTTATTAAATTCTCTAAGCAATTCTCAAGAACACAAAAAAATGGTTGTTTATCAATTTGCGCTTAGAGGATTATCTATAAAAATACGCAAACAATCCAATTTAGAAAAAATAATGAGTTAGGGCTTTTCTATATTAAGGTAACGATATGTATATATAAACACCAAATATTTCAGCCGACGATATGCTCAATTGGATACTTCAACGCTCATGAGAAATATTAGCGTTTATGGACATAAAACTTATGGAGATCAAACAACCGGTTGCGTATACTTAATATTCAGCTATAATTCGATACTGCGTATACTTGATAATAATCATTCAACTGCTGTAATTAAATTTTAACTTTGAGAAAGATTACTTTAACGCCATATGTGCATACATCTGTACATCTGTGTATGGGTTAGACAACAACAACAACAACAAGAATAGATACCTCAGGGTGGATCTTAACTTAAAACGACTGCAGAAATCTAAGAAATCTAAGGGATGTAGAATCAGAGATCTGTAACCAAGCTAGCAAGGTCTAGAACATGCAAAAGCAGAGCTGTAAAATTATTAATTAAATTTCACCTCCTGTCATTTCTCTAACTATCTCTTTCCTATAGTTCCAGCACAATGCATCGCATGTGTAGGCGTCATCTCCAGATTGCTGGTCCCAGATAAAAAAAGGTCTGTAACAAAGAACTATTATTTCTATAGGACTATAAGAAAGCGTTCGACTTTGTACCACATCACAGGCTTATATATTAGTTTCATTAACGCTAAAAAAAGCGCAAAATTTTCTTGAATAAACTTTGGGGAGGTGGCAAATGGACATTCACCAAACGAAACAATTTGAGCATCCAAGATTGAAATAAAGAGAGGCAGTTTTCAAGGTGACTCACTTTGTCCTATTGGGTTTATATTGACCATGAATCATATATTATCTGTTATCTGTACGATATAGAAATATATGTTTCAAATACTAGAAGCACACTTGTCTATGTTATTCTGCAACAGATGTGGAAACTCTGCAGGGAAAAGAAAGAATTTTGTTATTTAAGCAATGGAAACATAATCAGAAATCAGCGATCGGCCTATTTAAACAAGGTAGATGGGGGCAAGAGGATTAACGGATATAGGAAACTTTCTTGGAAATCATAAGATAATATTAATTATAGTCTTCACTGTTTCCAATAGGAGAACAAATTGACGGATACATGAGAAAACTCTTGCATGTTAGTTAAGCCACGAAAATGTCAGCGCAGATATTTGAGGCCACTGACTCAATGCAGGGATACTGTTTTCGGAAACAGAAGGACTTATGGTTGCTATTGAAGATTAAACTATCTGAGAAGAGTATCATTGCGGACACTTTTCGATATGATTGTTAGGCGATAGAAAATATACGGCACGTAATATTGGCCTGATCACATTTTTCTGGTAGCGAACACAAATGAACAAATGACTGTATAGAAAATATTTTCCACATGAAATTACCCTCAAATATAACATTGCTGGCAAGAGAAAACACGTTTATATTTACTAACTATACAACGTCTTATAAAGCAAAATATCGCGACTGACCAAAGTGGCAATCTACTAGAACATACATTATACTATTCGAAGGAGATCAAACAGAATTTGCCGTCGCGGATATCCTACAGCCTACAGGAAAAGCATGCGGAGAAAATATCAAAATACGGAAAACTTATAGAACGTGTATAAAGACAATGAAAGATGATGGAATTACAGATAATGCCAAAGGTAACAACATGACCTGGAGTCATGCAGTATAATATATTTTTAAAGGACTTCAGGAAGTAACGTTAGACCCCGATCTTTATAGCAATACATATATATTTACAACTATAAAATGCTCTGGTTTATAGATGTTGGCCAATAATCGGTTTAAAATAAGAACGAAAAATGAAAATGATAAATAGCTCGATATCTCTCTAATAAGAAGATCATAGGATATTTAGAATATAATAGGATATATAAATATAATAAATTCTCAAAGCTTTACACTCTAATTTACAAGCAAGCATTTTTGCAAACTTCCACATATCGGTAATAGATATTCATAAGCTGCGACATATATGCTTGCATATCCTGTAAAAAGAGTAAAATGGATTCCTTCCTTTAAAACTAGCAAAATATTCTGCAGAACACAAGAAATTTACTGTTTGTTATTTACAATGTGACCGTGCGCTTGTAACAGGCATTATGCACATTTAAGGAAGTAAGTTTTAGTAAACAATCATTGCATACTTTATGGCTGCTTGTTATAAAACACGTTCAGCCATTCATATCCATTTTTATTATGGCGAACCATGTGTGTTTGCAATTTAAATCATTCCACAAAAATTTTAGATGAAAATAAAAAAATTGCATTGCTTAACTTAGTGACAAAATGCCAATGTTTATTTGCATGAAGATAAATTGTTGATTTAGAAATAGAGTCAAACAAATGTTATCAACACTTTTGTTATCGAGAAGATTTAAAGTATAAATAATCATAGAGAATATCATATAAGTGTACAAGATAAATAAAAGATTTTAATATTCCTTATTGTTTAATAAAGTCCTCTAGCTTCGAAATGGTATGGAAAATTTAATTTTGTTTTTCATAAAAATTACACATTGAATTTAGCTCTGTTTTTGTTTTATTTTTTGTTAGTAGAAAAATGTGACGAAATTAAAGTCATTAAAATTGTATATTATATATTTCCAAATAACCGATTTATACGAATCTTTTGATAGTTTCAACTCTAAAGGCCAATAACTGAGTTCGTACTTGATTGTCATTTATCTTTATATTTTATTTAAAAAGCATGTTCTTTTTTTTCGTATAAATTTGGGAGGCATTTCAATGTAACTAAAACGTCCATTGTTGAGCATTTCATGTCCATTTAACTTGCTATATAATTTCGACTATTACTTTTTGTTTTGCTCAAACATCATTAGTCAAACAAAAATTATTGTTGTTTAATTTCATATAATTGTACGCATGTTAAACCTCATATATATTAGTTATGAACAACGAAAATGTTTTTCTACATTACTTTCACATAAAAAAGCGTTTGTGATTACTATTCAAATATTTCTACATCACATGAAGATATTTCTTAGTAGTGTTGTTTATGAAAACTACCCATAATTTTATAGTGGCACCGTATTTAAATGAGAACAAAAATGTATGACTGAAAAAATTAAACTGTATTTAAGTACAACTTAAATCTAAATCACATTCGGCTAAATGAGTATTTAAGTACGAAATCACTTACTGCCCCTAAGAGTGATGCAATCATGTATAGGGTGTCTGGTTGCAAATTTATATTTTTAAAGACGATTATTTTAAAAAGTAATAAAACGGTGCGGAGGGAGGGTTGCGCCTTTGGAATTATCGATAGTATGGATTTGTCAGTCACAATGGTCTAGTGAGCATCGTGCGTTCGCTGTGGAGACATTTTTTAAGAGTAATGATTCTTACGCAATTGCTCGTCGATAATTTTGTTCAAAGTTTGGTATTCGGCGAATAGGTGTTACACTGAGTGTAAATTTAATTCGTTCGTGGGTGCAGAGATTCCGCGCAACTGCTTCGGCTATGAATGACCACGGCCAGGGCCCAGTCGATCTTCAAGGACTCCCGAAAATATCGAACTGTTTGAAAGCAGTTTGCTTGAAAGTCCGCGACTTTTAATACAAAAAAGAGGAGCCTCACGGGGACTTCCAAGAGCGAATATTCATGAAATTTTAAAAAAATATCTGAAGGATCTGGATGACATACCCCTTAAAGAATAAAATCCGCATTTCCCTTCTATCGTTCAATGCTCTTAATAAAACTTTGTGTCAATTATTACGTTTTTTAGTTAAAATTAAAATATAATCTGCTACCAAACACCCTTTATAAAAAAAATGTTTTCTGCTTTATTTTGACTTTTATTTTTTTTTTTAATTAAAACATTATTTTTGTAACAAAAATTTCAATTCTTAGATTCAAGCAAAAACATTAACATTATCATAATTTTTGAAAACCAGGGTTTAGTAATGAACCACGAAAAACTCCTGCTCGACGTGTCTCGGGAATCTCTAGCACATGGCTTCGGCGCATTCTGAAAGTTGATCTGCTGATGTTTTCTTATAAAATTCAATTGACTCAATAATTATTGCATCATCAGTCAGTCAAAGGTGGCACCTCTTTTTGTTGTATTATGGTAATGCAATTAATACAGAGTGTAGCGAATAGGTCAGACTTGTATCTATCACAAAAAAAATTAAATTTAAAAATTTTCCAAAACAATTGAAAAATAATTATTGTATTTTTTTAATACTTATTTTTTAACCTTTTTTATTGTACTTTAAATAATTATTATAACTTAGGTTTAATGAAAAAATGTATGTATTATTTAATTTGTGATAAATATACAAGTGAACTCGTGAACTGATTCCAGTTCCAACTTAATACTTGCGTATAAATAAATATTGGCCAAATACATAACAAATAGTTAATAAATTGGAAGCATATGGAACTTCTTAAAAACTTTTGCCCGCAGTTTGTTTTAATTACCGCACATCTTTTTCTTACTTTAAGTGTATTTTTTCATATATACACATAAAATACGCTTTTGATTATCTCATCTATGTATTATATAATAGAATAAATTTGCTGATGAACAAGTATCTGAAAATAGTATATTTACAATTTCGAACAATTAAGCTTAAATAACTATTCAATTAGTTAACAAATTATAACAAAACACCCCCGGGAGCATGACAACGGAAAACTAAATACCAACAATAAAACTACACCAGCAGAAAGGAAGCAAGAATTTGTGTACATGGAAACTACTACTACAACAAGCGACTGCCATAAAAAAGAGAGATATAAAGTTTAAGCAAAAAATTGTGGAACAGTCCTGTATTATAGACAAACAGAACAAGTGGGAGGTAATCATCATAAACTACCAGAGTAAACAGAAAAGAAAAAAAAAAACTTCTAACAAATATTATACGCTGGGCATACTAAACTAATAGCAACAAAAGTGTAACGAAACTTGAACGTTCATTCTGCAAGACACAAAACCATATACGATTAATTGTGTGTATAAGCAAATATGTTGACAAAAGATAACATAACAATTTTGGAAATTATTACAATCTTCATTAAAATGTACATCCTGTTTGCCAAAAGCCAATGATTGTACGCTTGCATGTCTGTATGTGAGTGAATGTGTATGTGTGTGTGTGTTAGTGTCTTTGTATGTATTGTGTGCATTTTAAATCTGTACAGGTTTGTGTGCTTTTGTATATGTTCCATAGAATATAAGTAGTCACAAAATGTAACCACAATTTAACTGCAGTTAACTTCATTTTATTAAAAAAAAAGAAAGAAACCCACAATGTTAACCCTCTTTGTACATGCATATATATCCATATATATGTACGAAATGTCCCAGCTAGCGTTTTCCATCGTGGAGGAGTCTGCTAGGAATCGCATGAAAAGTGTTTTCCATCGTCCACAAGGAAATAAAAAAACTAATACTTAAGAGAAACAAGCAGGTTCTTTTATTTATTGTATACAATCCTCTAACAAACAGCTAATGTTACCTGGGATACATGCCTCATTCTAAAAAACATTCTATGCACTCAATAACAAGCCGGCTGGTCCTTCCAGTGAACAGCAGTGACAAAAAACAAAAAATTAATAAAACAAGAATGCTATAAATATTGCAATTTAGTACACTAAAGCCTCGATTGGCGTGGATCTAAATTAAGTCGTGTCACTTTGCATCGTGTTTTAAATTTGATTCAATTCCCTTTGCGTTATTTTCATTCCGTATTGCGTCGCTAGTTACCTACATGTACTTGAATTTTTCTGCTGAAGTCATAGTTCCAAGTGAAGAATTTATCAATCAATGTGCATGGGAAACTGTGAGTACCCATTATGCAAGTTGTTCTAAGTATAGTTGTGTGTTAAGAATTAAGAATTTAGTTCTCCGCCTGAGTCAATACTCAACTGCCCAGTGAAAAATATTAGTGGTCGAAATAGCATTAATTGAATATTTTTGACTTCTCATAAAGTTACTAAGAACAACATCAGGTAAATTTGTTTGACAATGATTTTATTTTTACGTGAAATCTTACATATATAGGGTGGTTAAATTTCAAGGGCCGATGTTGATTTTGAATAAAACACAAACTATTTAGGAAATTATTGTAATTTTATTTTATTATGATATATTGGTATTACTCAATTATGTATGGAACAAAATATCGGCCAAATGGGCGCCGCGATCACGGCGGCACACCTCCATCCGATGGTCCAAATTTTCGATGACCCTGAGGCATAATGGAGGTTCTATGCCGTTAATGTGCCGAATTATCTCATCCTTTAGCTCTTGAATTGTTGCTGGCTTATCGACGTACACCTTTTCTTTCAAATAACCCCAAAGAAAAAAGTCCAACGGTGTCAAATCACATGATCTTGGCGGCCAATTGACATCGCCATTACGTGAGATAACACGGCCATTGAATTTGTTGCGCAAAAGAGCTATTGTTTCGTTAGCTGTGTGGCAAGTGGCACCGTCCTGCTGAAACCACATATCGTCCACATCCATATCTTCCAATTCAGGCCATAAAAAGTTCGTTATCATCTCACGATAGCGAACACCATTCACAGTAACTGCCTGACCGGCCTCATTTTGGAAAAAATACGGCCCGATGATGTCGCCAGCCCATAAACCGCACCAAAGAGTCACTCTTTGTGGGTGCATTGGTTTTTCGACAATCACTCTTGGATTCTCATTCGCCCAAATGCGGCAATTCTGTTTATTGACGAATCCACTGAGGTGAAAATGTGCCTCATCACTGAAGATGATTTTCTTCGAAAATTGATCATCCACTGTTGCCGTGGTCGCGGCTCCCATTTGGCCGATATTTTGTTCCATACATAATTGAGTAATACCAATATATCATAATAAAATAAAATTACAATAATTTCCTAAATAGTTTGTGTTTTATTCAAAATCAACATCGGCCCTTGAAATTTAAATTAGATCCGCAAGATTAATAAAAGATTGGTTCCATTGATCTGATTAAAAAAGTAGATTTACTTAACATCACGAGCAGTACTTCCAAAACAATGAACCGGCATCAAAAAAAAAAACTTCCCGCAACGAAAACTTTATGTGGAAAGAGGTAGAACAAATCCGATTTGGCACTACTTCCAGATCGAAGCACTTCTTTTCACTTGGTTAAGAAAAAAAAAAAATTGATGGAAATAACAGAAAATGCATAGACTCTTCCTTATTTATTTATATCTTTTCAAATAAGCATTTATACCATTAGTTATTTCTTTATAATAATTAAACTCACTTGCTGAAATAAATAGAATATATCATATTCCCAAGTTTTTTTTTTATCAAAATTAGAATTCTTTGTTAAATAAATTATTTGCCCAATTAATAAAAAAAAGTCAGTATAAAAGTTAACCGATTAGCGATCCCCATTAATGATGCAAATCATGGCTTCACTGTACTCTTTTTGTTAGTTATTATTGTGCCGTTATCCTTGTTGTTGCTGCTATTTTTGTTGTTGTTTTTGTATAATTTGTAGTTGTTTACTCTGTGAATAATAATTACGATGATTCCAATGGTCATAATGATGATAATATTGCTGTGACTAGGCACACAATATTGTTAAATGAGAAAAACTACAAACGGACATGTCGATGACCATAATATGAGAAAACGAGCAACATAAATCAGGACACAGTTAAGTTGTCGTTTAATTTCCTTAATTTGTGTTTTCTTCTTATTTCTTTCAATTCTTTTTGTCCCATTTTTCTCTTTCTAATTACTAATTGGTATCTTAGAATGACCACAGACATTCGTTAATGACTCTTTATTCCTTTTTTTTCTTGAACATTGTAAGCATAGGGTAAAATAAATGGTTGTTTCAATAGTGAGTTTTGCAAGATTTCAAATAATATTGATTACTCGTCAAATACAACTTCTCTTAAGTTTGGAAATTAAATAAAAAATACCTTTTTTGATTTTTCTCTAACGAAATTATTGAAGCTCCTTAAAGACAATGAGAAGCGGAAAACATTTGTACAAAATAAGAATTCTGTTTCATTTCAGAAGAAGAGTTAACACATGAGCTTGAAATTCAAAACTTCTGAAAAGTCTTCTAAATTATTTCAGGAATGTAGATATTCTTTCAAATCTGATCTAATCTAAGATATACCTTTTCCTCCCAAAAATTAACATAATCTTGCAGTAAATAAGAGTTGTATTTCAAATATGGGACACTGGCGTTACTTAAAATTTAAAATAAATTTAATAAGTTGAAAATAGAACTCAACGAAAGTTAATTTGAAAGGTGTTTTTGTAGATTTCCCATTTTAAATACAAACATTAACTTCTGGTATATAGTCACGTCGTCCCGAATTGCCATTTCATTTTCCACATACGAGTACAACGACAAACAAATGTATAATATAGTAGTTTTAAATAGATATCTAATTAAATCAATAGAGAAGAAATTTAAAAATAATAGAAATTTAAAATAATACAACGGACAAGAGAAATTTCAAAATATTTTAATTGAATTTTCTTACCGAACACAATAATTTGCTTAAGAATTATGAAATTTTACCTCGCATTATTATTCCTCTCATTGTTTCGATGATCATTTATGTTTATTTGCAGCATCGTAAACTCAATGCTTTTCGTAACATTTGTAGTGCTTATTAAAATTTTAGACCCGAAAGTCTTTAGTCAGTGCTGAGTGCATTGCGTTTTAATTTTAAAATTCGATTAAATTGTGGGCTTCACCGCCCTCAGAAATTCTTTAACAAAAATTATTTTAATTTTACTATAAGTTTTTTAACACTTCAATTATGCACTCCCGCATTAAATTAATATAATGCGTACATACCTATTTAAGTATGTGTGTATGGGTTCATCTTTTTTTATTTAATTAAAGCAAAGGTATATTTTTTGTCTTTTATTTAATGGTGTGATTAGTAACTTTAAAGTCATATTACCCTGCAATTAACATTGGAATACGTGGTCCATTTTAACTGAAATGTACTGGTTAGAAACTGTGATATAGCCGTGGAGCATGTCATTGAAGACAACAGCTTATTGTTATACAAGAAGTGGTCTTGCTTTTCTTCGTATTTACGATACTCCATCGCATTAAAATTATTCTTTGAAGTGCTCCATGGAGTGGTTACATGGAGTAGTTTTTGGGCTAATCCAATGGGTTATATGATCCACCCCTAGGGCATCGTAATGCTAAATAGACCATGCTTTCTCAATTCATTTGGGTTAGTTTTGGACTAGTCCTAGTCCTCTGTGGACTACACTATACATGCGTGTGTGGACCAGTCACAATATTTGCGGTGTACTACCAAAGTACTGAAACGATCTGAATAAAATTCAGATTGTGCACATCTGGACCGAAAAATCTTTAAAACCATATATATATTTTAAAAATCGGCGCAGTAGTACGGCTCTAAAAGGGATTACAAGAAACGTGTTTGTCTCTTAATATAATGATATTTTGCTCATTGCCTGCACCATTAAATCAATTTTTGAAGTGTAAAAATAATGTTTTTCTAGATACACATTTTAATAAGTGATATAGGTACACAGAAAAACATGTTACATTTTTATTTTTAATTAACGGCTTTAATTAGAGTGATATATTCTTGCAAATAAAAGCTTAATCAATACAATGAAATTTTAAAATTTTAATTTGGGTTCCATATTTAAATAATTAATTATTAATTTTTGGTTCTAAAATAAGCAAAATTACTTAAATTTTTACAAAGAGAAATCAATAGTCAACAATTCGAATAATTCAATTCGAATGGAAGTCAAGAATTTTTTTTTTTTGGTATTAAAAATTTTGTTTTAAATTTCCAAAATATTTAATTAAATGTTTAATGATTATTATTAAAAATTTAACTGAAAATTAATGCAATTAAGCCCACAATAATAATTTGATTGTTTCTATTTCTTTACAGGTGAAAATCTGATAAATTTTTTAATTGATATTACAAAATTCTTAATTACATTTTTGTCTTATTTTTTTCTGTATATAAAAGACTTTTCTAGTCAGTTTAGTAAATGCTCGCTACAAAGGGTCCAGGCCTGGGTTTGTCACAGCATGTCTGTCGGCCCGTAATACCTACCTAAATCAATGCTCTTACAGAAGACATCGTGAAAAGTTAAAGAAAAAAATTTTAAAAAAACATAAAAATAACATGCAATTTTTTCCATGGAATGTGTGTCTATCCACGTTATAAGAAAAACAATATAAAAATGGATTTTTAAGATAATTTATAGCGAATAAACCATCCCTTTATTTTTACCAAAATAACGACAGATAGTTTTTTAAAAATGACTTTATCTTTGCCATTATTCGTCAATTTAAGGAAGTTTTAAAGCATAAAATTATGATGCTGAAGTCTACTTCTTATTAGAAATAAACCACCACCAAGTTCTGTTAACAATATGCCACACAATTCGAATACAAAAAAATAATAATAATAATATTTTGTTGGCTGAAGCTTCTTCAGGATAAATTGCCTTACTTATACGTAGAGCCTTACAAACATATAATGATTTATATATGCATTTACTTTAAGCTTCCTCCTCTCCCTTTTCTGGTATTAGAAAAGACTACTTAATGATAATTTGGTAATTGTAACAGCGGCTATACATTGCAATACCCATTCAGATATCAAACGTTGTTTTATTTAAGAATGTTATTGCTCTATCCTCCCTTGTTTGTTTCCGCATAATTTGAGTAAAACACATTCTGCGTCTGAAGTCGTATGTAGTTTTAAACGATAATTTGTGGTTGTCCGCCTATTTCAAGTTTTTCTATTTTAAATTAGTTACGCCTACTCGATTTATTTGCCAATTTCGTACAGCTTTGAAAAAAAGCAGAAGGCAAATAAAGAAAGAAATGTTGACAAAGAAACAAATATATGTTGGTGGGAATAAAAGCACTGGGTGAATAAAGAATTCTCAAAGATTCTTCCAAACACATCAGGCATTAAGTTTCTTGAATTTTTTGTGTACAAACGTCAGGTTTTAAAAATTTGACTTCAATTGAAATTCTGAAAGGGGTGACCACCTTTACTTCGCCGATGTTTTATTGCTTAAATTTAACTTCAACGAGAAAAAATAAATTTCTCAAAAAAGTATTATTTTTCACATAGAAATTTACATTTTATATATTTTTATTTTTAAATCAAAGTTTGTTGATGTTGTTGTTACGTATTCATCTTCATTAAATGTGTGTTTTTTGTTGTATTTGCAAATACAGTCAAACCGCGATAATTCGTACTTGTCCCTTGAGAAAACTCTTTAATTCGTAAAAATTCCATACTTTTTGGTCCCTCGTTAATTCGTAATTTTTGCAGTAATTTTAATCAGTCTGAGGAAATCCTTATAAATCGTCCTTAGTTGTTAAAAACCTCTTACAATTCGTAAGAAATCCATATACAATGTTAAAAATAAATAAAATTACAAAAGCACTGTTTTTTCAATAGTTTATTTTTTAGGAATAACTGGAACAATTTTTTAACAAATACTGCAAATAGCAGGTTTACCGGAGAGTATGACTTTGAAATGCTAAGAAAAAACACGCAAACATTACCATTATAATTTTACAACATAATTTTACTAATTAACAATTTACTACATATGCGATGCATTGTGCTGGAAATACAGGAAAGGGATAGTTAGAGAAATGACAGGAGGTGAAGCTTAATTAAAATATACAGCTCTGCTTTTGCACGTTCTTTGTTTATAGCAGTGTTGGAGCTTCGGTTTAGTAGCCATTTTTATTATTATTTTACTTTGCCGGTGCTACACAATACCGACGAAGGAGGGCGTTGTGATGGTTTGTGTAGTGTCGACAGTCCAAACCCCTTAAGTGGTTTTTTTTATTATAACCCCCCTTAATCGAAATCCCTTTATTTGGAAAACTCCTATAATTCGTAAAAAATAACTGGTCCCTTCGATTACGAGTTAACAGGATTCTACTGTATATCATGATGCAAGTATATGAACAATTGAGAGCTGTATTAAAAATAAAGAAAACCATTGCATTCTCAGAGATGCCGGCTATGAAGAAGATTTTTTAACACTTTGGTTTTGAAAATTAAAAAAGACACAAAAGTGAATGCGATATTTATTTGGGCCGGTAAATGATTGCCTGCCATTTACTATTTAAAAACCATATCATGTAAATATTTCCCGCGGGTACGTCGTAGGTGGTCCATTCGTGAGCTCTAATTCTTTTTTCTCACCAATGGGCGCCACATGTTGAAACCCCGTGTCAACCAAATCGAATTCTTTCATTCAAATTATGCCGCCTGCCAACAAACCAAATAACAGTGAATCTCTCAATGTGAATTGGCAGCTCTTGTACTGCCTCTGGCTACTCTTCATCAGAAATTCGGCAATTCTGTTTGTTGACGTACCCAATGAACAAAAAAAAGAGCTTCGTGGCTTAAGACGAAAAATTGATCTTCATTCAACTACTCTAATTGTGATATAATGGATATCAGGGGCTCTTCTTTTGGAATAGGTTGGCTGTACGACGGGTGATGTTGTATGGAGGCGGGATCTGGTTTTCTCTTATTCTCTTATTCAAATTATCATTCCTCTCTACTATTCTTTATTATTTACTCTTTCATCTATTCCCGAAAGGATTCACAATGAACTATATGGGTCTCCGAATGTAGGTGTCATAGTAATACTGCGGCACCACCCTTCTGTACCTAACTTAACCTAACTACTATAACTCAACGATTTGCAAGCGATGTTCAACTGTTAATTTATTTATGGGCAAATGACAAACCTTACTGAGCATTTTTGGCATTGCAACATATCACAAAGATTTTCATTCGCTGAAAAATTACACATTTGAAAACCAAATAGAAAACAAATCTCATGATACGAGTTCATAACAAATTTTTTATATTTATTTACTCGCATTCGCACTTAAGGTTGGACAATTCTTCATTAAGCTGCATTAATACTACTCCTGCATGGTTTTGCATTACCAAACTTTTAAATATATGCAAGTTATATGCAAGTTTTTAACAAATGAATAAAGAAAGATATTGAAATCTACTCACTTGACTATCACAAACAATAAACTGTATTTCCTTGCAAAATACAACGCAGTAAACAGAAATGAATACAACAGGAAATAGGTTGGTAAGATTTTAAATACAAAAATCCATATTCTCTTTGGGTTGGATTCAGTTTGCTACTGCACATCTTTATTGCTACGGAGAACTTAATTTGTTTAAGTGTCCTTGCAGTAATAAAATAAGAAAAAAACTATAAAAACTAACAACAGCTAAATTCAATATGCTCGAGCTCTTGATACGAAACATAGTGAATTTGTTATTTAGAAAAAAAAACATTTGAATCACAATAAAATATCTCTATGAACGCTTGTTATGTGTCTTCTATGTATCTATTGCTCGTGTGTCTTTTCTTTAAATCTATTGAAAAATAGAAACAATATCACGTTTGAGGCATTTTCTTTGCCACAGATATTATCAATTGATGTGGCAAGTATCTAAACTGTCGTTGTCACAGTTGAGCGATCGCTCATGACACGACACGACCTTTGCACATTTCGCATACATAAAATTTAACCGTAAATATATAGAACTGAATCAAACCAAAGTACTCAATGCAGGCCCCTCTGTACGAGGGTAGTCTACTAATGCCCTTTTCAAGTACTTTAATAATTTTTAGACTTCTAATAAATTTTTAAATCAATAACAGCTAATAGTATGAAATGTCACATTTGAATCGAGCACTTTTGGAAACACAACAAAAATAACTTTTCGAATCCCTTTCGTGAGTATAGTATATTGAGCAAAAATGTATTTTATACGGAAGTGCAAAATAAAAACTGAAACCACTATTGAAACTATTTGAAAGAATGAACACAAGTAGATGCCTTCACATGCATTTATTTAACTACGGCTTCTCGTCTGCTCATCCGAATAAGTTAACAGTCAATGCTTCTTATTGTCTTTCATTTCCTCTTTTCTTCCTCTGTCTTTTCTTTTTCATAGAATATCGATATGCAGGCGTATAAAAGTTTAACGCCAATTTGAACTCCTGTGACAATTGCATGTCATGCAGAAAGAAACCAAATGCAAAAACATGAAAAAGGATAAAAGCGTCCTTAAGCGAACCGAAATAAAATTTTAATATTTAAGACATGCACAAACAACTGAGAAAAAGAAAGATATGTAAAATGGGCGGAGTCAGAAGAGAGAATTTAAATAAGCGCTTGTACTTTTTTATTTCCCAATAATTAAAACAATTTTGCAATAATTTCATGTTCAAAATTTTACGAAATTTACCAAACCAAATCGGTTTCTTCCCGCTTGACCTGAGATTCGTTTTTATATGAATTTTCGAGCGAAGAATTAGTAATATAAAAATATTTGCTATTTTTAAAAATATAAATATTCTCAAAAACGAACTACTGGCGATGATTTCTGGTAAATAAACATTAGCTAAATTGAGGAAAATTTTGAAGATGCGAATTTATGTACAAAACAAATTTTAAAGTTTTTTTTATTTCTATTAAAATGTCTAGTACGTGAGCATTAGACTATCAGTTTGTAGGTTGCATGTTAAAAAGAAAAAATCAATATGAAATTAACAAAGAAGTCTTTACTACAGGGTGGCCTAAAATGAGCGAAGGTATTTGAATTCCTTATAACTTTTTTATTATTTTTTTTTTCTAAATTTTTATTGTTACAGTAACATTTACATTTTTACAATAATTTAATTTTATAAGATCAATTCTTAATCAAATTTTTCTACTTAATCATTTACCGCAATGTTTTTAATAATCTTTTTTATATAATTATTTTTTTTTAGTATTTTGTGCAGAAGACTTAGGGAGTTTAAAATGGAATAGTATACAATTGAACAACGTGCCAAAATCGTTGAACTTTATTTGAGAAGAAAATCGTGATTTTATTCATAATTTAATTATGAGCGCCGAAGTCCATTTCCAATTGAAAGGGTTCGTTAACAGGCAAAACTACAGAATATGGGCTACGGAAAATTTCAAGAGGAGTTCAACAGCGAGAATTACACCCACTTAAGTGTAGCATTTGGTGCGGTGTTTCGTCGGAAGTGATAATTGGTCCATGTGTGGCCTTTCTCATCACTGCTGCTAGATGTCGGACAATGTTGAACAATTTTTTAAGGCCAGCCGTGGAAAACCATCCGCAAGTACGGTTCCAATAGAATGGGGCCCAGCGCACGATGCGAGGGATACAATGGCTCTTTTACGCAACATCTTTTGTGAACGAATTATTTCCTGTACAAGCGATTTTAATTGGCCTCCGCGTTCATCGGATTTAACCGCTCCAAACTGTTTCCTTTGGAATTATTTGAAGGGAAAAGTCTATATTAATAAGCCTATAACTATACAGCATTGAAATCAGGAATATAACACCTGCAGTTTAGCGAAAGTTTAAGGAAAATGTTTTGAAATAGCACGAATATGCAAAGCAGTAAATGGCCAACACTTGCGAGATATAACTTTTCGTAATTAAATTGAAAATATTCTGCATTAATATACTTCATTTAAAATAAAAAAAATAATAATAATGTCTTAAATAAGAAGTTATAATGAACTCAAACCCCTTCGGTCATTTTCAGCCACGCTGTATACACAAAAATATAAGCAAAAAATCAGAGAGTTCCTTTTTATTTTTAGCGAATATCGTTAACAATGTTCGTTTACGATTTTAATATCAAATCTGACATTCAAAATAGAAACTCTATGAGTTGTTTTTCATTTCACTTACAATAGTCACATTCGAATGTTTTATCCGCGAAACGCAAATTCTCGTAAAATCAGTAAATCACTAAATACATCATTCTTTATGATAGCTGTTTGACGAAAAAATTATTGAAATAAAACAAATTATCAAAATAGTAGAAACACTTCAAGACATACGAGATATCATTACCAATCGTTTTCACATTTTTGAAAGTAAAATTAAAAAAAAAAATAATTATACTTCTAGTATTGATAAATCTGTTTTTTAAATAAAGATTCCCAAAACCCACAATCCTAAACCAGCAACCAGCATCTCGGCTGCCATCATATTCGCATCAGTGGATTGGGAAAGTAATGTCAGTCACGTATTAAAATATTAACCACACAGATCTTCAGCAACATCGGTACTCGTGGAGAGCTTAAAAATTACCCAATTAAAAAAACACATTTACACGTCCATACACTACTTTAAGCTCCTTATTTCTAACACACCCTTCCAAAAATCAAAGCAACAAACAATTCTCTACTCATTCCCTTTCCCTTGCAAAAAAAAAACGATTGAATGCAGGAAAACAAATCACCACTTTTATGCTGGTTTTCTACATTCAGTTATTTATTCATTTAGAAAACTTTCATTGACAACACAATTTTCCATTTTATTTGCTAAAGCCGAAAAATACAAATTTTCAATATGCTTTTCAAGTGTGATTTCTCCAAGGAATGGAAGGGAGAGCACAATGCTCAATTGTATTTTAAAAATTTCTATGCAAGAAGTACCGTCAATGTCTACTTAAAAATATTAATTTTAGAAAAGTTGACAGAAACAGAGGCATTGGAGAAACAAAAGGCAAATCCTTACCATTATCAGCACTAGAACAGAACTAAAGTTAATGACAACTGAATACCAACAACTCGCAAAATTATGAATAAAAAACACTGTTTCCTAAAGCGAACGATAGTTAGTGACTGTGTGAGATACTGTGTTCAGACGTGCATTTTTAATTGAGATAACAGAATTTTTTCTTTTCACTGAACATACTTCCCAGTAAAAATACTTCTGAGAAGGTTTACATTTTAAGTTTTACGCAATATTTATAACATTTTCGTACTTATTGCGCAATAACTTAATTTACATTTTCTCAATAAAATTCTAATAAGGTTTATCCGGGAACACCGTATAAGGAGACATATAACTTTTCATCAAAACTTTTAATATAAAATACATATCGTATACATGTATCATATTGGTACTAGCAGTGTCAAAGTGAAGTTAATATTTTAATGGATATGGTGTAACAAGAGACATTTTCAAGGAATATATTGACCTGCAAACTAAGGGCAATGGGGTGTAGATTGCACTCAAGCATAACAAATACCACCCAGCCAAAGCACAAATTGAACTCATTAGATAATATTTTTTACTACTTTCACACAAACGAAACCTGCATAGAGACAAACTCCATCTGTGGTAGGGTAGCAGGGTGGCAGGTATGGTGTAAAAATACCATAAAATTCTCCTTCTGTTCTATAATTATTCAAATTGTTCATTTAGACTCTCTAATGTTTCTGTCATTTATGTGGGTTGCATTGTGCGTAAAACGGTCGTAAACAACAAGAGTAAAAAAATCTTGAGGGGAAATAAAGAAGGCTGTTGTTAAAATTTCATACAAAAAAGAATTTAAAGCTCTTCCGTGCTGAGATACTGGACTATTTTCATTGAATGTTGTTGTTGGCTGTGTGTTTTCTTATTATAAAAATAATAAGCTACATTTTCAAAATTCCCCAACGAATATTGAATTTGGAATGTGGTTGACATGGAGCGCTGTTTGTCTAACGTATGGTTGATGCAAAGTGTTTGAACTGAAGCTTAAGGTGGAATACTTTGTTCGAAACAAGTTATTTTTTGCTTTAATATTTCCTGCTTAAAAACCTAAAAACCACCCAAATGCGTCTAAATGGTCCTTTTATCAGTAACAAAAACAGCATCTGTTCTTTGTCCAAAATTTTAAAGCGATTAAATTATTAAGAAGCCAATGAGATGTTTTTCTTTCTAATGGTAGGATTTTTTTGTTCCATGTCTTTTGGGATGCTTTAAGGTTTCTTATCGTAAATTTGATTGAAGAAATTTTATAGAAATTTTATACTTGAAATATGAGACTTTCTACAAGTGAAAGGAAAAATGAGGGAACTAAAAAAACTACAGGTTTATTTTTCTTCTTTTATTTGATATTAAGAAGCAAAATGCAAATTTTTTTCATATTTGAAAAAAATAGGAACTTAATTCAGGATCTTCTATGGTGTCTACTGTTGTCCCAGCGGTCCTAACGTGGACCAACTAGTATAGCCAACTTGCAAATCTCTCCAATAGTGACATAATCCTTAACATTGCTCTAAGCATCAAAGAGTTGCAGGTAATTTAAACTAATTAGTGACTACTACGCACTTCCCATTATATACAAGCGAAATAGTATAAATATAATGCAGTACCGTACCAAGTATTCGGTTCGCAGTCAAGCATGTTGCAGTGGTTTTTTTTTAAACTGTGATTCATAGTGGTTCACTGATTACTTCTCGCTCCTTGCCGCCATAGATTTTGCTGATTTTATAAGTTTAAAATTTTTAACGCCTTTCCCCATTATTTTCTTTACTATTGTTTAGTGTTCTTTCAAGTTTCTTTACTCTTCAAGATTATTTTTTTTAATAAATAAACCAATAATTGCAATACAACAAGTTTTTTATCGCCAGGTGAATCAGTAATGTTTTATCATGTAATGTGAAACTTATTTTTCATAAATATGAACATTTTTCCAATTAGTTAAAATAATGTTTCATTTTTAAACAGCCTGTCCGAGAACATGCAGGCAGTAAAAATTACATGTAAAAGTTACTAAAAAACAAACTAAATTAAAAATAAAAATTATTAATCACACTGACAAACACTAGCAGAACGGAACAACATATTGTTTTCGAAGGCTGCTACTCGTTCATATTTTTGAGAAATTAATAAAAAAAATTAATGCTAATAATTTTAATTAATTATTTTTTTCGTATTTTTCTGCAACAGCATCCTCTTTCGTCGATATCTTAGAAAAAAAACGTCGCTGAAATAAAAGAATAAATAAAATGGCTCCCATTATGCGTCAAAAATAACATTAGAGACGTCACAACTTTGCTTTGTAATGAACACTCAACTGCAAAGTTGTGAATTAAGCTCTATCTTCCTACAACTTTCACTACCTGTCTATTCTCTACACTATTCCTCTTTCTATCAAAGTTCCAGAGCAATGCATTGCATATGTACATATGTCCAAAATAAAATAAAAAGTCATAGAAATATTTCTATATTATTTTTTAAGCTTAAGGGTTTGTTTTTATTTTTCTCCTCTTCTTTAGGAAATTTTTTTTATTTTTTAATAAAAAAAAAATAAATATTTATTAAAAGAAATAAGGTTAAAAAATAAGGATTAGAAAATCATATTTTTGATTTACATAAATTAATGTTGCGTTGCATTCCGAAGAATAAAACTTTTATGCAAAAGCCGGAACATATTTTCTGACACAGTGGCCAATAACATTTGCTTCATCTTTAACGTGTATATACAAACACGTACAAACACGTATACATATGTATATAACACTTATCTACAAACACATATAAGTACATATGCATGTGTAAATCCCCCACGCAGTCAATCATTGATTTTTTTCTTATTGTATTAACATCAATTTATATAAAATCATCAAAATGTTGGCAGGAATCAAAGGCTCAGCATTCATGCATAGAGTACATATACAAATATATAATACGTACTTACCTACACATACATATGTAGTTCGTACACATTACAATTAAAAAAAAAGTTGCAGGAATTAGCTTCAAGTCCAAAATCAATTAATATTAATCAAATTTATTTATGAAACTCGACACTTAACCCAGTTTATTAAGCCACAACATGTTTGAAATGAATAAATAAATTCACTTGACAACGTATAGTAAGCAACTGCGAATACTTATGTTTGCCTAAGTGTGTACATAAATACATATTTAATAAAATAGGTTGTAAATGTTTGTGTATACGTTTGTGAGGATTTGTGTGTCACCGATAAAACCACACTTGAATGCTTATTCAGTTGGAATTAATTTATCGAGGGACAGCTTGTAGAAATCTAAGAATTTATATTGATAATATTTCTATGACGTTCATGACAGAATACATTTTTCGGAATAATTTTACACTTAAAATAGAAATAAAACAGTTGTCAAATTTAAAAAATATTGCTGTACACAGATTTTTTAAAAAATTTGGTGGAGTTATCAATCGGGTAGGCCGCCTTCCTGCTTCTCGTGAATACCCCGCTGCTAATAATTCAACTTGGTAAGTTAATATTCATTAGCTAATCAACTACCAATACACCAAGAAATCGGGAGATAGTGCACGAGGCTCAATAACAACAAACAAACGAATATAAGAGAGAATTACCAACACTAATATACAAACAATGCAAACAAAACAAGTATATCATACCCTACATTAAGTTGGTATGCACTTCTCAGTCAATTTATATGTCACTCAGTACGAGGGATACTATTTATATTTCAGGAGCTGCCAAGACTAATGTCAACAGCTAAAATTTGGCAACACCATTATAAAGTTTGACATTTTTTCGCATAAAAGTAAATTTCAAAAGACGGTTTTCGTTGGATTATTTTTTACAATTTTCGAAGTGTATTATCTCAACAAAAAAATGTGTCGATGAACTCAGTTCTTTCTATGGCGATAAATCAGCATCAAAAACCACAGCATATCGCAGGTACAGTGAATTCAATCGTGCTCATAGTTCGGGCACCGGCGAATTCCGTGAAGGTCGTCCAAAAATGGTTGTTGTACCACAAAACATCGATGCACTGCGTGAACTGATAATGCAATATCGTCATGTCATATATTCTGAGAGAGAGATGCATCCTTACAAATTAGTTTCACTTCAATACATTCAATTTTGCAGAAACCCTTTCTTGTTAAAAAAAATTGTTCCCGCTGAATATCTCGAAAAAAGACGCGCGTCAAGTCGTGTAACGAAATGGTTAAGAGGTTCGACCGTGAAGCTCTAAAAGACGTGTATAAAAACGTGACAGATGACGAATCATAGATATAACCATATGAGCCGGAATAAAAAAAAACAATCAACCGTTTGGGTATTCCAGGACGAGCTCAATCCAATATAAGTTGTTTGTGGAAGAAGCAGAGCGAAGCAAATTGTCGCCTGTTTCTTTGGCCGAAAGGGTCATGTGGCGATTGTTCCGCTTGAGCAACGTAGAATGGACAATTGTGAGTGGTACGCGAGCACTTTTTTGCAGGAAGGCTTAGGAGAAATTTATAAAACTAGCCGCTGAACCGAATCAATCTCCAACATTCAGCCGTTTTTGAGCGGCTAAAATATCGAATTGACGGCTCATCCTTCGTATAGTCTTGATTTGCCACCCAATGACTTCTATTTGTTACCGAATATCAAAGGTAAACTGCGTGGTCAACGATTTATAAATCCCGAAGAAGCTGTTGAAGCTTTCAAAAGCATGTTTAGGAAGTGTTTGAGGATGAATGCTAAAACTGCTATGACAAACGGTTTGAACGAATACAAAACTGTATTGATCATCAAGAGGAATATTTCGAAAAACAATAAAGCATTTTTCATTTAAAAATGTTTGTTATTATTTGCTATTCTCGAAATATAAATAGGACCCCTCGTATATCAGGTAGGATACAAATTGTAACGGCATGTTACAGATAGACAGAAGAAAAAAAGCTTCTTTACAACTCTGGTTTTACATGTTTTTTGATGGCAGCTCCTCTGATGTCAAGGAGATATTTAACGTACAAAAGATACACATATTTTACTTCCAAGCAACTATACTTTTGTTATGAACGTGGATGGAATGAGTTATTCATTGGCTGGAAAAATAAACTACATTACCAACTAAAATCACACACTGATGTCGTAATTATTTAATTTTGCTTCATTTTCACACATTTTATCGTTACCTTAAGTGTATTTATATCGACAAATACCTGTTGTCTGCATTTGTTTCCATGGTGCATGGAAGGAGAATGTTGCGTTTAATTTTCTTCAAGTACACATTCATAAATATAATACAATATTTAAACTCATGCACTTAGATGTTTTCGCATCTGCGTATATTTATTCCCATAATGTGTGGCCATAATAACCACTTTAAATGCACTGAACCGTACATTATTGAATTGATTTCAATTTAATTGGAAAACCACTGAAACCCTTTTCATAGTTACAAATACAGATGAGAGTACTTACCTGTTTTTGTATATATGCCATGCGAGGTATGAGGATGATGTTATTGGAAGGGTCGTTGATAGTGTTATAAGCATTTTGTTCGGAGTCTGAAGGCAAATATCGTTGTAGTTGTTGTTGTTGCATACTGAGTCGTTTTGGGTAAAAAAAAGGTGGTAAACTTAACTGGCAGGGAAAATAATTTTTACTGCATGTCCTCCAGGTGCCTTTGAAAAATATTACTATTTTTGAAGTGGCAAGTGTAGGAATATTAAATATATTTTTGCAAGAGTTGCCAATTTTATTAGTTCTTATTTCAAATAACGACTACTGTCCTAGAATTAAAAAAATACACAATATTTATTTATTATTAAAAAATTAATTATTTTAAAAGGAATTGCCACATGTACTTCACGTAACAATAGAATTGTTTTGCTGAGAACATTTGTATGTATTTTAAACTCTGTAGGTTCCTCATAATTTATACGAGTTGAACAAAGAAGTGTTTACTTGAAAACTAATTTCATTACATTATAGAAGCGGCTGTTAGTACAGCCGTTTTGTGAAATGAAACATAGTGGAAAAATAAGAAATAATTCACTCTGTATCGATGTCAATTTTTTTGGGCCTAAAACTTGGCAATCATATTGAATCTGGGTAACTACTGGTAACTACTAAAGTGTGGCACAAACACAACAAAAATGTATTATAAGCATTTCATGAAATTGCAATTAGTGTGTATGTATTACTTGCTTATTGCAAAACACATACTTCCAAAAATATTTCTTTTGTTCCACGATCAAAACATTGAAGAAGAGAACACAAGTACAACAAAACAATGTTAAAATAAAACAAGGCTGAAGTAGAAGAAAAATGAAGTAGAAGATCAAAACTATTTTGGAACATTCAAAACATGTTTGAATAACTCGTAGACAAACTTGCAAAGAAACTTTTGCATTTTTTATGAACATAAAAAATCGAATGTATACAAATAAAATAAAAAAATCACAATTCATATTAGGTTTGAGGTTCGTTTGTAAGGCTCTTTAAAGAAAAATATTTAAAATTTCGCAAAAAATTTTAAAAATTTATAATTTCACCTACATTTAATGCATACATTTCAATATACATATATTTAAGATTACTAAAATTTAGAAAAATCACGAAAATCAGAAAGTTGAAATTATGAAAAAAAATTATATACGTTCTTTTTACCCTTTTTTGTGTTTGTTCTTGTGTACTCGATGCTTTTGGTGTAATTTACCGTTTTTTTTATTTCATTGTCTGTTTTTGTTTTGATGTTTTGCTTCATTTGAACACACAAGCACAAACAAAACTATAGAGAGAAACTTTTCGAATGGTTTCAATGAGAGTCATGTTTTGTTATGCTTGTTTTGTTGAGAATGTTTACACTGGAATACACGGCTTGGAAGTATTGTGCTTTAGAATGCAGAACTTTCAATACATTTTGTACAGCTCTTTAGTAACTAACACTGCGAAATTTTCACATATTATTTGCTCGTTTACATTTACTTTGGCTTAACCAACATCATGCGACTGCAATGATTTTACACCTGCTGCATAAGAAAAAATCATGAAAGAACATGGTCGTGACTGCCAGTGTAGTTTTAGAATTTATCTAACGTTAAATAATTGGAAAATTAACTGCTAACACTGCCTTCACCCAAATGTAAAGTTCACGATACTTCAGAGGGCCTTCTATCGGGCCTCTACACAATCTACTCTAAATAGTTTCTTATACATTCTTATATATAATTCTTATATATAAAGAACTGTTACAGAATCCTCTTCGTACATGAACGAAAGAATTGAGAAGAAGGAAATAAAACCAGAATATAACCATAGAATAGAGAAACTACAGTTTTATTTAAAGTGTAGAGAGGGGCCGTTGTTTGTTTTTATTTTTGTTAATTCAAATTCGTTTTAATTTAACAAAATAAATATTATTTGAGTATATTTTCGTCAAATAATTATTGCTGCATTAATCCGTGTGTTCCCATTTACACCTGAGCGAAATCTAGTATTTACGAGTAAGGGGTTTTAATGATGTGGAGCATTTCTAGCATGAATCTCTTTTTCTACTTGTTCTCCTCCTGTAATATTCTAGTGTCCTGAAAATTTGGTATACGGCTCGTTCTTTTTTTAGCAGACACAAAATATGAGTATGTAACTTTGATTAATGTTGTTTAACTGTAACATACTTAAAATCTTTGAAAGATTTATTAACATTAAATCAAAAATGACGATAATCTAAGAACTTTGGGGTGAAAAGATAAAAATAAAATAACATAATGATTTCTTTAACTTTACTATTTCTGTTCAAATTGCATATACACAGGCGAAGATTGGTGTTTATAAATGATCTCCCTTTTAAATGTTTTGCAATTAATTATTAAGAGCTTTCACTGCAATGAATGATTGTTGTAGAAAATATTGTGGGAAAACGTCATCTTTGGCTGTTTTAATGAAATATGTAACAGCTTGAAGAATTATTTTATGTGATTATAGAGGACACAGTCAGGCTTCTGTGTTTCTTCTACTTTTCCGTTTGATTAATATTATGAGAAAAACATTGAATTGTCAGTACGTCTTAACTACCAACGATTTAACTAAAAAATTCCAAAGCTGCTTTAATTTATTAATAAATTTGTTGTCGGCCAAAAAGAAATTATAATCACAAGTTTCGTCTTGTGTCATTGTCACTAATTCCGTAAAGTCAAAATTACAAGTTAGTGAAATAGGACTTTAAATTTTTTTATTATTAAGTATTTATTTCACAATTGTAATGTTGGGTATAGCACATCCTCCTTTTAAAATCTGCACAATATCGAACTGTTCTATCGGCTCTGTGAAAAACTCCCAGGTGAAATTAGTGCACGAACTCCAGATGAAATAAATCCCAAAATAAATGAAGCCATTCCCACAAAGAAGAAAAGAAGTAAATCTCAAAGAAAATGAAATAGTACCCCAACTGAAAATGAAATAAATTCCACTTTTTGGGAGTTATTTAATTATGACATAACTTCCAATGAAATAACTCCCAAAATCTGAGCACTGAGCAGAAATGAAATTAAACGCAAAAAAGAAATAAAGAACCCCCAATAAGAAATTAAATTAAAGTAATGAGTATTGCCGGGCTCAAACTTTTTCTCCTCTATGGTATAACGAACACCGGCTTAGCTAAAAAAATGCGAATAACACTCACACAATTTTTTGGAATTTATTTTATCTGCGAGTTATTGCACGCCGCCGTTCTATCCTCTCCCTTTCTTTCTTACTCTCTTCACAAGTAATACAATGGAACCGTGACGAATTGGACCCAACAGGCCTGCGATCTTTTATATTTCCATCAGAGGACTACCTACCTTAACTAACATAGTACTTTTTTTCAAGAAAATAAAATGTCCAGACATCAGCAGTAACGATTTTATTAACATTTATGCAATTTGTGAATTTTAAAAATCGTTATAGCTCCTGAAATTTATTCCGATCAAATTCCAACATTACTGCAAATCCCTGAATTTAAAAATTTAAAACAAATTTGTTTTATAAAATAGTAAATAAACTAATTCATATAGAAATATTATTTATTAAACCTTTTATAAATCAAAAGTATGTATATGAAGAAGAGACATACTGCCGTATTCATAATAATTTTTTTTTATTTATAAAATGTAAAATAGTTAAATTTTATTTGGATATTTGTTCATTAACTCTTTTATAAGACAAAAAAAAAATGATACGGCAGGTAGTCTTTAGATAATAGAAAATAACAATTTTAAAGTCTATTAAATTATTTATAGAATACGTTATTAGAGAAAAGGCTGCAAAGGCATTTGCGTATTCATATCTGGAACTTTACTATGAACATGTTGTTTAAATGTAACAAATATTATTGTAGTGGTTCTTGGTTTGTCGTCACAAAACATCATGGAATCATTGTCATTCAAGTGATTACAAGGACTCATTTATCATAGTTTTGAGTGTTTTCTTGTTTTCTGCAACAAGACTTACCAGCGTCATTTATGTTTGGTTTCCTTTTAAGATGTAGAACAATATTTTATTAATTCTTTTCGCTGGCGATTCTTCGTACAGATTCTCAGAGGTCGAGAGCTTTGGTCTTACAGCATCAGAGTATTCAACGGATGGTGAGGCTTTCGTAAAGTAATTAGTTTTGCATCCATTGATAGACCGGACGGTGACTTTTTTAGTCAAGGAATAGTTTTAAATATTTGGGATCTGCGTATAGTTCACAACGCATTGTATAGACCGCCTTTAATCGTCTACGGCGATAATTCAGTGTATTTGATGCCTTATTCCCTCGATGTTGACTGTAGTATTAAATCAACCTTACAACTTTTACACATCTACAAATAAACATCTGAAACAACGATTTTATCAACAAAATCCAAACAGTTTTTCTTAACTACAAACAAAATTAAAATACAATTAAAGTAAAAAAATTAGGAACTTTTTTGCATCTCCTGAAAAATGTATGCAATGTAACTTAGGGCTTTTTTGATTTCATATGACGATATATAAATTATATTCTAAACAATATTTCTGCATTTTTACTTATAGAGATTGGTTCCTAATTTGAAACATTGTTTCTAATTTTATATATTTTTATTTAAGCTAAAACTCCGTCCAACTGTTAGTTCTAATAGGCACCAGCTATGCATACAATTTAAATATCTTTAACTAAATCCGCTTAGTAGGACTTTATTGTTCTTTTGTCGTCTTTTTTTAAATTTACTTACAATTGTTACATAATCAAAGTCTCAAATTGGAAATGTCATGCTTTAATAACAACCAAATTATTTTAGAACAAACACTCGATATGACCTTAAACCAAAGTGGCACCAATTTTAACCCCTCAATTAAAGTATTAACAACGCCATTATGCTAAGCCTATCGTCAACACATAAACGAAGGCCAAACCAGAAATCCAACTGAACACAAAAGTGTCTGCTTTCTTTAGCGTAAAAATAGTCAAATAGATAAATGCAGAAACTGATACGACGCGATTACTCTATACAAAAATCAAACAAAAGGATATTTTAAACTCAAAGCAAACTTTGGCAACTGTAACAAGAGCAGCGGAAAACTAAAGCACAATTAACAACAAAAACTACATAAACATATCGCAAAGAACACTGTATGGCTGTGAAATTTTAAGAAGAACAATACATTCTAAATTCTAGAAATATTAAAATCGGCAATATAAAATTATGTGTACGCTAAATGAAACTAGATACACAATTTAGTAAAAGCTAAAATACAAAATTTATTGCAAAGGATAATAGAAGCTATTTTCTCTAATTGTCTGTATCGAATCACTGTATTGTCACAAAAAAAAAAAATAAATAAAGCTGAATATATTATTAATATATAATAACGCAGAGGACAAAATTAAAATAATGAGGGATTTACTATTTGTATAAAATAAATAAATTGAAATAAGTAGTAGACGGTCAAATAATATTGCGCTGTATCAAATCAGAATATGATGGTGTACAACTTGATATTGTATTATATTTCCAGGAAAAAAAGTGGAAGTCATTCTTAGGGAATGAAATATTTGTAGATGCTAAAGAATGCATATGTGAATATTTATCACTGCTTAAGATCGATATTATTAAAATAAATTCTGAGGATCAATGGAGAAAGGATTAACACCCAATACATTTTAAGGAAGATTTAAAGCTTTAGCTTAATTAGGGTTTAAAAAAGAACCGTAGCAAACTGGAAATTAAAAGAACATGTAATTAAAAATTTTTCGCTCATACTTAGATTCCGAGTTATGAGTCTCTCATCAAGACATAACACTAAATTTAAATAAAAATAATCAAATTCAAATTACTATTTTCATGCCTCCATGGAAGCAACGAAACTCACTAAAAGGAGCTTCATCAGAACTAATTTTTTTACATACTGAACACTGCGTCCGAGAAGCCTATATAAAATTCATTGGAAATGATCATGATATTTGCAAATCATAATCGTAAGGTCTTGTACATTTCCTTGGAAGTTCTTATTTTCCTTTTGGAAAATAATTTTTTTTTTTTTTTTTTTTTATTTTGGATGAGTTATTTTGAATTTTTATAAAAAAGAAAAGAAACAATTTTTTCAAAATACTTTTAGATAATTGGCAAAAAAATTTTTCTCTTCAAATGATATAGAATATTTTGATTTTATGTTTTTATGTTTGTCAAATAATTTTATTAGAAAAAATTTAATTTTCCTGATGATGCTAACCAAGGGTTAGCGAAATATCGAAAATAAATAATTTAAAAACTTTTTATAAAAAAGACCTGCAGTGTTAAATAATTTATTGCATACAATGAAATTGATAAATCTAAGACTGCTAAAATTTAATTTATAATTACTACAATTTTATTTAAAATTAAAATTTAATAAAATTTCACCCAAGATTTTTCTTCTTTAGACTTTTATGAAAGGAGTATTTAATTTTGTAAGGGAACAGAATATTTCTGCTCACTGAATAAGAGGCGGTTACATTATACAAAGAGAAAAAAAACAAAAATTAAATAAATATACATACGAGTACGTCACAAGAGTTGCATGGTAAATTTCAATTCCTTATGCAATTAAGTATTATTTTTGTAATATAATAATTTGATTTCTGTGTGGGAAAATAAGCTTAATTAAGGCCTTATGTCCATGTCACTAGGTTTCACTAGAACACCTCTACTCGGAGACTCTTAGGGTCCATAGCATTTAGTATTAAGATAAGTCACCAAGAAATTAGTTCAGAGGCTAAAACTAAATAAAGAAATAAAAATAAGAACATGTAAAAACTAAAATTATAAAACCTTTTCCTGTGATGCGTTTACGTTTAAAATACTGTTACAAATATATTTTTGTGAGATTTTATATTTAAGAGTTTATACAAAAATAAAAAGTTAAGTTAATACAAAAAAATATAACACTTTCTAGAAGATTTTTACATGCTTCTCTAAATTATGTTACAAACGAAAGATAAAAATGTATTGGCAATATTCCTTCACTGTACAGCATGTAAAAAAACAGCAATATTGATTCAATATGTAAACAAAGAAGAAAAAGTAAACAATCAACCAAGAACAAAATTTAGGAAGAATAATGATGAAGCTGAATAATATGTACGTTAAAGAAGAAGCCAAATTTTATAAGCCCACAAAATCCATAATGCAAACAGTGGTTGTTGGTAAAGTATACAAATGGAAACCAATGCTCCAGGATAAACGAATGGAAGGATGTTTATTGTTGTATAAAATTAAACAAAAAATAATATTAAAATAATAACAAAAAAAAAATTAAATAACATAAAGAATAGAGTCAGGGAAGCACAGCAAATTGATGAGAATAACACTTAATGCAACCTCTTGTATACGAATGAGCAACATGTCAATATTTAAAATTTTAATGCTGATGTCTCCTGCTGAATTTAAGTAAATGGCTGACTGGCGGTATATTTGGCAAATATTGATATTTGCCATGTCACTGCCTAGACGAGAAAGTTTAATTGTCAACAATTGAAACCGTCTAAATAAATTTTATAACAAATGAAATCAATGCGAGTATAGATTCAGACATACATAGCTGCCACAATGCTGGAGTATTTCTAAATAATAATTCTGCTTTGAAGGAATAAATTCTTAAATCGCTTTACGTATTTAAGCAACAGTTGAGTGTATTGTTCCTTTTTTTAAGAATGACTATAAATTTGTGTATTGAATTTCATTCGACTGTTAAATTTGCAAATTATTTGATGTTTACGTAGAGAGCATACAGTTGACTGTATGATATTTTAATAAATTTCGCGAAGGGACAAATACAAAATTATTCACATGACTGGTTCGTAAAGGTTAAGAAGTGAAGATAAATCTATCACTTCCTAGAGAGCAGTTAGTAAGTATTTTTGAAAACTACTTAATGTTTTGCCACTTTCAATAAAAAAATACACAGAGAAATGACTATAGGCTTCTATATGGACAAGACCTCTGCCTCAAATATACCGCAGTGGTCAGGCAGCCTATACGAAAGCCAAATGTTGAGACCCCTCATATACTGGTATATAAGCCACTGTCCACTATATGCAGCATTCGCATCGATGCCCCGATTGTCGCGAAGGGCGGGGAGGCGACCTGTGTACTGGTGGACCCCGGAGATTGCTGGACTCCGGCGTGACTGCCTCCGCAATAGGAGGGTCTACACTAGGGCTAGGCGGGCAGGCGAGGCTCTACTGGAGGCCCAAGAGTACAAGCGGTCCCGCGGGGCGTTGCGTCGCGCGATTATGGCGAGCAAGAGGGCAAAATGGGAGGAACTTCGGAGCGACCTGAACCGTGATCCATGGGGACTCGGCTATAGGATCGTGGCGGGAAAATTGGGCGCGAGCCGCGCTGGGGTGCAACTGGACGGCGCGCGGATCGATGCGATTGTGGGGGGCCTGTTCCCCACACACCCTCCGCTGGATGGCGAACGTGAGCCCTACGATGATGGGGTTCCACCGCCCTTTACCGGGGAGGAGCTGAGGATCGCCGCCGGGGCTCTTAGGACGGGGAAAGCCCCTGGCCCGGATGGGGTACCGTCGGAGGTGCTCAAGATCCTGGCTGAGAGCAGCCCGGAAGCATTGCGGTCCTGGTGATATGTGGGGAAATACCCATAGACCTCTTGGCGCGCGAGCGATGGGAGGCTTGGAACTCGAGGGGGGAGGACCCTGGTGTTGGTGCTATTGGTCTGAGACCCCAAACTGTCCGGCGATGGCAGGACAGGTGGACCGCGGACACGGTCGGCAGGTGGACGGCAAGGCTCATTCCCTGCGTGGAAGTATGGATTCGGAGGAAATTTGGGGAAGTTAACTACTTCCTGACACAATTCCTCTCGGGCCACGGATACTTCCGAAAGTACCTGTACCGGATGGGCAGGGCAGATGGTCCCGACTGCATTTACTGTAGTATTACGGATGATGATGCAGAACACACTTTCTTCGACTGCACCAGGTGGCATGCTGAGAGAGGTGCAATGGCGCAGCGGGTTGGCGGGTTCGCTCCTGCCACCGTGATAGGGAGGATGCTCGATTGTGAAGACAATTGGGACGCTGTGGCACAGTACGTGGGATACGTTCTGCGGAGGAAGAAGAGGGACCTCGATGCGCTGCTGCATAGCGGGGCCCCCTCTGACGGGGACCAGGCGATACGGGCCGGGGCCATGGCGCCGGCTGCAAACTTGGCGGACCCAGACGTGGGTGATTGAGAGTGGTCCTGATTGGGACGTGGCTCTGGGCCTTCCAGAAGTAATGCGGAAAGCGGTTCCGGGGAGGAATCTACCCAGAGGAGGAGGAGGGAATTTTTTTAGTGGCAACACCACTCGACGCAGAAGACGACGGTCTCTGTAAGTGCGAAGGCATTTTCAACCCTACCTCACACGCCAAAAAAAAAAAAAAAAAAAAAAAATATGCAGCATTATGGAGGCATCGTAATAGACGTCTAGGGCATTGTCGGGAACCTCTGGATCGTCGGACCAGAAGTCCTTAGTCGGTATCTAGATCAAATGTCCTCTGCAGAAAGTTATAAGGGACCATATAGTTGGCCCGAAAAGATCATGTAGTCGACTCATCAGTAAATCTTTTTAAAATTTTCAAAGACTTTCTCAAATTTTGTAGACTCTTATCGCATTTCAGTAGAATTATTTAATGTATAAAAATTTATTGAATTTTTCTCCTAATTTAAAATAAATTTTGTGCCAACAGTTTTGAATTTTCATTCAAATGTTCTCCAAAAAATTTGAGCAAATTTTTAGATATTTTTGTTCTCTTCAGTAATTTGCTTATTCGATTTCAGTAACTTGTGATGCGATTTTATATGCCTGAAAGACCATAACATTTGCAGATATTTATACAGCAGTTCAAATTCCCCAAACCATTCACACCGTTGCATGATTTTTGGTACACTACAGTACATTGCAGTACTTGCTAGAAACCTGTAGTAAGTTCTACCATCAACTCATTGTTCGTTTTGGAACTTGTTACCGTTTTGCTAATTAACGAACGATAAGTTGAACAGAATACAAATTTATTCCAATAACGGAAGGTAACGTGAACAAGTGCGATTGTTTTGTTTCGTCGCTTAAATACAAGTGGTCATCAATTCTTCCTTGTTCATTATTTTCCTTTATGTTTAGTAGCTGTCTGCTGGTATATTTTTTATCTTAGACCAGCATTCCGGGCATTACTTCTCTACACGCGATGCATTGTGCTGCGAATTGAATTTTTTTTCGCAAAAGTTAAATCTTGAAATATGTGAAAGAATTAAAATAAGGAAATATTTTTTAAATGCAGAATATAAAAATACCGTTTAAATACTTAACTTCATACTTCTAGAATTTTTATATGTCTGCAGGCCAGTCAATATCAAGCAATCTTAAACACTTCCTTACAATTTAGGTATAAGGAAGTGCAATTGATTACCCTAAATGTCTTCTGATATTAAAAGTTTCTGTTAGCACTTAATTTCCTTGAATATTTATAAATCCTTTAACTTTATAATTGAATCTTTTCTACATATTTTCCAATAATTTCTTTAGACTATTAAAATTTTTTAAGTAAAACTTTTTGAAAGTGGTGTCAGCTTTGGGTTATTATTTAAAACTTACAAATCAAATATGAATGTGTGAACATGTATTCAATACACTAAGGGTTTTATGTTATTAATACTGTGGGTTTGGGAACATGTGTAAATGACCTTTTGCTTTTCTCTCGACTTGTTATAATAACTGGTTGCCACTAGTTGGTTGCGTAGACAGGGACTGTTAAAAGTCATAAACTTTTTATATAAAAAAAAACATTAATTTACAAAATTACATTATTATTGAAAACTTTCTAAACATGAAGTTTGGTAGATTCTTTAATTTCTATTCATATATATATATATGTATATGCATGTGTATCTCTGTATGTGTTTGTGAAACTAAACAGTATTGTTTCATTTAACGTCCTGGGGTTGGGTTAGGCGTAACCCAGTGAAATTTTATATTCCGTATTTTAAAGATGAGGTTGGCGTGGTCCCAAGTAGACTGCATGTTGACTAAAAAACCAAAAATTTTGTGTTCGTTCCCAGTCGAAGTCATAAAAATATTTCTGATGTCGGTTAGTGAGTCTTTGTGTCAGTTGTTGTCGGAAGGATTCAGAGGCGAAGGCTGAAGAAGAAGGTCACTAGTCTCTGAAGAGCAGCGGCTTCGGCTGATACGAGTCCACAGACATATCAGAGCGCACTCCTTCGTCGGTATTGTGTAGCAGGACCGAAGTAAAATAACTATTAAAAATGGCTGGATGTCCTTGACATCAGCGGTACTGCTTTAAAAAAAAACGTGCAACAGCAGTGTAGTAAGATTGTGGAGCTTCACCACCTCTCATATCGCTTACTATTCCTTTTCTCTACTTATAGTGCAATGTAAGTGTAGGGGTCACCCCTGAGTGGTGATCCAAGATCAAAAAAAGAACGTACGAACTTCACCAAAGACTACGTTTTCATCACAGTGTCTATTTTAAGAGTATAACATTTTTTTTTATATATTTTTTTTGTTGATAGTCTGTATAATACATATAACTCACAGAAAAATAAGGTTAAATTTCTATTGTAAGGTTTCGTTCATTAAAAGTGTCAACATCAAAATCATTACCAAGTTCTTGTCACTTACAATACCATCTCACTCATAAGCAACCAGCTATATTGGCAATGTGCGTTTTTTCCACAAAGGTTTCCCATATTACAAAACTTCACTTATGAAATTACCTAAGTGTGTGGTCCTTCAGATTGTATTATTTTATAATTAAATGAAGCAAAATTACGAAGGTCGGCAGATAGCTGGATGTAATGGTAAAGAAAGGCCCCAGCCCACTTGGGTCCAATTAATTTTGGTCTCATTGTGATACCTGTTATGAAAAGATCTTCCACATGTTGTAGTGTACAGACCAGAGTCTTTGCTAAGAATCGAACTTAGAACATCCACTGCCCACTAGACTACCGGGGCATCCTATGAAGGCAGTAAAAACAAAACGTATTGTTTCTTGTAAACTTGACTTTTTTAATATTCTGCAAAGGCAATAAAATCTCAGATATTCTTAAGCGATTCCTATACTCAAAATTTTGAAATTTTTCTCTTGTAACTTGTAACAATAAACGACTGACGTTGAACCCTTTGTTGGGACATTGACTTGGCAAAATAAGCAAATATCCTTGTATTTACTTTGCAGATTAAATTATGAATTGCTTTTCTTCCCTTTGCTTGGGTTTATGTGAGCTTTAACATATGGCCCAGAATTTAGTTTCAGTGTCATATAAAAATACATGAGCGCTTGGCTACACACACATCGACGGTCATATGCATACGAACAAAAACTAATTTTGCGTTGTACGTCGTGCTTAACACACCACTTTTAATTGATATTTCATTGCTGTAGAAGTGTGTGCATGCTAAATGTTGGTATTTGTTTTTACTATACATACCCAGCAAAACATTTTGAAAAAGGTTATCGATTTTGGAATTGAACAGTTTTGGTGGAATCACGTCTCAAGTGGATTACCAACTTAATGCTTTTAACAAGGCTTGAAAATATATATTTTTATATTTTTATTTAATTTTAATTCAAATAGATGTTATTATGAACGTATTTTGAGTGAATATTATTTAAAATTAAAGCTTCCAATAGTTCTTAATTTATTGATTTTAAAGAATAGTATTTTTTGTTAACTTAAATAAAAATAAAATAATATATATTTTTTGGAACTGATCATATATTTATTTTATTTCTCCAAAAAGTAACTGTTTCTTTTAGTGGTTTAAAATAATTAATGATGTAATTTAGAAATTTATATACTTTTTTCTAAATAACTATAAATTTTGGAAATGTTTTCAGACATTCTAATACAAATAAAAGAACCAGGTCATTAATAATGTATTTAGTTAACGAATAGTTAAATTTAGCAATCACAAAAGTGCCAAGTACTTTTTATAGTAAGGTCTAATTTTTTGCTGGGTAGCTGCCATTATGTATTAAATATATTTTACAAAAAAAAAATAAAACATAATATTAATAAAGATAATTACATTTTGATGCGAAAATTGCTAATTAATGAAAATATTGTATTTTTATATAAACTTATTTTGAAAGTTTTTGATAAATATAAGTGCATTGGTTATACAGAATGTATGAAATAGACAGTAGAATTTTCAATTTACCAACATCGGCAGACTCTAGCGAGTACTGCTTAAAGGCAACAGAATTTAACTTAGAACTTAGATTGAGACGCACAAGTGCACAAGTCCCCCACCCCTGTCCACAATACACTGCATCACACGTAGAAGGGAAAATAATGAAATATTCATATAAAATATAAAAAATATTTATGCTAAAAATTTAAAAAGAGACCAATTTCATCCTGTTTGAATATACAGTTTTTACCCGTTTATTCCCAAAAAGGTATAAATATCAACAAAAAAAAATACAAAGCACCTGTTCACCTATGTTTTGTATGTATTAAGATACATTTTGCTAATGTAGCACTTCCGGTGATATTAGATTATTATTTTTTCCCTTTTTACATATTCATGCCCCTTAACATTCGAGTTTGAAAAAATTAAATTTTTCTTTGACGATCTGCCAACTCTCTACCGAATTTTAAGTTTGAGTTGGATGATGATTATACAGTCCGTCAAGGTACTCACATGATATACACATGTTTCATTCTAAGAATTATAATACTAAACGTTATAATTTAATCAATTTTGTTTAACAGTCACTTGTTTATCTTGAACCAGCACTCAAGGAATAATCTCTACACATGCCATGCATTGTATTGGAACTACAGGAGAGGGGTAGTGAGACAGATGACAAGAGGTAAAGCTTCACTATTCTACAACTGGATAATTTTTTTTTATTCATAACAGTGCTGCAGCGCGTCTGATTTCCAGGAGACGTATTCAATTTTGTAACTGTGTATTTGTTGCCATTTTTAGTAATTATTTTACTTCGCTAGTGCTACACAATACGAACGAAGGAGGGCGGTCTGAAGGGCCTATGGATTGCTTTCATCTGAAGCCGGCACCGTTCAGTGACTAGTGGCTATACCTTCGCCACTGAAACGTTCCGAAAACAACTGACCAAAGACAAACTAACGCACACTAAAAGAAATTCAATATGTTTTCATCACTTAGTTTGAAACTGGGGTTGAACACCGAATTTTTTGGTTTTGTAGTCGTTAAATGGTGTCAGTACCAATCATAATCACAGTTTATAAAATGAAGTTTTTTATAATCTATAGTTAAATATCATATTAAATTTCAATCGTAACAGAAAATTCCGAAAATGGCTGCAAAAGCTATAAGTTGTCTTGTTTAAAAAAATTTTTCAGAAGGCTACACAGCCATAGCGGAGAGACTGATATACAAACATTCACCTTTAAATCGTCTTAGCTGTGAACATGTATACTTTATAGGTTCGGAAATATTGCAAAAATAACAAACAACTATGACAACTATACACACAATATACACTTGCATTACCTACAAATGCAACCTTACCAACAATGGTGAAGGATATAGAAAAGTATATTCAAATTGAAACTGTCAACAAAAGTTTTAAATGTGCAACATCGAGCATGGCAAATGCAACGGCTTTACACATTTTTTCTTTTTGCAAATTTCTTATTCTTAAAAACTTCAACTTCAACTCAAAGTATTTGAAATATTTTATAGCCAAAAGAAAAATAGGAAAACCACAACAAATATTACATATCCTTTTCAGCATTTCTTTACTTTATGTTTTTTTTTTTGTCACAACCATCATCATCAGTTTCTCAATTGCTATATTATTTGTATTTGCTTTAAGTCTCTTCTTTTGGAAGAAAATATAAATACAGATATAAATAAATATTTTTATTATTTAAATCGTAACAAAGGTTAAAAGACTGGCATTTAAACATGATGATATTGAGACGTGCGAAGTGAGAACGGGAATAAATAAAGCAATGCAAGGACAATCTTACTATTGTTGCCCTCAAATGCACATAAAATATTTAATAGCAGCCAAGAAAATGCTTAACTTTTGAGGTAAGCCAACAATTTATTTAGCACTGTTGTGCATGACAAGAGGATATTTTGTATAGTATGGTAAGGTATCAGTGCACTAATACATAGTGAGGACAATGAAAATATTTAAGCCCAACTTATGTCGAATAAACATGAAATCAAGGCATATTTATAAGGGGCATGGAAGCAAAATTTTTGTCAAGAAAGGTTTTTTTTTTGCTCAGTTTTAGAGCAAAATATTCGACTGTGTGACCAAAAAATACGTGGAGCCAAATTACGGCACTCGATTCGAATCGAAATTTTAAGCTAAATATTATTAAAATGTATAAACATCTTTAGAGTTAGTAATTTTTATTGAAGTGTAATTATTACAAAAATATGAATCAATAATTAATTTTTCACAAGAATATGAAAATTAAAAGCGAAAAAACTGCCGAAAAAATATAACTTGATATTTTTTTTTTTTTTATCTGGGACCAGCACTCAGGAGATGACTCCTATACATGCGAAGCATTGTGCTGGAACTATAGGAAAGGGGATAGTAGGAGAAACGACAGGAGGTGAAGCTTAATTAATTATTGTACAGTTCTGCTTTCGCACGTTCTTTGTTTATTCATTTAGCAGTGCTGAAGCTTCGGTTCAGTAGTCATTTTTATTATAGTTTTACTTCGCCGGTGCTACACAATACCGACGAAGGAGGGCGTTCTGATGCGATTGTGGATTGCTATCAGCTGAAGCCGGTATTGTTCAGTGACCAGTGACTATGCCTTCGCCACTGAAACCCTCTGACAACAACTGACACACAACGACACACTAATGCACATCAGAAAAATGCGAGATGTTTATTTTTATTTTAAAAATTTTTAGTCTGAAACTGGGGTTGAACCCATGTCTGTTTTTGGTTTAGTAGTCAACGTACAGAGTACCATCCATCGTGCCATCGCCACCCTCATTGATATTGACAGTATGTGTTAGAGATTATTGCTCAGTAATATCTTCTAGCAATGATTGCAGTATATATATTAGAACACATATTTGTGCGATCTACAGGTTTATATCTCGTGTTTGTAATCAAATTTTACAGTTACCACGGCAATAATTGACAAGGGCTTGTTTACACACGTCGAGTGAGATTTTAGCAGAGAGGGAGAAAGAGATTGGTAGAGGTATAGACTTGAAGGTACTTCTAGCAGCTCCCATAAAAATAGGTTTTTAAATTTTTGTATTGAATTCAAATAAGTAATAATTTAAGCCCTCGAAATTAGCAATATTCTAGAAAAAATACTAATTTCATTCAATTAAATTTTTTTTATTTATTCTAGTTAAAGTGAAACTCAACTGAGGTACGGTCTCCATCTATAATCCAGCCTTAAAAGTTAATTAATACATGTTACTTCGGAGGTACTGCCAACTTTGGATACTCCGCCATATTATTTTATATTTTTTGACAATGATAGGAATACTCTGCATTATATTGTAGCGGAATTAATTGTCAAAGGATAGTGTAGAGAGAAGACTGCTGGTGAAGTTATAAGAACGATAAGTAGAGCTTAATTTTTAAATAATTCGTTTTTTGCACATTTTTTTAAGAATTTGTAAAGCTGAGTTGCTGCATCTGTAGTGTTATATTGGCGCATCAATTTTAACCTAATGGAGAGCCATTTTATTTATTATTTTACTTGCCCGACATTTTATTGTTGAAATACCAATTAAAAGGAATAGTTTTTATATTAAAAACAGCTTAACGGATAGTTTTTGATAAATTTCTTTGCAATTTTTAGACAGATAATATTTTTATAGAAAATTAATTCGACTGTAGATTTTTGCCATTTCAAGGAATTTGATTGCTTAACAATTTCTTGTTATGTGATTTTGTTCGGCAACTTCCACATAAAAATTCTTTGTCAATTCACTTCGTCGTTAGTTTCGCTAACTGTAGCTTTTTTTTACAAATATGTGCTCTAGTTAATACTAGAGGTAGTTAATACAATCCTTAATCATTGAGTTGTAAAAGTATTGCGAGTTGTTGCAGTTATGGTAGCGTCAATAACAATATCAGTGGAAAACCAATATTCCACCTTTAACTGTTGGCTTATTTATAACGCGTGATTGAGTTTTGGAAAACTTAGACTTTTCCAAAAGCAAACTTCCACTTTTGTGGCAAAAGTTTTTTTCTACGATTTTATCTAGAATTTTTATCTCTCATAGTTACTCATTAACTTTTCAAGTCATACAACCACCGCAATCGAACTCAGTTTAGCCATTATTTCGGTTTTATTTTCTGTCTCGCTTTTTTTTATGCTCTAAGTTTTTTGTTCTAAATGTTCTGTAACAGATATCCAATCCAAAGAGTTACTCTTAACTTTAACCTGGTAATAGTCACGATGCTCCAAGTTACAGATAAGAATTCAAATATTCTGTTGAAGTGTGTGTGTAATTTATGAGGTCCTACGTAAAAGTATTTTATTTTTGAAATACTAACCTAACGACGGTTTTAAAAGGAAAGATAAAATATATTTACTAAAACTATCCCAAATTATAAGCTTTCTACAACTTTTTGTTGGGATTTTTGTTTTAGATTTAACAAACGAACTTAACCTTAATTGGCTGTTGGTTGTTTTGTGGTCGCTATTCCATAATGATAGAAGTGAGAACAGAATAAATTATTAATATTTTTAATAAAATTTTTTTATTATACAAAAGGTGTATATAATTTTAAAACTGGTAATAAACTCGTTCAGTAAAGTAAGTCGTTGTTTAAAATGGTTTTCGTATCATGCATATTCTAAACGCAAACAAAATAATTTTCCAATTTTGAAATTCTATAGATATAAATATTTGTCGAATATATTCTAAAAGAATTAAAATTTTTAAGAGAATTATATTATAATTATATTATTATATTATTATATAAACAAAATTTTAATTAAAACTTTTGTAATATCAATTAAAATAATTATTTACACTTGTAAAGAAATTAATAGTATCAATTAAATTTTTATTGTCACTTTAATTAATTTTAAGTTAAAATTGTAATAATAATAAATAAAAATTTAATTAATTATTTTGAAGTTTTTAAACAAGTTTTTATTACCAAAGGAAATTTTTTTAATGCAAGCCGAATATTTATTGAGTATTAATTTCTATATGTATACAATGTACTGCGTCATTTTGTGCAAAAAATATAACTGATTTATTCACTAAAGTATTGAGCAAAAAAAAATTAATTAAAAACTTAATTGAATTGATTAAACTTCTAATTGAAAAAATTAAATTTTTAGTGAAAAATAAAAAATTATCGTTTTCTGTTTGTGGGTTGAAAGTTTCGACGCGTCATGAAAAAAATCATTGTATTTTAAATGAAATTTCGAAAATAACTTGCTCTTTTGCTTATGAACTGGTGGTACTAAAAATTTTTTCAAATGTTAATGTCTTCTTCTTCATTTCTTATAAACTTTCCAAGCTGCCTTGTCATATTAACGTACCAGCATTTCATGGTCTATAAGTCTCTTGTTAATGAACTTGACTTTTTCTTTTGTGCTCTTTTTTGTTTTAATTGATTATATTTCTACCAAGTTGTTCTGTAATAAATGGAAGTTTTTAGTTTTTGTTGTTTGATAGTTTTAAAGTTTGTGATTGTTTTCCAATTTTCTTTTACGATTCTTGTTTTGTTTTGAGAGCAAAACTTGTAGTTGGTTTTGTTTTTTTATTTTACTGGTAAAAGAGATCTGCAACAACTCCTCCTGTTTTGCACCTCATTTTCATGCAGATTTTGCTTGCTGTTCTTGTCCATTTCGGTTTGAAAACTTTTATTTGTATTTATTTTATTTCGTAGTGATTTTCTTTGTTTTCCTTTTTTTCATGTACGGTTGCACATGCATACCTTCTTTGTATTAAATTGACGAATGACAGCCATGTTAAGTCGGAATCTTATAGCATTGTTTTTAAAATTTAGACTGCGGGGAAGTGCTAAGTTACTCCTTAAAGTGTTGACAAATATTTTGGTTTTATACAAAGAAAACCTAATGATTTACAACATTAAAATTATTATCAAATAAATTCAAAAAACAGCTTAAAAGCTGGAGGAAAAAAATTGAATAATGAATATTAAAATAAAATTTAACTTATAAAATCGCTTGAATTTATATTCAGAGCACATCAGAAGAACTCTAATTTCATTATAATTTCAACAGTTTGTTAAAGAATAACTACGCACTCAACAGACAAAAATCAGTGTACACTTTTAGGGTGTTTCAATGACGATGCAGTTATATGCGTATTTAATGGCAATACGTGCGTGTGGACTACACATGAATGAGCGCGTACGCAAATAGGCCCACAAGTTAAGGAAGCGAAGGCCAAATAACACAGTCTGACAACGGTTTTCACATATGGCTTGCGCCATATGCATGTTACTAACTCGAGCATTAATTCGCATACACGTGTACGCACAGATTGTTATAATAAAATGAAATCTTCGTGTAGATGTGCAAAGTTTTCAATTTAAATTTAAAGTAGTAAAAAATTGCACGTTCTGCTGAAGCGAATAATATGAAAGATAAAAAGAAAAGAATACATTTGCGAAAACATTTATAAAAGATGTTCTCTTGTTTTTCTTAACAACAAGTAAATGTATTAAATTAAAGTAAGATTCAATGAAATGAAATGAAAAAATACGTGGGGTCTCATGAAGTGTAGAGAAAAAAAAAGGTTTTAGTAAAATACTGAAATATTAAAATATTGTAATGAAATGTTGAAAAAAGTGTGTGAAAGCTTCAGATTTGTATTCTTAATATGATAAGTTTTAAAATAGCAATTTACTTTGCCCCTTGCTTACAATAGAAATAAGCGTTATTAAAGCGTAATGGTTGTAAGACATTATTATTATACCATTTGGAACACGTTCACAATAGGGCGGCTCAAATTGTGTGAATGAAGAAAAACTTAAAAGTCGTATAGCAAAAATAAAATCTAGGGAGAATTCTAAGATCCACATAAATATTTGAACGCACACTAATGAATTACTTTGTTTTCGAAACAAAAAATGTGGTCTTCATATATATAAAAATACCATAACTTTGTCAACTTTCAAACGATTTTAATAAATGCAGTCACATTTTAGGAATATTAAGAGAGTGTTCTCATGAAAACTCTTAAAAGCTTAGCAAAGTGTGCATTTTCACACTCTCGTAAATTAACTATCAAAAATTGTATGGAAATTTATTTGCACAAACTTTGTAAACTTCGCAACTATTTTCACTCGTAAACTTGTGCTTGTTCAATTGTGCATTTAGTAAAACAGCATGTCATCACTTTTTTTCCTTAAAAATCCTAGTGTTAACTTATCACAAATACCAACTTCTGCAAATAATCTGAGCAATTAAGTCTTTCGCGTATCTTAAGGAATTTTTAACATCAAATTACAATTTCTAGACACAATTTTTAGTTTTTCGTATTTTATTTAATTTATTTTTATATTGACGTTTGCTAAAAGTGATTATGCAGATCGAACCTGCATTATCTCCACTTACCTAAATTCCAGTATATTTTAGCGATTTTCTGACAAGTTTGCTTCATGATACAAATCTCGCAAATATGCGCCACCCTATTGAACATTCTTTGTCTTTTTTCAAATTTTTTTCGAAGGATTTACTAATAATTTTTTTATAATTTATTATTTTCCGACATTTTTTCATGTTGCCCAATTCAGGCAACTGTTTTTTTTTAATTTTTAAATATCGTAATACACAGCAAATGATCGATAGCGCAATGTTTGGATCAAGAAAAAAACACTTCATTGAGTAAGTATATCTCACATGGAGTGGTTTTTTTTATCTTCGACCATCATACAGGAAATAACTCCTTCACATGCGCTTAATTGTGCTGGAACTGGAGGAAAGGGATAGTTAGAGAAGCTTAGAGAAGATAGATAGTTGAAGCTTCATTCTCTTACAACTCTGCTTTTGCATGTTTCTTGTTTATAGCAGTGTTGCAACGCCTCTAACGCCAGGGTGACTTATTAAATTTTGAAGCTTCGTTTTAGTAGTTATGATTAGTAATTATTTTACTTCCCCGGTGCTGCACAATACAAACGAAGAAGGGCGTTCAGATGTGGCTGTGTATTGCTATCAGCTGAAGCCGGTACTGTTCAGTGACCAGTGACTATGCCTTCGCTACTGAAACCTTCCGACAACAACAGGTACAAAGCGCCACTAATGCACATTAGAAAAAATACGAGATGTTTTTATGATTTATTCTGAGAAACTGGGGTAGGTAGTACTCAGTAAATTTTTGGTTTTGTAGTCAAGGTGCAAATAGACTAGAACTAACCGTCCGTAGGCAATAATTGTGTTTAACCCCCTATGTACCCTAAATCAAGGATGATGATGACATCTGCCAGTTATGCCTGGAATATGCTAAGGTGGTTGTGCCTGAACATCTCGAAATATACTAGGAAAGTAAGCAGCTAATGTAAAAAGCAAATAACTCATCAATCAGCCTATGATTATTAAAACAGACACTTGCATCAGATTGGAAGATAACAGAGAGAGGAAACTGAAATGAAAATATTAACAATATCTGGGAAATCTATTAAATAAAGTACAAGGTTTGCTGGCAGCATTAAAAAATACAATTTAGTAAATACAGTGTATTAAATGAGCAAGCAAAAAAAATATTCTAACATGATGGAGGCAGAAATACATGTTAAGACTTTTAACAACTTCCTTCAAAAAGTCTTATTAGACAGAAAAAATATATGTATAAAAAAAGTTTAACGAATACACAGGCATATGCTGAGATTTTAAATTTGTGTGTGAGAGCAGTGTATGCACGTGTGTGGTTGTTCATGTGACTACATAAACATGTTCGTGTCTGTTTGCTTAACGTTTCTTAAGGGAGCTTGATGATGTGTTTATATGGATGTGTTTCATGTTTTTTCTACTCCAACATTCTGAAAGAACAGCAACATCTGCTAGTCTGTTTTGATAAAATGATGAAGAATAAATGCACATTGTGAAAATAAAAGCAATAATATTGAGATGATTTACAGAAAATGGCTTTGTTTGCCTGTTTGCTTACGTGTGTTTCTGGGTGTGTTTGTTTGAAACACTCTGTTTAAAAACTCGCCTGTGTGTTACTACCTTGAAGGAATGCCGGCCTAAAGTAACTCCTAGTCACAAATTTTGTGGCATAAATTGGTGACATTGTCGACAAATCGTCTACACTTTTTACTTTGCAGTTTGTGTGTAGAGAAACTTTTAACAGCTGAAAGCATATGCTTCTTCTTTATGGTTTTTTTTAATTGTTTCGTTTTGTTGAAAATAAAAGTTTTTTATTAAAAAATGCCTTAAAATGTCATTTTGTATAAAAATAGAAATAGTAAGAATGATGAAATAAATTTTAATGAAAGTTAAACTTTAGAGTTTTTGTGTAGTCTATCGAAGATTTTGTTTTATACAAAATTGACTTTGATGGAAACCATTGGCTATGTTCTGTAAACCGAATCCACAAAATTTTTTCGTTTTTAAATCACTCGTTTTTAAATCGACTCGGTTTACAGAACAGGAGGGAATGAAAAAATGTTACATAGAAACAGCTTTCTTCGCAATTTGTTTGAAGAAACTGTTGCCTATATTGCAGGCGGAATGTGTGGAGGAACCGCTTCCAGCAACAGTTTTGTTGGGCTAAGATCAACAACAAGTATAAATCTGAAAAGTTTTCCCCGGGAATAATTGCCACATATGAAAACTCAGTTAAGGAAAGTAGAAAAAATTTTAAAAAATATGACGAAATTAATTTGGGTATAGACATCGACGGAATCCCATTATTTAAAAGTCCGCGAATCTAGAAACTCGGCAAATGTTTTTCAAAAGAGTTTTAAATATTAAATAGCCCTAGAAAATCTCTGCTTTCAATATTCGCAAGTAGTACTTCTAGTGCTTTCTCTATGACATGCACATGTTAAATCGCTATAGCGCAGAATATTGTAAAGGGTATAGTGTGACAGTAGTTATGTCGTTACATTGGCTACATATGTACCCAAAAAAAGTACATAGTCAGTAATCTTAGTGTCTATAGTAAATCTCTGGTTGCATTATCCACTGATGCCCCCAATAGGACTACCTAGTCAGTAGTTCTTATAGAACTAATGTTTTCTCAAAGATACGCACATGTTAAATGTCTATAGAAAATTACATTGCCTGTGGTATATTAAGTCAGTAGTACTGGTAACAATGTCAGTAATGAATCTGTGCTGTTTCATTAGAAACATTTCCTACAGAGTAGTTGTAGCTGTATGTGTGTGTGTGTGTGTGGTTGTGTTTGTACGAACGTTTGGTCGGGTATCGCATGTTTGATATTGGAAATTGCATTTGTAATAAATGTTATTTCGTCGTATCAAATACACAGATGGGTATTCTTAAGACACATGATTATTGCGTGTTTTACAGCAATAATCGTTCCAAACAACAGCACATGATTATGACAATATAATTAACAACAAAAGAAAAGTTTAAGATAAACCGTTCTCTATACGCATATGGAAACAATTTGATACAATTTGATTTGAGTTGTTGTTTCTAGCACGTATATCAATGTAGTTGTGCAAAATGATATACTGTGATAGTGGTTAGTAAGAGTTTGCTTTAATTTATGTAAACGTATTTTATTTATATTTAAATTAACCAATAATTTATCATACTTCAAAACATTTCATTACACATTGGGTAGCTCTTTGCAGGAAATTTACTAAATTTGCAAATTACCTAACAGTGAGAAAATATCTCAATATTTATTTTGAAAAGGGCGGTATTTAAAATTCCTGAAAATTAATAATAAAAAAGTTAATTTTCAAATTTGAATAAATGAAAGTTAAAACTAGAAGAACGCCGCTTCGACAATTTCTAATTATTTTTAGCAGGGATTACGAAAATAATTCCTTAAATCAGCTAGTAGAATCGTGTTCCATCATACCAATATCAAAGAGTATTACCGAAAAATACGTGTCGGTTTGATATGTTGAAAATAAAAAATTTTGATATTCTACTTTCTCTCAACATACCAAGTATGACCGTCTAATAGCCGCTTTAGTTTTTCTCAATCCATGTAATTTTAAAATTCAGATTAACATCTTCATTTGATTATAATTTGCTTTTACCAAAAACTTTACAAATATTCCAATGATGCTCTTTCCACTTCATTACTATTATTTTTTGGTTACTATATCATCAGCACTTACTTTAAATATCGTTTAGGGAAGTTTCCTTTTTAACTGACTTAAAGAAAGAAGTGATTCTCAATTTGACTGTATTTTTAATTTTTTTTTTATCTTGAACCAGTACTCCGAGAATGATCACGACACATGCGACACATTTTGCTGCAATTAGAGGAAAGGGATTGTTGTAAAGATTGCATGTAGTGAAGGGATAGATAGAGAGATGAAAGCTTAATTTTTTACAACTATGCTTTTTGCACGTTTCTTGTTTTTTTTTTCTTCTTTCTTAGCAATGTCGCAGCGTCTCTGGTGTCAAGAAGACGCATTCAATTTTTAAAGCCTTATTTAGTAGCCATTTTTATTAATTATTTTACTTTGCCAATGATGCTACACAATAGCGACGAAAGAGGGTGCTCTGATGTTACTTCTGGATTAGCATCAGGTGAAGACGGTAATGTTCAGGGACCAGTGGCTTTCCCTTCGCAATTGATACCTTCCGCAAACAATTGACTCAAAGGCGCACTAATGAATATCAGAAAAAATTAGTTTTTCTGATTTAGACCGATACTGGAGTCGAGCCTAGGACATTTGGTTTAGTAGTCAACGTGTTAACGCCACCCCAAAAAAAATTTAACTAAAATTAAATAAATAAAACTGACCCTCGAACTTCTTTTGTGCGAAAACATTTTAACCTTTAAAAAAGCCATAATTGATTTGACATTTTTTATCGGTCTGAACTTGAATTTGAAGGTGAATTTCCATTTGAAAAAATTTGTGAATTTTGGGCATCAGGAAAGAGACACTTTGAAGGGACAATTTATAGAAAACTGGCAAGTAAATATAAACTGCTGCTTAGCGTTCTAATTTAAATAAATAAATTTGTTATTTAACATATAGTACAGAGAAAATTGGAGTAAACATCAAAAAAATGTCTTAAATATAACGAAATAGGAGATTTCGTCTTTCGTGGAAAACTTTTCATGTGGCAAAGCAGTGATGAAGAAAATGAAAGTGATTGCAAAGGAGATGGCATTGAAGATGCGGATTTTCTCTGGCCTTTAGACGAAATAGATGTAGATCTTTTGGTCAATTGGCTGAGTATTTCTCAAAAGGTTACTACGAAAATGTTCCTCCTGCAAAACCTTCATTTATAGTGTTACATCCTCAGTTTACCCGGGCCCAAAAAAAAAATAAAAACGCACAAACTTTCTAACTCATGATGATCGTTGTGATCAATTCAGGCATTGGTGCACTTTTTCGAACCGATCAAAATATCAGGTTGTAAATCAGAAACGCAAAATTTTGTGGAAAATATCAAATTATTTCATATAATTCAACAACCAATAAATATTTTTAAATTTCCCCAACGACCCTTAGTATGCCTGTGAACGTTTTTTAATCTCAACCAATAGAGTGTAATTTCAAAAATCATATAATGCAAATAAATAAACCTCGTACATGTCCGATACCGCCTCAATGCGGACTATATATTTTTACCTAAGCTAGTGCTTTAATAAAAAAATATATTCAGATTCGCATAGCCCATCCAGAAATTGAAAATGTGGCATTAGCGGGTTAGCCTACGGTACTTCATTTCACTTTGCATTCACTATAAAATCTCGTCCTTTCTTCCCAGTTCAGATGATACATGAAAATATCTGCACTTTATTTTCAAAAATCCAGCTTAACTTTGACTTTTGCGCATGACTAGTCAAACTTTTCACACCTCCGGCTATTGAATTTATATTTAAACACATGCATACCTCAATTTCTCTTGTTCCAGCATACGATACTTTGTTGAAAATAGAGAAAACATTTTGCTTTTAACAGAGTCTGTGGGATATGCTTGTGTGTATTTGCTAACTACTTCATATGTACTAATTTTCTTGCTGCATATGCTGTAGTTGTCTGCCTTTTTATTTTCATATAAACTTACACGTTTTCAGTATTAAGAATATATTAACTAACTGATGTTCGTTGTTTACTATTTTGTTTTCATTTTTCTATGATTTTATTGAATTTTCTTTGTAATGAAATTTCCATAAATCTCATTTCAACTATGCTGAAAGTAATAATTACGTGCAAGATTGAATTTTAATTTAATTTGTTGATATACATGTAAAATTACTTTAACGAAAACCAAAAGGAAAACTTACATGTATTAAATAATGAAAACATAGTTGAGCATTAAAATAAAACGCAAAAATAATAAATAAAAATTAGAAGAAATTATAGGAATTATTTGATTTAAGTACGACGAATATTCGCCTTTTGCTGAATTTAGCTGCTGCTGCATATTTTAAAAAATTCCAATGTAATATTAATATGACGAAATGTTAATTAAAATCATGTTAAATTTCTGCAAAAATAATGAACTGCTTTAAATTTAAAATTTATTTTTTTTTTTTTTTTGTCTTGGACCGGCACTCAGGGGATGACCCCTACACATGCGATGCATTGTGCTGGAACTAGGAAATTAGGTTATGGGAAGGAGGATAGAGGGAATAGTGTTTATTGACATTTGATTTAAATCTTCCCAAGCTAAAAGTGACAGGAAACACCTCTGCGGGTAGTCTATTCCACATACGTGCCGTTCGGCCAAAAACGAATTTTCCCTGTAATGCGTAGTGCGAGTCGCCGTCAAATCGACCACAAATGGATGCGCTCTTAATGATGATCGCGTCGTGCGTGCGAATGACCGGCTTTCGGGAACAAGTTCCCTGATTTCATTAGAACACATCCCATTATAGTAACGATAGAACAACGAAACGCACCCCACGTTGCGACGATGCTCAAGAGAGTCAATAGAGTTGGCTACCCTACTGTCTCCTATGAGTTTCTTCGCCCTTTCTTGTACACGGTCGAGTAACTTCAAAATAGTATTTGAAGCACCGGTCCATACATGACATCACACTGAATTTTCATGCCAAGAACATCAAGAGCTTCTGATTCCTCAATGTTTATGCCACCCATTATTACAGATGAGGCAGCGTGATCGTGCATACGGCGATGGGTTAGCATGCAGCATTGGGTCTTTTGGGAATTGAAATCGACCCTGTTCGCGTGACCCCATTCCAATATTCTCGTGAGGTCACCTGTTAGCGAATCATTCATATTCTGCCGCGTCGCCGCGATCATAGTTGATATCGGCCTACGATCAAATGAATATGAATGGCAGATACTGCTGTCATCTGCGAAAGAGTGGATAGGGTTTGAAGTATGACATAGGAGGTCATTAAGAAAAATAAGAAATAGGGTAGGAGAAAGAATAGAGCCTTGTGGTACCCCTGAATGGATTTGAAAGGAACAAGTTGAGATTATTTATTATTATTTTATTGATAATTTTAAAATACTGAACATAAAAATAATACTGGAAAATAATTCAAGCAAAAGATTCATAATGGCGAGCTAGCGTATACAACAAAAATTAACAAAACAATAAATTTAAAAGAGGACACCGACAATATAACAATAACTATAGAGTTAGAAAAAGAATATTTTAAAATTAAATTTAATATAGAATAATTCAAAAAATTAATTTCTGAAAAATAAATGGTTAAAAACTATATTTTAATTTAAATAGTCGACACCTTGAAAAAGTAGACAACATATCTAACAATATATAATAATTGTGAAGGGTCCGTAGCAGTATAATTTATTATATACACAATAAAAAATATTTAACAAATAACAAACAACGCAACATGTCTCTGCTTAAAGTAGAACAGGGTAATAAGCAAAAAACAAAACATGTGTACACGATTAATGGAAACAAAAATCAAGTAATGCCAAGGACTATTGTAAGTTAGAGATAGTAAATTTATATATTCATTTAGAAGAGAAAAATATAACGGGAAAACAATTCTCGAATTATATTTACAGAAAATAATAAATATTTTAATTTAATACTTTACATTTACTGATAACCACACACTTTTGACAAAACACGAAGAACGCTGAAGATCAAAGTGAAGCAACATTCGAACATAGTTGAATGTATACTGATGAGTTTATATTTAATTATTAAACATAAATTAATAAACATAACTCTTTCTGACTCGCGTTAAATTCAACATTAATATTAATGTCGTGTTAAATTAACAACAAAATAATATTGATTTAATAACGAAATTTAATTTTGTTTAATTTTTCTACAATTTTGATTCGACATGATGTGTCACGTTGTTTTAAATTTAATTTAATGTTAAATCGACTAGGTTGATAAATTAAATTGACATTACTTAAAGATATTTTAAATCGTGTTGTTTACATAGAAAATCATGTTGATTTAACAAGATGCAAAATTGATACCAAAAATGTTATATTTATATGACCTTTGTTGGTTTTTACAAGAAATTTATCTTCCTTTTTTCTTTCTATCTCCTTTGGAGAGGATTCGCCCCCTAACCTAACATAATTATCAGCGAATTAACACCGACAATCATTTTTTTTCTTGTCTAAATATTTCGTCACCTAGTTCGGTTGTAAATGTTATAATCTATATAGAAAGAAGTTGTTAAATGGAAATAAAATATAAAAATCTATATTCCTGACCTCCTTTTAATAATAATTATTTCTAATTTAACAAACTTAAGGGGTTATTGTTCTTTATAAGTATTAATAATATTTATTTTTCAATATTTCGCTACTCCTTTGAGTAACTTCGTCACTAAAAACTATATTTATTTAAATTAATGCAATAAATTATAAATTTTGCTAATTGGTTCAGAAGTACTCTTTTACATTAGATTTTAATTTTTACTAAAATTTTATTTTGGGCGCCTATAACAAAAACGTACGTATGATTAATATTAATTTTTATATGGTGCTCATATGCTCTGTTTCTCCATGCAATTAATTACGTTTTCTTAAACAGCTACAAACTTGTTCCATTATAAACTTTAAAATAAACTAAAAATGTCACCTTCCCGTCCACAATCTACTTAAACGCGTACAGTTAATTCAAATTTATCGCTTTTATTTTGTAATGGGAAACTAAATAGACGAAATAAAAAGCAAATTAACACTTGAAAACATTTGGAATACGCAAAACATATGAAATTTCAATATGCAAATTGTAGCCTGTTTAACTTTGCATGTTAAACAAATTGTATTACCAGCTTAAATCGTAATGCACAAAATTCGTTTGGGCAGCAATGGCAGCCCCATGGATGTCTGAAAACATACAGCAACATGTTTGTTTTCCTTAACAACAAACAGACATACGTACATATGTATCTATAGATGCATACATACTATGTAAGTAAATTCGTACATGCGGGTATTTGTCGTATGTTGCATCATGTCTGACAAAATATTTGTTTGGCTGCGCGCAGAAATAAAATAGTCAAGTTGACGATGCAGCAGTTGAGTGAATTTTACAAATGTCACTTTGTATGACTTTCACTTTGTTGCACTTACGCAATTTCGTGATAAGTAATGGCTTAAAGAAACCATGAGTAAATTTTGATGAGTGGTTAATGCAGCATCAAATAAACACTACACCGAAAAAATTTCAAGATCTTTCCTTCAATCATCTTTTTTTAAATCAAAGACAATGCATATATACGTATGTGTGTGAGAACGGGTACTATACTTAGCACGTGAATAGACATTGGCGGTAAGACTAGAATGTGCAACACTGTCACAGGAGTAAAAGGAGTGATTGGAACAAAGATCTGTAAATTATATAAAATTTTCAGTAAATTATATACAATTTAAAGACTAAAAGTGCTGAATGAAATCATTGTACATGAATTAAATAGTATCAAGTTTGTAAAACAGTAGAAGATATTCATAAATTAAATAAACACAAATACAAATTGAAAATTAAAAAGTGCTTAATAAAGTTTATTATTTCATACATGTATTTCATCATTTATGTATGCATATGTTCAGAGTAGAACTCGAGAAGAATTATTTAATACTTTTGTATGTCCGAAATAACACTCATACTTTCCTCACTCTGACAAAATTTTGTGCAAAAAAAAGTGACCAATTCCATGTCCAGAAAAATTTTACTAAATTTTCGAATAGAAAAGTGCAGTTTTTTGCTTATTTCTTAGTTGAATAATTGTGTTAAGCAAAGAAATTTCTATGAGATGAGCAATATATCAAGGCGAATTAAGATTCATGATTCATCTTAACCACTCGAAGGTATTTGATACGCTATCTTTAATCACTAAATGAGAATTTCCCCTCTTTGAGAAGTGCAGAGAACAATTCTTGGACCATTCGATTCCTCGATCTAAACAAAGAATTTGTCCAGAAATTTTTCAAACTGAAAAAGTAATATGTTCACAATTCCTGTATTCCTTTCATCTTAAAATCTCCTTAAAAATGGAGATATTTTTATTCCCACAGCAGTTCCAAACTATTACATATTGCAGGTCAGAATTTTTTGGGCGGGGCAAAACAACAATAATTTGATGAATTTCTTTATGTAATATCTATTCAACTCAAGTGCTTTTAATAGTCGACCTCATTGGTTATTATTTGTTTGGTACACAGTTACAGTGATAGTAAAAATATTAAATACACTAAGAATTGTGGCTTTGCAGAAAAGCAAATATTTTAATAACATTTCTACACGAGTTAAATTTAAAAAAAAAATAAATAAACTGTCTCATAAATAGTGAAATATACAGGGTGAACAAATTTGAGGTTACGAAGTAAATTGGCTTTAAAATGATGAAATATCAAGAATGAAGCTGTCATCCTTTATCATTTATATAGGAAAAAGTTGGGAAGTTTTAACCATGGAATGCTATACTCTTGAACAAAAATTTTTAATTATGAGAACTTTACTGTATCACTTTGTAAAATTCGAACTGCTTTTCCAAAACAATATGCTCATAGTGGCCGTAATAATGCAAACATAGCCGAGAATGAGAATGAGCCTGGAACATCAACTCGTCGACGTTCGCAACAATTGGGCATCACCCAATTTTGCATTTAACGCAACATTTTACATAAAAGTCTTTATATTCGCGCTTATAAAGTTCAACTCGTACAAAACGTTTGCGAATTGGCTGTTTGAAAAACTGAACGAAAACAGCGCATTTTTCAACAAAATCTTCTTCAGTGGTATGGATCATTTTCAATTGGGCGGTTATGTAAAGAAAAAAAAATTGTTGCATATATGGCTCGCAAAATCCACAAACAGTCCTCGAAAAACAATTGCATCATGATGTGGTCAGGCGACATCAACGGCCCAAATTTTTTTGAAAATGAGCAAGGAAACGCCGTTACCGTGAATTCTCTGCACTACCAAACCATGATACTTGATTTTTTGTGGCCACAATTGTCTAAAGTTGACATCAATGACCTTTGGATTCAACAAGACGGCTTCACATAGCCGGCCTAACAATTCAATTATTCTATGAGAAATTTCCCGGTTGACTAATTTTTGGATTTGGCGATGTCAATTGTCCGCCTCGTAATTTAACGGCGCTGGATTTTTTTCTCTGGGACCATTTGAAAGACCGGGTTTACGTGAACAAACCACAAAAATTTGACGCTTGGAAAGATGAAATTCGGCGCAGCTTCGACGAGATAAGCGAAGCTTTGTTGCATAGTATGCGTGAAAAGAACGGATGTCTGCTGACGTGCTAGAGGTGGATATTTGCCCGACATCATATTCTATTATTAATTCTCATATTTATACTTTACATTGGTATCAATAAAATTTGTCAAAAAAAGTTTATTTTTAACCCAAATTTTTACATTTAATCACTAAAATAAATATAAACTTCGACATAAAATTTATAATTTTGTTTCCGATGTTTATATCGTCAATTTCTCGTGCTAAATGCCATACAATGTGTTGAAATATAAAAATAAAACTACTTTTCCTAAGTAATAATAATATATCAAATAAGTATATCAAACAAGATTTTTCTTAGCAGAGAAGAGATACAAGGATAAAGCATAGCATACCAACCATAACCGTCTATTCTAAATTAAATGCGTATTTATTTTCATTCCAAAGGCAAATTACTGAGACATATTTCAATTTTAGTCTCCGACTGTACCTATGCGAATCTTTGTGCATAAAATTTTACATTTAACTCGCATATCCCTTTTTCCAGTTACTGTAATGCCATTAACGACTGAACGGAAAATAAAAGGAGCAAATGAAAAGACAAAAAAAAAGAAACCTGTGTATATGTTGTTGTTTACAATTACACTTGCCTTGACATTCAACTCTTGATAGCAGCAGTAAAAATAACAACAAAAGCAACATTAAAAACACATCAACAGGACACTCACTCATCTGTAGTTTTATTATGGTTATTGCGTTTCATTGCGTGATGTTGGTCACTTTTGTAACGTTTTTGTTTAAGTGACATTTTTACTGCTGTTGTTGTTACTTTTTTTTTTTTGTTTTCGACCATATACAAACATTAAGCTTGAGGGTATTTTACTCTTTAGTTTTATTCTTTTGCTTTTTGGAACAACAACAACAACAACAAAAATATTGTGTCATTTTTGTCCACTTAATTCAATTGTTTCAAACACAATCATGCTCTTTGTGTGGAAAAGTATGTGTATATGCGTGTGTGTTTGTGTGCGTGTGTTGTGTTTGTGCCAGCTCTTTTTTATATATTTTTTTACATCTCTTGTTTATTTTTTAGTTGCTTCTTGATTATTTTACTTTACACTTCAACAATTTTTCGTTTGGAATTTTTTTTCTGACATGTTTGTGCAGTTTGATGTGTGATAAGCAATAAATATGTCTGTTATTTCAAGTAGGAAGGACCTCTTGTTAGCTTTATCCCTTTACTGTGAACACTGTTTGAATACCAAATGAACAAATTGTTTAGTGGTTGGGTAATTTGAAAATAATTATGAAATTGAAATATTTCTTTCTGCTTATTTTTCTTATTTGATATAGAAATGTCAATAGTACTATATATTATTCGTCTCAAATATAATAGAAAATGGAATATACCTGTCATGTATGGACTATTTTGAAGTTACTCGATCGTGTACAAGAAAGGACGAAGAAACTCATTGATAGAAGGGTAGCCAACTCTATTGACTCTCTTGAGCATCGTCGCCATGTGGGGTTCTAATGAAATCAGGGAAATTGTTCCCGAAACCCGGTCATTCGCGCGCACAACACGATCCTCGTTAAGAGCGCATCCATTTGTGGTCGATTTGACAGCGACTAGCACTACGAATTCCATGGCCGAACAGCACGTATGTGGAATAGACTATCCGCAAAGTTCTTTCCTGTCACTTTTGACATAGGAAAGTTCAAATAGAATGTCAATAAGCAGACGCAGCATATGTGTAGGAGTCACACCCGAGTGACGGTTCAAGAAAAAGAAAAAAATTTATTGAAAATTAGATTTGAAATTGAAAAAAATAAAATAATATGGAAACTAACTTTTTGATCTTAAGCCATCTTTAATGTACCTATATTGGTTACAAGTTTCATTAACATTATTTTACTTTAATAATATTTATCCCTGGTTTTAGCAAATTTTTTAGACTATAAAATGTTATTTGTATCGGAGAAAATTTGATATATTTGTCAGATTTTATTATAGTGTAAACTGCCTCATCTTCTCATTGTTTATGGAAACCATCGAATTACCAATTAATTAAAAGACGTTTCTGATGATGTTGACATATCAGTCGGCTCGTGTCATGCAATTTTTTCGGAAGTTTTGGGCACGAGACACGTGTCAGCAAAGTTTGTTCTGAAACTTCTGAATTTTTATCAGATTGTGAGAAATTCTTTAGCCTTTAAGGAACATGACAAGCGAGCCTGGGTCATCATATTCAACGGATTTAGCCGTACGAAAAACTCCTATGAAAGGACGAAGATTTATAAGGCTTGATGAATTAAAAACTGCATCGTTGGATGAGCTCAAAGGTATACCAAATTGTGCTTTGTAGATGGGAAAAACCGTCGGCACATTGTACCTAAGGGATACTACTTTGAAGGAGACAATATAAATAGAGATATATAAATCAATATATTTCTTAAAGTCACCTAACTTTTTGAACACACCTCGTATATTACCTTTTTTTGTTTTTTTTTAACAAGAAGAAAAATAACAAATATGATTCATATGTGGGTGCAGAAATTAAGTCTGCTGTATCATTTGATAAAGCAAATATTTGATATTTTGTTTTTGGGAATAGGGCACGCAACCACCAAATTAATAGACTAATGCTCATGCACTAGGCTACCGAGGCATCATCTATAAGAAAACAAAAGAGAAAAAGGACTCATACACAATACGAGCTCGATTTGCGTATCTTAAACGAAATTGAGATGGTTTATTGTATCGAACATTTGCAATAGTCGGGTATTCAAATAGAAATAGAAACACACAACTTACATTCATTGAATTAGAATTTTTAAGGGAAACTGCTCCAACTTTAAAAGTAAAAAAAGTTCACGAACACAAATAAAGTGGATATAGGATAAAGTGGATATAAGACGTTATCAAACTATTGGCGTTAGTCGTTGCGTTCGGGCGCTACCAATATATCTGTATTGAAATTGTATATAAATAAATTAAATTTTTTTAACGCTAGTGAAAGTGAATTACAATCATCAATTTATGTTTGTTGTGCATATCAGTAGATCAGTAGACTGTCAACGAAATTCTTGAGCGAATTAACAAAAAATTAAATCTTTATAAAAGTATGTCCGAAAATTATTTGAGAATTAGGGAATATACAAAAAGAAATTACTAAATAGCCCCTGCATTAATTTCGACACAACTCTGATTTTTGTAAATTGTCATTTTTAACCATATTTTTTTTAATAACATTTTATATAATATCTTTTCAGCTTAAAGGTTTGTTTTTATTTTTTATTTTTCTATTTCGTGAAAAATAAAAACAAATCTTTAAACCTTTAAGATAATATTTAATTATTATTTATTTGTATAATAGGTTCATGACGTGGAAAATAAATGTATAGCAAAATATTTTACAATTAAAATTAATAATATATATTATTTTAATATTGGAGCAGCACTCAGAGGATGATCCCTATACATGTGATGCATTCTGCTGAAACTATATAAGCGGTATATGGTACCGAGAGCGTGTTTTAGAGAAGCAGTAAAGTTGAAAAATGTATTATAGTACTAGCTTTATAATCCATTTCTATTTTCTAAAGCCTTAATAAAATTGCAGATGTTGACGAGTAAGTTGCTTGGTGTAGGCAAACTTTCCTAAAACAAAATTATTACATTATATATTATTACATTATATAATGAATAAATAAAAATAAATAGAAATTATTATAGTGAATACAAGAAATATTATACAAACATTTTTCGAAATTAATTGTAGCTCTGTTCATACAATTTTCAAGTTTCCAAATATGTTCTTCGTAACAAGATGAAACAAAAAGCAAATAGAAGGAAAAGAAATTTTGTTTAATTCGTCTTTTAAAAATTTAACTTTTATAACTTTGCATTTAAGAATAATTTAAATAAATTTAAATAAATTAAGGCCCCAAATAGAAAAATTTTTTCAACAACATTAAGATTTTTTTATATCGAACTACAAAATGTCCAAGAAAGTTGTTCTAATTTAAACTTTTATTTTTTCCGATATAAACTCGAGTAAATTTTAACATATTTTTTACATTAGGTTTGTGTCTGATAAACAGACCTGTTACACGCTTCACATAAAAGAAAGTAAAGTTTTTGGATAAAGTGGCTGAAATTAGAAACATAAAAACGGAAGTCAAATTCATAAACGGAAAAAGTGAAATAAAATAAAAAATTAATTATTTTTACTCAGATGAACAAGCAGATAAATTTCAAACATAAAGTAAACGAAATAAAATAGCACAGCAAATATTACGATACAACTAACTGCGTGCATACACATTTTCGTTCGCTTGCTAAAATTATATTTGTTGGAAAATGTTCAAAACAACCATAAGTTTTAATTAAAAGTTAACATACTTTTAGGCACTCGAAATGCACAACACTTGAAGGCACTTGTTTTGCTCCTCGAACTCACACTACACAGAAATCTGAAAGCAGCACGTTAAATAAATATAAATTTAAACAGCCATGACGTCAAAAAAACAAAACATTAAAATGTTCCAGCAAAAGCAAGGAAAAAAATAAAGCAAGAAAAAAAGAAAGAAACAAACATCGAAATAAAGTAGATATAAGAAAGTACTTAATTTTTATGAACTAAAAGTTTATCGCAAAGACAACATCTTAAATACCATTTAATAATCTTGCCAGACCCTCTACTCATGCTCTGTTGTTCGAACTTGGAAACTTTGAAACTAGGCACGTACATATGTATATGACTACTTACATACATACATATGTCTATACAAACATACATACAATAAACATGACTTAATGACTGGAAGGAATTTAGGAAAAAAAAAGATTGTCAAATCTATAAATAGTAGAAAACGTCCCAGTTATTTACACCACCAACAGTTTAACAGACAAAATAGAAGAATTTATTAATATAGTTTTTATCTAAGATCCATTTATTTGCCATTTTGTGTGTTACCAATATTGCTTAATGCCCTTAAGCTGCACAAAGTCGAGTAAGTAATTACATACATACAGAAAAAAAAAGTAATTTCACCCAAATTGTGCGTTCGATTGTAAAAAAACGAAGCAAAACCTACAGACACATTTACAATGCCGTTAATGACGATAAAATTAAAGGAAGTTAACAAAACTTTTATATGAAATATATTAATCAATCTCGATAAATGTTCAAAGTTTAAGTACAGTGAACGCCAACTGCAGAGACGGCAGCCTTAATCTATTGATAGAAGCCGCCATTTGAAAACAAATATCACGATACATTTTACAGAAGGAGAACGGTTTCACAATTTCCATCTGAAAAAATTCAGTTTATATAGTTATGGTCGGCGCTGTGTAAAAAGGCAAAAAGAGAACCTTTTTGGCGAGGATTTTATAAATTTTTTTTGTTTCCGATCCGATGGCTAAATCATACTTTATACCAACTTTTCTATATGAAAGTGAAGTTTTTGAAAGTTGTGACCAGAAAAGCTTCAGGATATTAATTTTCAAATCGAATGCTATTCTGCGATAGTACTTGCTTAAACGTCTCTCTTTCACGCACTCTAGAAGAAATAACAACTTGATGCAGATAAAATTTAGGAAGTTGATATCTGAATGGCAGTTTTAAGTTCACAGAAAACGTCTATGAAACTCAATACCCTCATCTGTACAATTCGTAAGTAGTACAATGCAGTTTAGGAAATGTATTATATGTATATTATATACTTGCTTTTACTTCGGTAAATTTGCCTAAATTCCTATTTAAATTTGTTTATATTGCAGAAATTCTCACCCCGAAGAGTTCATTAAATGATGGCAAGATATGTGAGGCGAAGAAACTCCGTCGTTTAAAGGCAAATGCTGGGCACTGGCATTGCCTCCGCAGATCCATATCTCCCGCGAAAATCCCGAGAGGTAATGCCGAATCTAACGGCATGCCTGTCAATGAGGCAATGCTACGTGAGGATCGCGACAGTGCAATTAATGGCCATGTTATTCAAGGAAAGAAGACACTTTCTCCTCTTCTTCTCTAGGTTGGACTAGCAGGGTCTAGCAATACTGCACGTCCCTCATTCTGCCAACGAAACTGGGCTTCCGTATACAAACCCCGAAGTATGCCCCGTTAAGCCGAGGGTATCGGAACACTTATCTCCGTCAATGGTTTGGAAACTGCGAGCTCTGTGCCAGTCTCGGCCAAGCCATCAGCAACGAAATTACCGTCGATATTGCAATACACTCCAGATCTCAGGCAACTGCGGCAATTTTTAATGTACAAACATTTTTTTTAATTTATTAGAAGGAAAAGTATTTAAGAACATACAGTACAGTGAATACCAAAAACAATGAACATTTCTTTAAAATTTTAATACTCATTTTTATTATAAAATAATTTTTTTCTTGTGCGATGTTCTGTAAAAAAAAATGGGTATTTACAATATAAAGAACATAAAAAATGTTCTTTAGTCTATAACAATGAATCTTCTTCCTTAAGAAAATATATGATATAATGCGCCTATAAAAGAAATTGTATCAAATTACTTTGCTATCTTAACCTTAAAGTAATTTGAATGTATAATATGCCATAGAAAAGTTGCAAGTAATGCTCTTCTATGGTCCTTCTCCTACAACATTTTTCAAGATGAACCACTTTTTAGGATTTTTTTTCTTTTCTTAATTCCGTCTTCTCTTTTGGCTCAAAAAAATTTCTTTTGTTACAAGCAAAGCATGTATGCATTTCATTTCTTTTTTATATTTCCATTATTATACCTGCTTTCTCATTGTCTTACGGGAAATAAAATTGGAAATCTTATTGTATTTCCGTTTATCGCGATTGAAAAGTTGAAGTTATCCTCCTGAGTTCTCAGTTTTTAAGTTTATGTTGTAGGAACTTGTAATCTTTTCTGTTTAATGTTTCTGCAGACAAATTCTTGTGAAACACACATACCGACGTAAAGTCGGCTGAAATGGAAAAGGTCATAATGATCTAAAACATTAAGATGTTTTTTCTTCTATGTTGTGTTCTTATTTTTGTCCTTAGAAATGCAAATTTAAATTCTAGAAAAGCAAATTATTAAAGCACATAAATAATCTTTAAGAAAGTCCATTTTCTTCAGTTATCACAATTTATTTTTTCATAAAAAGAAAATTAAATTTATTTTTATTTTGATTTTTTATCACAAGTCCACAGAAAACTTAAGCTATGCACACAATGAAAAATTGTCAACGAAGTGTAAATTGTCTGTTCAGACTATTGTAAGAAAATTTCATGTACAATTTCATTGTCACACAATAAATTTTTATCTGTGAACAAAAATTTTCTGTTCACACGGTTGTCTGATCAATGTATGGCAAAAGGTGCCAGATCCGTTGTTTAAACATTGTATCTAAATGTTTATGAGCAGCATTGGCAACAGAAATATTTATCTGCCAATGGTGTTATTGTACGGTGCACTAAATTAACCACATGTGACAATTACAAATGACTGCAAAATGTGTGGAAATTACTTGTCAATGGCAATGAAGGGTGTTCTCACGATTGTCAGAATTGTGAAAATATTATTGTCATACATCGCATGGACAATACATTTTGTGACAATGTTGCTACACAAATATTGTTAGTTCACATAGATGTTGAAAATTTTATTACAATTTTTCTAGCAATATTGTACTATATGACAATATACATGCATACCTTGACTTTTTATATGGAAACAACTTTTAAATCAAATGCTTTATTGACTTGAAAATATTATAACAAAAATAAATATTTTTTATTGTTTTAATATGCAAAAATTATCTTCACTGAATATTTTATTGAACTTTTACACTCTTCACAACATTGTGGGATTATTACTTATTTATAAGGAAAAATTTATGTTTCTACGAGTTATGAACGTGGAATAACGAGTGGACGGCAAATTTGTTTGATAATCAGAGCGGTGGCTATATGCCACCAGTATTCATCAGTGTTCTCAGGAAATCTGCTAGATTACACTGTACCACTAATTTTTAATAACAAGATTCTGCCAAATGATTCTAATACGGGAGCCTAAAATTCATTTTCTGAATTCCCTTAAGGATTACTTTGAGCGTCAGTAGGCCACAGAATACGATTTCAATTAACATGTGCATCTATTGAAGAGCGCTAAAAGGCAAAATATTCAGTCTTTTATACGTAAAATCTGTTGAAAAGATTTTGATCACCGCTTAGAATTCCCTAGCTTTTACTTCTAGATACAAGCTAATGCGCTAATATCGATTTCGTTCAATATTATACTAAATTAACCCTAGACCGTATTTTATATGTTTGCTCTTATCTGCTGTTAAAGTTGAATTCTGTACTTAAGTGTGTTCGAAAACTTGTTGTAAAATTTTATGATAGACATTTTTTATACTATTTCTTTGCTTTTTTAAAAGTGATTTTTGCCATTTAAAAAAGGACATTAGACACCCATTATTAGAAGAGATAATACGTTAATATGTACTAACAAAATGTTCGCTGTAATGTTCGGAATATATCTTCTGAACATATCGTATACCAAAAACCTAATTATCTACCGATTTTCAATGCCGATTTACCACAGTAGTAGTCGTATGAATCTTTAAAACGCCCGTAAAATGATTTCCAAATGTGAACTTTTAAATACCCGATACACGTATATCTAATAGAATCAGTTGGCGGAACCGTGTTGCTTTTTTTGTGTTATATAGTCTTATCAAATAACACTAAAATGTTTTTTATATTATTTACTGCAACATAAACTCGTATGCAGTACAAAGTCACCACATACGTGGTCAGCATATAAGAAAATGCAGTGCAAAAAAAATTAAAAGTTAAATAAATAAATAAAAAGGAATTGTAAAGAAACATAAATAAACAAAATGTGCTGTATATTAAAATATTTTTATTTATATCCCTCAAATAATGACAATTTTCATCTCTTTAATTTATTGCGTGCATGTTCAAAAAATGTTCATCCCTATCAACCAGCCTCGATAAATATGCATCTGATCATCTCTGGGCTTGTGAATACAGTTTATAAAGGTATTGATTATTTAATATACATGTAGTAGCTGATTTTGGCTTCAATCTTGTCAATAAATCTTGAAGAGTCATTGGAAAATTAAAGCGCAAACCATCGGATGCAATGAAACAGTGAAAAATTAAAATTTTTAAATTCATCAAAGATTTTTTAGAAAGAAATGGTATCTATATATGTATATAAAAATTAAAATTTATTGGGTGCTAACAGTATCACGGGAGAACTGTCGGATTGATTTCTTTGTTATTTCCCTCGTTATTGTTTGATATATTGCGAGGATGGAATATATTAGTTGAACGTGAGTGGAAATGCTGGTAAAAGTTATTTCATATATAAAAGTATTTTCATATCATAAATTTATTTATCGTAGAGTCAACCTGAATGTTTGTAGCCACTTTTATTACTTTTTCTAGGTTGTTCGTTCACAACCTTAAAAGCTTTTCAATACTCAGCGTTCAGCTCATCAATATGAATTTTATTCTTTCTAAACGAAATGAGAGTGTTTCTCTATACGTAAACTAAATGCTGCCTTCAGTTTTTTTCTAAAGATCTATTTAATTTTTAAGATTAATTCAGGGGTACCAGAAGGCTCTATTCTTTCTCCTACACTCTTTCTCATCTTTCTTAATGACCTTTTATGTCAAACTACCAACGCCATCCACTCTTTTGCAGATGACAACAGTATTTGCCATTCATACTCACTTGTTCGTAGGCCGACATCGACTATGATCGCGGCGAAGAGACAAAATATGAATAATTCGATAAATGGTGACCACACAAGAACATCGGAATAGAGTCACGCAAACAGAGTCGACTTCAATGATCACGCTGCCTCATTATTATGCGCGGTATAAACTTTGAGGAGTCAGAAGCTCTCGATGTTCTTGGCGTGAAAATTCAGTGTGATGTTCGGTAGACTGAACACATTTTTCAGGTCTCAAAGCATTGAAGTGGCTGGGCTTTTCATGAAGGTGTAAAACATATTTCACTCCATCTGATCTCCTCATCATTTATACCGCTTACAGCTGACCGAAAAAGGAATAGAACTCTCATGTGTGGGCTGGTACTTCAAATACTAATTTGAAGTTACTCGACCGTGTATAGGAGAGGACGAAGAAACTCATTGGAACTATCTTGCGCATCGTCGCAACTTGGCGTCCGTTTCGTTTTTCTATCGTTACTATAATAGGATGTGTTCTAATGAAATCAGGCAACTTGTTCGGAAACTCGGTTATTCATACTCACAATGCGTTCATCATTCATCAAGCTCATCCATTTTTTTTATTATGGACCAGCACTCAGGAAATGGCCCTGATGATTCATTGTGCTGGAACTAGAGGAAAGGAATAGTTGGGGATATGACAGGAGGTTTTGTACGTTTTTTTTTTAATAGTGTTGCAGTGCCTCTGATGTCAGCTATTTTTTTAATAATTATTTTGCTTCGGTGGTGCTACACAATAACGACGAAAGAGAGCGCTCTGATGAGCCTGTGGATTGGTATCAGCTGAAGTCGATACGGTTCATTGACCAGTAACTTTGCAACAACAACTGACACAAAGACACACTAATACATATCGGAAAAAAATATGAAATCTTTTCATGACTTAGTAGAACTAAGAATGGGTTAGAACTCAGTACTTCTTGGTTTTTGTAGTCAACGTGCAGACTACATCAGCCATCTCATAGATTTCACTCTTTTAGTAGATATTCTGCTGACAGAAACGAATGGAATGAACACACACGAAGAAAAAAGCTCATATAGGAATATTAAAAATATTTACATTTTTTTTCCTGTGATTTTATTTTGCCTTTATTGAATTGATAAAATCACGAAAGACCCCAGAAGCAAATAAACCATCAAACAACTGTGAGATAAAAATCCTTCAATATTCAATGAAACAAATGAAGAATGAAATTGTAGATTTCTATGTCGTCTGCATATGCGACTGAGGGTAAATGAAAAATACCACATTCATTCGAATGTCAGAACAGAACAAAGTTAAATAAAATGCGGTTGCTTGAAAAAAAAATTATGTAAAATTTTCATGAACGAGCACATGTGTGTGTAAAGGAAACCCAACAAAACAAAAAACGAAACGCACACACATTTTCGATGACAAAATTGCTATGCATCATGCGAGCACTTAAAAGAAAAAAAGAAAATAAAATGTACGTATAACGAAAACCCGCCCTGCCATTTACTGATGAAATATTTTCAAGTAGCGGTACTGTTACATCGTGTCGCCCTCTCTATTACCCTTCAACCCGTTTGGCTTTTTTAAAACCCTTAATCGAATTGTTTTACATCAATATGTTAAATATTGTATTGAATACATTTTATTACGTTTTTCATACCATTCTATGTGCAGCAAATATGTTTTACAGGAGAAGAAAAACTTTGATTTTATTTTAATTCGGTTATTTTCATAATAGAAAAAAAACTTGAAAAAAATATAATTTTTACTTTGTTTTATTTTTTACGATTATCTTGAAGCAGTAAATATTGTACAAATAATTGAGAGTTAATAATTTTCATTAAAGGTTTATTAATTTCATTGATTTATTTGTTACGATGCTGTACACTACAGCAATGCCGTATATTAATTTCCAGCATGAATGAAATACTTTTCCATTGAAAATCGTATTTTAAATTTTACAAGAGCTTTCACCAGCGGCATAGTTTAGTATTACACTGACTGCCAAATTGGTGAGATCACTATTCAATATCCCTGTAATTAATCTGGTCTCATTCAACACAACCAGTGGAAATTCTTTTGCCCATAAAAAAAAAACGATGGTTTTGTGAAAGTTTAATAAAATATAAAATACTCTTCCACTATTTTAAGGCCATTTTAAGGGGTCATTTCCCAAACGAAGAATGTTATATTTGAATCAAAAAGAATAGTTTTATTGCACTGCAGCAAAAATATATACGACTATGATACGAAATAGTGTAATTTATTTATTCAAGTTTATTTTCGAACAATACAGTCATGAAGAACTTTAAAAAAATGTCACTAATTTATGATGGTATCAAGAAAAATTTTAAAAATCTATAAAATGAAGATCAATTTTTATGGGGGAAATTTCATGATTTCGTGAAAAAGACATGAGAAAGAAACTGTGTAGAGTTACTTCATCTTGGTATCCTGTTTCACAGTTCAAGCATTAAAAATTCGTATATGTGTATTTGTGTCAAAAGTTTAGAGCACGAATTATATAAACTTTATTTTAGGTACTGGTAGCTCAGAGCGTGCTTGCTCACAGAAGTCGTATATAAACTTATAAAGAAATGATAATGCCGTCCTTAACAAATTTAAGAAGAAAGCCGGGTTATTGACTTTAGATTTTAAATAATCGTTAAGGAAAACAGCTAAAGCACTTAAATCAGCTGTAGATTAGGTATCGGACCCTTCCCCAAGGAGAGGGTGGTACGAGAGGAGAAACACCCAGGGTCTAGAAGGGAATCGAAACAGCAGCTTCAGACTGATAAGACTAATGCTCATGCACTAGGGTACGGAGACACTCTTTCTGCCATTTACTTTTCAAGGTTATTTTATATAAAAATTGGCGGCAGCTACCATGCAGGTGTTCCATTCGTGAGTTCCAAATTGTGCATAATTGTTGCAGCATTTCGGCCGGTATATCGCCAGTGATGGCTGTAAAGTCGAATTCCAGGGCTGGAATTGTAGCTGACACGAGGGACTTCCCTCTACGCTACTACGGCCAAATCACATAATCTTCGTGGACTGCTCCAAAACGGTAGACTAATTTCCTTAGCAAACCCATCTCTCATTAAGTTCATATTATCGCGTGCCATCTAGCATGTGGCACCATATTGTCGGGTAAGTTCTATGCTTCTATTTTCGGAAAAAAAAATCGGTAATCGGCGACGAATAGACATATCGTGTTCTTCATTGAAACTGGCCGTTACAGTAGCAATATTTTCTCCGGTACGTACATTTCGCATACGCGTTGGCTGATTAATATCCAATAATGTGAAACTGGTGAGAAATTTGGTCACAACAGCTTGAATAGCCTGTGCAGTGAAAGGCCATAAAATGGAGGTACTCTACGAAACACATTTCTCACACAGCATGAATTTGCAAAATAATATTCAATAATTTGCAATCGTTGTTCGTTTGTTAATTGACTGATCATGAAAAGCCTAACCTTCCTGAGCATTTTCGGAACTTCCACATGTCAAGAACTTTTTTTTTACTGGGAAACTTTACGCTGAATAAGCAAATAAAAAAAAGAATCAGAAAATTATCGTATTAATATTTTGCATATCGAACAGAGAAAACAGAAAAAACCATAAAAAATGTACTTAATAGTACATTTACACTGGATTGAAATCAAGTAGATTTTATCTTAAATCTATTTCGAATTTAGACCGTGCAAAGTATGGTGCACTTTTTTGACATTTCACTAGATTTTATTTTATAAAACAAATTTTTCAGTATATTTGACATTTCGTTCCAACAAACGACAAATATAAGCTGTGCTATCACATTAATATACATACATACTTCACCTAAATTGTTGTATTTTTTTATATAGTATATATATTGTAAAAACCATGGTTGCTTTTCAAAGTACTATTAGATTCGAGAATATTTCGTGCAAATCTAGTGAGAAAGTGAATTTCGTTTTGTATGGGAAATCTATCCAAAATCAACAAGATTTGCACGATATCTCGTAAGTGCTAGATTTCGCTCAGTTGTAAATATAGTAAAAGAAATATCTGAACAGCCAATTACTGTCGCATATGCAATTCAAAAACAAAGCAAGTAATTTAAAATCTCTCATATTCAAGTCAAAACTTTAACTATTTCTTGTTTTCATTTCTTCAATAGGTTGAAACTGATAATTGATATCGCGTTTTCTTTTTTTTTATTATTTTAATTATTTGTGTAATTTTATACAGTGTTTTTAATCAAATTGCTCTACATCTGTTAATTTATTTATTAAATTATTGTTAAATATTATAATTTTTGACTTCTTCTTTGTTTTATAACTTGTTAAATTAAACCTTGTTATCTTCGGATTATATTTAGCAAATGAGACCATAACATCCACCAATAAACATAAATGCAAAGAAAAATATGTAAAAGGATTGCAATTATAAATTATGCCAGTACGAATATTTTCACAAATTTTAACATTTCGTTTTCTATGCATGAAAATGCAACTGATTCGGCACCAGAGGCAAATCCGCGTTCCAACCATTGAAATTCGATCTTAATTTTGTGTCATCACAAACGTTGTTTTCATTTGGATACGGAATATATTTGTCAGTGAATGGTTGTGTGCCCGAAATGTTTCAATGGGAAGCAAAAAATTCATACACATTCACGTTCACATTGAATAAAATGTGAATGCATTGTGTTTAACAAAAAAAAAGAAGGACAAATGCCGTTTAAAACTTTATATTTATCTCATTTCAGCAATAGTTGAAACAAGAATTACACAGTATTCAAAAATAAAACAAACGAATGTGTGACATCCTTTAAACATTTACATTCACTCGTTTGGGTATTTAATTGTGTGCATGTACATATAATTCACACATATAACAAATTAACATACAAGCATATGGTTTGTGTGTTGAAAAAAAAAAATAAAACTATAAATTTGAAATTTACAACATTACAAACTGCTAACGTTTTTTGCGAAAGCAATTCTATGTAAATATTCGGTATGTGATGCACAATATCACAACGATTTAAAGAATTATTTTTTATTTTATTTTTCGATAACATACAAGCAGTCAAAATTACATGTGATAGTTACAAAGAAACAAACTAAATTAAAGACAAAATTGGAAATCATACTGACAAACACTAGCAGAACGAGATGATGATAGCAGAACAAGATGATGTTTTGCAAGGCTGCTGCACCTTCATCTTCAGCGTTCTTCGTGTTTTGTTCAATTTTTTTAATTTACCAGTTTCTCACCAATTGGATTTCTCATTATTGATTGTAGTTACTTCATTTCTTCTGCCACTGTTACTTATTTTGTGTCAAACTATTTGTAATTTATCATATTTTATAATATTTGCACAAAATTTAGCTTTCAACTACAAGTATAGTTTTAGACAAGTATTTGTCTAAATGGAATTTGATAAAGTTTCAATTTTATAACAAAATAATATGATTTACAGTATAATTCTCCGCTTCTAACATGAATTTCGTAACACGTTAGCAAACATCGGTCTCTCAGACCGAAGTGCGGAAAATGTTAATTTTGTCACATGAAACGCACGCATATTATTGGACAATTTATTTTGAAAAATGCTTTCTTTTATAAGTGGTTTAAAAATTAACTGCCGTATTTATACAATTTTATTTTTCTTTTATAGAAGATATATTAATTTAATTTTGTAATGTAATGTTGTAGAGGACTTAATTTTTTGCAGCAGCAGCATGTCTGCCACAGAATAGATTTCTATAATAATCATAAAAATAATTTTGTTGGTACTTTATAAGGGAACATCTTCAATCTTTCACCAAAATGCGGCGTAGGAAGCGCTGGCTAATGACTTGAGAACATCTCGTGTTGTCCTAGTGTCTTCAAGGCGACTGGCCTAATGCTGCAGTGTTTGTCCAGTTGGTAGGGGAGTCATTTTATTTATTATTATTACACAAACACCGACGATGTAGAGTGCTGCAGCACAAACAATACATAATGCCCCCTGTTCTGTAAACACAGTCGATATAAAAACGAGTGATTTCTCAAAACCGAATAATTGCTAATTTGGTGTTGTAAAATTCACACGATTTCCAACATTCGAACTTGCTTTCGAATAAGATTTTTTAAACGTCAAAAAGAAACACCCTTTTCTATATCAAGTGATAAAAAACTTTATTAAAAATAAATTTATTCTTATTTAAATGTGATTTTTCAATGATATATCTAATGAATTTAGTGAGAATGTGCTTTTATTCATCCATCTACGTTAGCTGCATACTTTAACAAGAACATGGAGAAATATTGGAGTGTTTTTTAGTTTGATTATTTTGTATTAAAATCTATTACAGAATGTATAATTTGACTTTACTTAATAAAATAAAAACTTCAACTAAAAATTGGTAATTGTTTTTTTATGTTTCATCAGTTATTTATTAAGAAAATATTACATTCGATTTAGTTTCGATCAGATTTATCTACGCGATTTTAAACCGAGTAAAATTATACGAATTCGATTTACACATCTTAGTATGTGTATTCGTTTTTTGCATATTCGGTTTACAGAACATACCTGAATATATTTCTGACTTGCCCACAACAGGTACGTGTAGCCGAAAAAGCACTGCTGCACGCACACACCCAGCTACATAAACAATTTCACCATCTTCAAGGCACTTAAGATAAAATAAAAAACCAGTACCCTACTGAAGATTTCATTATTTATTAATTGCTGCGAAAATCCCTTAAAGAAAAAATGTTCATATCTTTGTTTAGCAAAAGCACAATTAAATGTCCAGCAAATTGCCAAACATTTATTAAACAACAAATTAAGACGCAATGCTTCCACCCTTTCATTTATCCTTAACAACTAACACGCATACGACAATTGTCTTTGTAATAAATAAATAGTCTTTTAACTATGCACATTTACAAAAGCATGTTGTATTCTTCGATAAACAAAATCAGAGAATAACATTCAATAGTAGATTTTTGCGTCATTGGCAATGGTTGGCAGTCAACTGTGTTTATAGTTGTCTTTCTTTGCGTAATTTAATTTAATCAAACTAGGAAACAGTTAAGCTTAAGGACAAGCCTACAAATCATTCTACTGTATAAATGGATTGTCTGTATATACGTTTGTCTGGCTGTCTATCTGTCTGTCTACATGTGTGTTTTTGGCTCATGTTCTGTTATTCAGTTGTTTGTCACTGAAGCAACCCTAAGGATGTCTTTAATACAATTACAATCACACCAGTAAATTTCCGGTTGTTTTCTTATATTTTTTCTTTGCGAAGCGTTTTTTCAAAGAAATCTTTTGTAGTTTTTTCTTATGTTTTCTAGTTGCCCTTCATTAATAGATGGAGCGCTGCTGGCAATTGCATTTGATTAATGCGAAATTACGCACCATAAAAAGGTCTCTTTTTCCGTTGGTAAATTCCTTTTATTTATTTCCGTTGTTGGTTTCATTTCGCCTTAAAACTTTTTTTGCATTAAACATTTTTTTTTAATACGAAAGTGTATGAGAGTTTTGAGAGAATTTGTGCTCTGACTAGCAGTAGTTGGGCCACAATTTTCATTCCAGTTGTTGTTGAAATAACCTTTAAATATTTTTCAATGTCCTTTTGTTTCCCCAGTTATTGTTGTTGTTATTTTGCTAGGCTATGGGGGTTGCTTAGTTTAACAAGATTGTACAGGATTTTGGAATTCTGTGTATGAGATTTAATTTTTGTTTATATTGTATTTAGTAAAATACCAAGAGCCTGCATGATACTTTTCCAATATCATTATCTCTTGTGATGTCTTGTCCACTTGTATTGAAAACTAAAAAATTTTATATGCTTGAGTTGTGTCATTGAGGCATTAAGGAATTGTTTCTTGTACGAAAAACTAAAGTTGAAAATAGAAGAATAGTGAAGTTTTATTCGAATAGAATTAATTTTCGAAAATAGTAAATTTTGCGTCGACAAAGGAATTGAGTCATATTGAGAACTAAAATTAATTATGTAAATTTGAAACGACTGTCCCAATATTTCATTAGAATACTAATTCATATTCAAGAGTTTGAAATTAGAAGCGCATGTAGAAGTGAGATGAAAGAAATAAAGTTTTAACTGTTAAACAAACAAACAAAATTATAACAACTTTTAATTCACTTCGACCATATTTACACCTCTCATTAAACGCCGCAAATTTTCCATGCAACTTTTTGATAGTGAGCGGTGTAGCGAAGAAATCGGGGTGAAAAAGTTGCATACCGACGCCTGGCGAAGCTAATTTTGTAATTTTTTCGTTTTTGTTTTGCTGTATTTTCGGTTTTAAATTCAAAGTGTTGTCATCTTTATTACTAAAGCAAAAAAACATTTAATTTTTACGTAATCTTGTATATGGAAATTTTTTGAATTACAATTAAATACGAATTGAATTAAATATTCTTTAAAATCTATGGAGTATGTAATCATAGATAAGTGTAAAATTTCTATTTCTCCAGTTGAGTATAAATTCATTTTATTTTAGTTTTAAAATTTGAACAACAAATATTATAATAAATACTAGTATACCATTTAATTATTTTTAAGTGATTGGCTGATAGATCAACGCCCAGTCCAGATAACAGAAGCTAAAAGTGTAAACTATGTACGTTGCTACAGCTCTTAATGTGGACATCTTATCAAAGGGAGAAGTGTTAGTAATTTTTTTAAAATAAGTATGTACTCTAAGGTTGTGAAAAGTGAAAACTGATCTTTTTATTTACTTTTAAGGCAAAAGTTATTTTTTATAGCACAACACATTTAAAAGATATAATGATGGTTGTGCATTCTTCTGTAAAAAGTTACAAAAAATTACAAATTATATTGTATTAGTATTAGAAAAGCAAGTAGAATTCAGTTTTAACAGTTAACCAAACAAACAAATTTACAACAATTTTTAATTCACTTCAATGTATTTTCTCTCATTTCATTTTGCAGACCTAAAAAAAATCACACTACACTAAATCTGCTATATTTTTACTCTTAGCTGTTGTGCCTAACAAGTGTTTACATCAAGCACACTTACGTATATATTTTATTTAAATTATTTTACATTCGACTTCTTTATCTTTGTTTAATTTCTTTGTTTCCCATTCATTAAAGCAATTTCCTTCACGTTCTTTTTTTTAAATTGACAACGCCACCCCACCACCTTTACGTCCACTTTGCCCTAAACTTTTTCCTTATCCTTCATTCTTAAAAGATTTATGTTTCTAATCCAAAAAAAGACAAAAAAAATAAGAAAGAAAATAAGTTCTCATGCTCATTTCAGACCTTAAAATATTTGTATATGTGGACAATGAGAAGACCTTCTGCTCAGAATATGTGTTCCAGTAATTTCATTTCCTTTTGTTATTTTCTTCTTTTTTTTTTGTTCTTTCAAGCAAACGTTTTTCTCTATTTCTGTAGCTTTTTTATGTAGTTCGAGGGTATTTTAATATTGTTTGTCTCTAAATTAAAATTGATTTGATTTTCGTCTTGTTTTGTTTTTTCTATGAATTTTACAAACTTACAAACACATTTTTTTGTCCGCAAAGATTTTCTCAACTATAGGAGATTTCTTGTTATTTCTTATTTTTTTTTTTCATTGGCTGTTTGATTGTGTGTATGTGTGTGTGTGTGTGTGTGTGTGTGGCTTAGTTTAATTTCATGGTAATGTGATTTTTCATTTATTGTTACGTTTATGTATGTGCACGTCTGTGAAACATTTCCGGAATATTATCAATAAATTCAAAGTAGTATTTTAATTTGATAATAATATATGTTGGGAGATTATTGAACAGCATCAGTTGATTGAGTTTAAGATTAATAAATTAAGATGGGAATCAAAACAATATTTCCCGTAATTAAATAACAATAGCCCAACTCACAATCTTGTGCAAAGGGTCTTGCAGAGTTGTGTTGGGAATTTTAAGTCTACACTAACAAAATAAACAGATATGCATTTACGAGACGGATTTAAATGAACTATAATGAAAATCATAGTTTATATTTATTACACATTTGCAACACTTATTTACAAACTGTCCACAAACGATGAAATTATTTTTAAAAGTGAACACTTAGCCTCCACCCTATCCCCCCACCCGGCTCAAAAAAAAAGTAATTGGACCTTTTCCATATGCAAAAAGAATTTTGAAAATTAGTTCGCAAATATAAGAAGTAAAATAATTTTAAAAAATGGACGTAAAAGTGGGTGTGGTTAAAACTCATTCAAGACTCGCAGTTAAATGTTGTGAAAATTTCAATAAGATCGGTCCAGAAATCTGGTCTCCTATAAGGAATAAACAATCAAACAAACACACATTCCCTCTTATATATATAGATTTAGAAATGAGCTCGTCACTTATGCTTATGGAACCGTACAACAGTAAGTGTACGGAAAGAGTAGAAATTTATGTTGGAGCAACACGAGCAAATTTTTTACATACGTACGTACAAATTCATGGAAATGATAGCTGTGACGTAGGCCGCACGCAAGTTTTTAGTAAATTGAAACGAAGTTTATTTATCAAGATGCCTTCGTCATTCATAAGAATAGCAATCAGCTTTTTTCTTGCCCATAAATTTAACAAGATATTAGCTAGAGAATTTTAAACCAAGTTCGCATCAAGTTTTAAAAAGCATGAGTGTAGTAGTAAAAAAGTCAAAGTGTAAGAGAACTTGATAAGCAAAATCTGTAAAAATAAAATTAGTATCACTTTTTTTCAGCGAGCAACTTTACACTTCTATTAAATGGAAAATTTCTATAAATAGAAAGTGATATTATTATTATTATGGAAAATAAAACTAAACAGCAAACTCTTGTGATTTAAGGTTTTTAATGTTAAAACTTTGCTAGCTAAACACTTAATTCATGCTAATTTTACTAATTTGGAGTTTAAACTTTTTATACAGTTGCTATTAGCAAAAACTTCAACGTTCGCAACGTCTTAATTCTCAGCACGTTCTCTGCCCTTCACCCAAAGTCATTTAAGTTGTTACAAATAATTTCGTATAATCTTCCAATAAAAGTATCAAATTTATTTCATTTTATAATGTTTTGTTCCTTAATTTGATAACAATAAGCAGACATCTGTTACCTATAATTAAGTTTCTACTAATTGTTCTTTATAGACGCCCAGCGAAGTACCAACAACAAAAATAATAATAACAATAACGATACAATGTTGAAACCAAACCAACCAGCAGGCAACAGCCGAACCAAGTCAATGAGACAAGTTACACAATAACAAAGCGAAAGCAAAGACAAAATGTCTACGAAATAATGCCCGGCGAACATTTGGACGAATGTTTTAGAACAATAATGTATGAAAGGTGACCACTTTGCATAAATGTTGTAAAAACCAATAAACATTTATTAATTGAAAAAATCCATCAATAAGATGATTTAAAGATATTTCCAGTTGAAAAGAAATTCATATATTTGCAACATGAATTAAGTTCTTTACAAAGGTAACAAAAATAAACTAGTGAATTAGTTGGTTGGTTGGCTGATTGGCGTGGTACCGCACAACAAAGGCGACATAGTACCGTTTTAATACCATGAAAACTCGGGAACCTCAAGAAGAAAGGAAGTAACTATGCAGCACTCCATATATTAAAAAGACAATACAAACTCTACGAAGCTCTTAAGCTTGTCTGCAGAAACACCCAGGGTCTAATCGGGAATCGAACCCGCACCTCCATATTGATAAGAGTAATGCTCATGCACTAGACTACGGAGGCATCCAGCCAGCCACATCCAAAAACTTCGCATTATCGGTGGGAACTATGTTCCCCTGTAGGACCATGAAAGGGGCCCAAATCTATATACTATCTAATAATTAAAAAGATCTTAGGTCGACCATGATAACCTCGAGAATTGTCTGCGAGTTCCTGGACCTTCTCAATGAGTTGGCGAACTTTAACGCCGTTGCATTGGGCTCTGTTCCCGGTCATGAGGGGTATGAGAGCAAAGAAAAGGAGAAAACGAGGAACTAATTTCCTTCGAATTGGCCCCGAGACGAAAATTCGCAGAACTGAAGTTTTTATAAAATGGGATGAAAGGGATTTTGCAGCTCACTGGCATAACTGTGCCGGCCAATGTCTATCGATTTTCTGAAAGCTCTGTTCTGCACTTGTTATATAGAGGTTCCGCCATCTGGGTGCAATTGCGCTGTCTCCACACAAGTTGTGGAATACTTTGCTCCTTACTATTTATCAACTGAAAATGGAACCCAACTCTTATGTATGAACTGCTGTTCCAAAGTCTATTTTTAAGTTTTTTAACCGTATACTGGAGAGGGCAGGAAAACCGATTGGGTAGGATAACAAACTGTATTGACTCTTATTAGCTCCTGCACAATGCATTGTATTTATATAAATCGTAGATAAATCCAAGATAAAAAAAAAGAAGAGTTATGTATTGTGAGCTACACAAGTCAATTATTTTCTTATATGCCTGAATTATCCCGAAATATATTGTTATATTTTCTAGTAAAAGTTTTATTAAAATTTAATACATTAATCTCAGTGAATTGCCATTAGTTAAGTTAAGATTTATGTTGTTAATGTCAGCGTTATAGATTTATGTTGTTAATAAATTTTCATTAATTGAAATATTCATTCGAGACAACTTTAATATAGGAGTAAGAGTGCGTTGGCCCTATAGGCTGAATGTCGAGAACACTACAGTCTCCGAAAAACTTTCAGATGTACACAAAAATCTCTTTACTAATGTACAGCACAGACGGGCCTTGACAAATGTGCCCGAAGTAAAATAGCAAACATACCTATTTGGTCCCTTTAACTTGCACATTAATAAGTATATTTAACACCAACCAACGTACAACTGCTTTATAAATTTGAAAACGCGTCGACACCTGTGTTGGGTATTATATTTCAAAAAAGAAATTCACTGGCTGACGATTTGTTGCCCTTTCGATAAAACAAATGTTTATGGGGCAATATCAACTGACTTGTGTTGGTATGGAACAATTTGTATTGGAGCATGAAATCGTACGTGTGAGGAGGGTATATTCTTAAAGTAGTGTGGGTGTACTTAGGCATCATGTTCCATTTTAATATCAGTCGTGTGGCTTTTTTAAGGTTGTTTCGTTGTTCTTTATTTTTGCTTCTAATGACTAAACGCGACTGCAAATAGGTTTACATATACAAACAGAAACTCAAATGGCAGGAGCTTCCTATACGCCAGTAAATATACACTCTCCAGTTGAATTATATGCGTATATTAAGATTCTACGAGTAGTAGTATAATTAAGGCAGAAGAGGAATGCTCAGCCATAAGGTTTTCTTGAGAATGGGTGTGCAAGCAACATTAACCACAGCGACCGCAGTCAATTAAATGGCAACCGCCAGCAGCATAAGCAAAATATAAAAGTACTTGAACAGAGATGGAAAATTGTATTTTTTTTTTTGTATGAAATTGCATCGTTCTAATTTTTAAACTGTCAATTTAAACCATCAATTAGCTAATCCTAATTAATAAATTTGTTAATTGGTTACTGTTATTTCCAGTAAATAAAACAACATACAGCAGTTTTATATACCAGCTATTTTTCACGTGTGGAATTTGCTAGCAAAATATAAACATTCTTTTTATACTTTATGGAATTCAAACAAATAAAGGTGCCAATTTCACAGATCAGATAGAAAGCTCCACAAGTTGTGCGGTATAAAGTATAAAAGAATAAAATGAATATACAGAGTAAAAATTGCTAAGGCAAAAAAAGGACGCAAAAACGACACCCAAAAAAGGTAAATTACAAATGCTAAAGCTCAACCGTCTGTGTACGAAGTAGCATTTTGTAATTCTCTTTGTAACCATTTTATGAAACTTCACTACCACTTACAGCCATCTTTAGTGTTCTAACCATTTTTAGTGGAAATTATTATGACGATAATGGTGAAGAAGAGGATACAGGGAAAGTACGGGATGATGACGTTGCAATCATTTAAATCATGTCAAAAAGAATACAGTGTTTCAGTTTTGTTGTAACTTGTTTACTGCTCGAAAAAAAAATTAGTCATACCAAACATTTAATACTATTTACAGAATTTTTGAATATATACATTTTCGAACTTGAATAAAACTGTTCGGGGGATTTCACAAAATTAAATAGTACCAAATGCTCGAATCATTGACGGTTTTCTTTTTTTTGCGGTTTTTACAGTTAAATTATTTAATTATAAATTACATTCGATTGCTCTAAGTCGGTCCAGTTAAAAAATATAAATTTTATATATAATTGATTGCTTCCAAGTCACATGATTTCAAATCACATGGGGTTCGGCACAGCACTGATGACGTTTCATTGATATTTTCAGAGCCATTTCCGCATAAATACGGGAGTGTATTGGAGGAATTAGTGATAGGAAACTCCCAGAAGTGTTCGAATTAACTGGAATTTTAAACTTTTAAGTTGTTTCTTTTTAATTTATAATGATTCTGTAGTCATAAGTTGACAACTCGTTACTGATTTTTTACAGGCTCGATAGCCAAAACCGCCAAAAAGACGTAAGCGTCAAAAACTTAGATCTCAGAGACTCTACTTAGAAGTTTTTCTGAGGTATCTTATTTATATCTTAGTAGGGGTATTGTAAGTGTTAGTAGTTGTGATAGGGAGAGGCTATATAGAAGTAGTAGTAAAAGTAGAAATATTATTAGTAGTAGTTTCAGTCATAGTACAGGGTGGGCAAAATTTCACCATGTGAAAAAAAAAGTTTAATAACTTTTTCGTTTATATATTTTTTTTGTTTATTTTTTTCAGATTTTATGAATAAGATTTGGAAAATAATTATTTTAAAATCTGATTATGAATAATGACACACGCTCATTTGCTCTTTAAGCTGCTTTTTAAGCAGAATTATAAGTTCTGCGGTTCCGTAAATCCCAGAGCCATTTTTCATCGTCATTGCCACCCTATCAGTTGTACAGTACGCCAAGGCATTAAATCTGAAAATACCATTAGGCCTTACTTATTCAAAAATGAGAATGAAAGTGCTGTAACCGCAAATGAAGAGGGATAGCGGTTTATAAAAGAGACCTGAGATATGTTTTCAACAGGAATTAGCCACTGGTCGAGACACAATGGCACTTTTAAGTCAAATTATTGAAGAGCAAAAATTCGGAAATTGTAAGCCGACTGTTTTCTTTGAAGAAGCGAAATATATAAACGAAAAAGTTATTAAATTTTTAAACCCGATAGTGATTTTTGGTTCATCCTGCAGTAGTGATGGTAGTAGTTGTGTTACTACGGATACTGACAACGGAAAGAGTTTAATTTGAAAAAATTCCCGCTTAAAATCACTGTTAATTTTTAAATATGTTAAGAAAAGAAACATTGTATTTTTCCATTCTTACAGAATATTTCTTCAACGGCAAGTGTATCCTCTTCTTATCGTCGTAACTACTGGCCACACTAAACCTTATGCCGTTAAATCAGTTTTAAGAGTAATTGGTAGATGAGAACTTCCCATTTAACAAATGCATTTTATTATATCCAAATAACGCATACCAATGAATTATGGCCTGTTATAAATTGGAGCTGTTTTATTTGCTGTGCCAAACTGCGGTTTTTTTTACCATTAACCAACCAGAGCCTTAGAACTGTAAGTAGTTTGATTTTAAGGTGTATGAGGGAACAAAGTCTGCTTTTTATGGAATATTTTGTAGTTGATTTTAAAGATTATTACGTTAAACTGCAGTTGCTCGCCACTCTTAAGTAATTAGAAGTTTTCAATTATTGTTTTAACTGTTATTACTCAAATTTACTTTCAACATCTTGTTCCAATGACTTCAAATGACTGCTGTCTGTCTGTGACTATTTTCGAAGAATATTTTAAATAAGTATGTATATAGCGACATAAAAAATTATGTATATTCGGTGTTTATTTTTAATAGATTTCAATGAAAAGCGAATCATTTGAATAGCAGAATTGAACAATTATCAAGAATGATAGAAATAAAGATTACGCCATCAGGCAATTATAATAAAATTCTTCTGCTCATGAAAGAACTCTGACTTCAGACAACTTGTGCTCTCAAATAATTTTCATTGCCACTTTCAAAATGTCTGATTAAATTGGAACTTTAACAGTCGGTTAAGCAAAAATCTATTTCACAATATATGATTAACTTTTAACTGATACCATTTAACGAAAAAGTGTCGGCTAAATGTAGCCAAACAAAATGTGGCAGTTAGCAATATAATCGACAATAGATTATTGCAAAAATTTGCACATGTAAAAAATGATTTAAAAAAGTGAAAAATCTACATTTATATTTCTTCAATGAGTTATAAGTTTAAAAATATTGGTGTGAAAAAACAACTTTTTAACATGTGTAGATCTAATTATTTTTATAGACCAATATTTTACCTGTCTCGCTTATTTCTTGAAATTTCCAAGCCAAAACTATTTTTTACTGTCGTTTCTCCTACTATCCCTTTCCTATAGTTCCAGCACAATGCTTCGCATGTGTAGGCGTCATCTCCTGAGTGCTGGTCCCAAATAAAAAAAAAATGAAAATTCAGACATTTCCTTAAATGTTTTTTCCGCAACCATGAAAATTATTTTCATTTTAATTTATTTATTTATTTTAATTTTATTTTATTTATTGTGGAATTTGTACCAACATTTTAGGTGCAGTCCAACCTTGCATTTAGTACACATTTTTCTTGTGCCTTTGGGACAAAGACCGCAGCGATGTTCACACCACTTCTTATCTATGTGGTCTGCTGAACAACCTCCTAGTCTAGTTTCATCTGAAACTCTCGATACAATGGGAACACCACAATTGTTATTTTTACTTGTCTATATCACGTATTTTTGTAAGTAAGATATAACGTTTCATTTCTATCAGCAGGTCTGGTTTGTAATTCAACTTCTGAACGCAACATTCGGCAAATTAGGGGAGCAAAGTTGGCTTCATTTCTTCTACTTTTTTTTCATTCCGTCACATCTCCATCCTCCGGAGGAAATAATATGATGTCACCAGGATTGTCTCCAGCCTCTAGTATTTCTACAATTTCATTCAAGTCCAATCAAACCAAACAATATAGCAAAATAATGAAGCAATAATTTAAATTTAGCAATATATAAATTTGCTTGTATGTACTGTATAGCATTTAATACCCAGTGTCACCCATGGGTGACACTTTATAAAGCTTCCCTAATTTTTGATAGAATATACTTTAGTTTTTTAGCGATATATGTTCATATTATTAGTTTCAACTTTTCTAAACAAATATTATTTCGGTAGTTAGCCTTTTGGAATTTTTACAACAATTTTCTGATCAGAAGACAGAAAACAGAAAACCGTTTGAATGAACTAGAAAAATCTAATAGATGACGAAATGCCCGGTAGGGATGGCACGATGGATGGTAGTCTGCACGTTGACTACAAATCCAAAAACAGACCTGGGTTCAACCCCAGTTTCAGATTAAAATTTTAAAATAAAAATAAACATCTCGCATTTTTCTGATGTGCAGTGGCGAAGGCATAGTCACTGGTCACTGAACAATACCGGCTTCAGCTGATAGCAATCCACAATCACATTAGAACGCCCTCCTTCGTCGGTATTGTGTAGCACCGGCGAAGTAAAATAATAATAATAAAAATGGCTACTGAACCGAAGCTTCAGCACTGCTACGATTATAAACAAAGAACGTGCAAAAAGCAGAGCTGCGAAATAATTAAGTAAGCTTCACCTCCTGTCGTTTCTCCTACTATACCTTTCCTATAGTGCTGGTCCCAGATAAAAAAAAAAAAAAAAAAAAAAAATTAAATCATAAATATTACAGTGTGTTAACTTTGTACTAATAATAACTATGTATTTCAATGATGACAATATGCATGTGGAATTATATCGCAAACCTTTGTCACCTATGGGTACGGTAACCATTCGTCCTTTTTTTAAGAGGACAGTCCTTTTTTTTGACACTATGTCCTTGACAATTTTTTAAAAATAAAGTGTCCTTTTTTTAAATGATTTGTTCTTTTTTAAGTGGAATTGTCCTTTTTTAGATCACCAATTTTTTTCTTTAAACTCCAAACTTAAAAGTTTTGTTTTTCAAAATCCCAAAACTTCAACATCAATACAATAGAAATTATAATCATCCAAAACTGAAATTACCTGGCAGCACTAGAAAAGGTTTGTTCAATGTGTCGAATTTCTTGTCAGCTGGGTTATATCCATTATGAAACTACGCAAGGTGACCTTATTACTCAGCTGGCTATTTTTTGCTTTAACCTGTTTTCCCTCAGGAAATGTCAAAGTGTATTGCATGTATGTGTTTTCAATTATATGTGCATGCTCGGTTATTAGAAACGTATGTACGTACACACTTATAACTGCCAAATGTTTTTGATATTCTGCAAGTTTTTAACGTACAACAATTTTGTTTTTGTACTAACAACACTACCTTATGATAGTTCTATCATGGTGAAAATCTGATATGTCATATTTAAATTTAAAAAATTTTCCAACTTCCCTGAGAGCACAAAAAAATAAAAAATTTAAGAAATAGACACAATAAAGATTGTCAAATAAAATTTTATACAACAATATGTTATTATTGCGGTAAGCTTTTGAGCATTGTTTATTTATTCAAATATATATATAAACACCCTTAATTCAGATATGCCGCCAAAGCGAAAATGTATTTTTAATAGTGAACTGAAGGCAAAATTTCCATTCATACACAAAACCGTTAGTGGTCATGATGTACAGTGTGGAATATGTGCAGCCCATTTTTCCATAGCAAATGGTGGCGCTTCTAATATAACACAACATTTAGAAGCTACAAGGCATAAAAAAGCAGTTATCGCCAGCAGTTCAAGTCGCCAATTGACAAACCTTTTCAGAACTGTAAATTTTAATGATAAGGAAAAAGAGTTGACTGTCATCGAAGGTACTTGGGCTAATCATTCAGTTCAATACAATTATTCATTTCGGTCAAACGATTGCACCTCAAAATTAATTAAATCATGCTTTGAACAAAAATATGCGTGTGCTCGAACCAAATGCGAAGAAATTATCAAAAATATTTTGAAACCTATTTCATGTGATTTAATAAAAACTGAATTATCTGAGGCCAGCTGCATTGCAATATATTTAGATTGTTCCAACCATGGACCTATTAAACTTTGCCCAATGTTAGTACGATATTTTCTACCACATAATGGAATTATGGTGAAAATTCTAGCTGTAAATGAACTTCAAGGTGAAAACTCCGATATTATTTCCAAAAGTCTTCAAGAAACATTAGGGAAATAACTAGTAAAATGTTAATACTTGTACTATTCACTAATATTATGTATGTACTTTACATTAAAAAAATATGCATTTTGATTTGAACGCCCATTTTCATAATAAGCTGGAATAACTTTAACGCGTTGCTCGATTGTGTATCTTTCAATGGTTCAAATTTAGTTAGTCTGAAATTGATAAATGTCAAATGAAATGCAGAAAAAAACTTGACGTTTAGGTGAGGTTCACATTCAACATCGGCCCTTACAATTTAACCACCCTTTACTTACAATTTTGATTACATTTCTAAATGTCCTTTTTTTTCGTTGAAAAATATGGTCACCGTACCTATGGGTGACACTGGGATTTTCAACAAGTATACGCCACCGTCCCTTCACTCCCAAATTATTACAGTAACGGGCTGTAGTGTATTCAGGAAATATTCCGTTCAGTCATTTTTAAATGAATAAACATTCAAAATTATAAGCACACTTTTTTTTTAATTGATTGTGACGTTAATTTAAAAAAAAAAAATTACTTATTAGTACGGATTTTCGGTTGCTGTCAAAATTGTCATTTAGTTACGTTATAAGTTTTTGATACATTAAAATAAATAAAATAGAAGAGAAAAAAATTTTAAGCGTTTAAATCAGTTAATCAGTTGTTTTTACAAAACTTGAGGTTTGTGTTTCATACGGAAAATTATTAAGGAGTTCTCAAGTATTGTATGGAAATATTTGATTTTTCTTAAAATTTTGATTGATTTGAACTTCATATTAAAAACAAAAATTCTAAATTCAAGCAGTAGTTTGATATGAGTATTCGAGCAAGTATCTCACATTTTCATTTTGCTCTTAAGAATGTGTATTTAAATTCCTAATGAGTTCATTTACAATTTTTATAAATGAAATTCTAGCAAATTAAATTAATTGAGTGCCGTTAAAATTATGTTATTTATTTTGTTTTTATGTTTTTCTTTTTCTACATTTTTGGGAAAATTAAAAAAATAAAGAAAAAATATGTAAATTTTTATGCATAAAGTGATCAAATTTAATTACATTTACAAGATAATAAACGCAAACATAAAATTATTTTATAAAACATTAGCACATGGCCACGTAAAATTTTTTCACATACAGTCGCACTCGCAGACACAGAGGCAGTCTCTCAGAACACTTAATTTAAAGCAGGCATTCGTACACATAAACAAATGTGTGTGTGAGTGCACACTTTAAGGCAGACAAAAGGATACCCTGCCTCAAACAAGAAGATCCGTTTTATTAGTGTTTTTTTTTTTTGTGGTGGAAATGGGTCCTGGTTTTCGGTCTTGTTGCTATTTTTTTTTCTTTTTTTTTTTTAATTTTTACGTATCTGTACATATTGCTACTAGTAGAGATGTTGTTCCTTAAATGTACAACATAAAAGTAATAATTATTATGGTTGTTATTATTGTTTACATGTATTTATATGTATGTATGTGTGTGTGTGTGTGTGAACTATGTAACATTTTATTACTGGATGTTGGATTCTTATTTTTATGATTATATGGTGTGAAATATAACAATTGTCGGATTGTATAAAAAATAAAAATGGAAATAAAAGACAAAAAAAAAAATACTCATTCTTTGAATACGTTTTTATAAAGGGAATTAAGGCCAGACACACGAAAGGGAAAAATTTAAGAAAGAATATTGTGGAGGCTTGAGAAAATTTATTTTTCAAACGTCGGTGAAGTGTAAACTAACGAACTTATTTTCTGTTATATTTATTTCCTTTTTTCTTAACGCAGCGAATAGTAGTGTAAAAATCCAGCATGTCTTTTGAGCAGCAAGGAAGTATCACCAGCAGCAAAAGAAAGAAATATTAGAGAATTAGTTCACAATCATAAGTAAATATTTTGTAATATATTGCTCCTTTAAAAGCAACGAAACATTAAAATAATGAAGAACACTCAACAGTTCTTATATTACGTGTCATGGTCTCTAGATATAAATAGTATGCTGAGGTGCTATTGCCGTGCTATTACTTTGTAAAACAATTTGACTGTGGTTTTGAAGTTGGAGAAGGTCTTTGTATAGTGGTTCTAGTTCGTCGATTTTTTTTTATTGCACAAATACAAACGAAGCCGAGCAGAGACAATAATGCAGAGGACGAACGTGCACTCAGCAAGGAACCTGTATACTGTGCGGGGACTCATAAGCTGTGGATCCAAAAATCACTTGACATTGTTACAACACCCAAATACTTCAGAGCCTATTGTAACGACTAAGAAATTATATTACTTGTGAATAAACGCAGTCAGAAAGGTAGGTTCTGAATTATGCTAACAACTGCCAGGCATAGTTAATGTCTGATTTCTGAGAATACAAATGTTTAATGTACCATAAACAGTTGAGGGTTAATATTTCGGAATGACTGCCATGGTGCTCGTTATTGGCCCAGCTCCGTTTTAAAGTCTTCATTATTTATTTTTAATGCCACGCTTTAGATGAGGATGCATTTAAAATTTGGTGATTTAAAATGTCGGCAATTCATAAGAAATTGAAGAGCGCAGTTGCAGCTGTACTATAGAGATTGCCAGAAATGCATGCAAGTATGTTGTAAAGTCTTAGCAACGAAAAATATATGTGTTGCATAAATAATTAGATGGCAATTAAAACATGATTTCTCCAATGTTTTAGCTGCTACTTCTGGGCTGCAGGGGAGTTTTTGAGACATTGTTAAAAAAATTCATAAGAAAACCTCATACATATACTGAAGATAAAGAGGCTTCAAAAATATTTTACGCAGGGTTTGTCACATAAGTTGCTTAAATTATAACTGAAATATTTGAACAATACGAAAGGGAATACTAGAAAAATATACAAAAAAGGGGGAAATTTAACGTACAGGGTGGTTATATAAAGGGCAACGTAAACTTTGAAAACGGTGCAATTCACAGACGGTTTTTTTTTCATATTGTAAACTGTAGAAAGGCACGTTTTTAGTCAGTCAAATTCAGTTCATATTCATCAATTTCTTTGAATTTTTTTTATTAATATTTTAAAAAGTTGGTGATGTCATATTTGGTTAATTTTTTCTTTAATTGCTCCTGCAGGCTGCGCTGCTGAAGGAACATTCTTATTTCCTCTATAGGCAAAACTTTTATATATATATTTTTATAACATCTATATGATTCAATTATGCAGCTCGTTCTACTACATTTATAGAGAATATCCAAACAAATTTCATAGAAGTTTTAAACTTCCTTATACTTTTATGCCACAATACTCAAACCTGTAAGAAATAGTAAATAATACTTCTACACCGGCATGAAGCAACTGAACGGCAGATAGCCAAGAAAATTTGAAATACTAAGCTAGCAAACTTGAACTATTTCGCTGAGTGAACTATCCCTTATTAAAGTCTATTGCTACCTTTTGAATATGGATAGAAAATGTCTGAACAAGTGCTTTCCTATAAACAATAAGAAAACACGCACACACACAGCGCTGCTGCTACTCCAACATAATTTGATTTAAAAGGCCCAAAACCACATTCGAAAAAAAAATATTAAGAAAAATATTAAACTTCGTTCACCACCAAACCAACTACAATAAACAAAAAGTAATTTTCACAAATTTGCCATTGCCTAATCCTCGACAACAAACATCCGACAATCCACAGGAATTTATGTAGCGTAAAGGAAAACATTTACGCTGTTATGAGAACGAGAACCAAAAACACAAAAAAATAAGGAAAAATATTTAACAAAATAACTACAACAGTTGCAGTTCACACTTTCTTAAACTCAAGCAGAAGTTACATTAATTTCTCTTTCCCTGAGCCACGACATCCTCTAATACAGAGGAAAATGTATAAATCACCCTCCTTCCACACTGCCGGCAATATTTTTTTTTTCTTTGCTTTTCACTGTGAGATTGTGCTTAAAAACTTGAGCAGCTGTTAACCCGACTTTTTACCTCATATTACTAAACAAAGCAAAGTCGTTAGTAAAAGTTTATAGTAGTTTCAATTCTACGCAATCAACTCGTACAGTCTTATTGCACAGCTTCTAGTTAGACGTTTGCTGCTACTCGTACTGCTGCTAACATTAATTTATAACACTTATGCCGTGACAGAAGCTTTTTTGCAGACATACATATATAGAGATGTATGGAATGGGGCGGGTGTGTGTAGCAGCAAGACACAGAAATTATTCAAGTTGTGCTACCAAAGTTTTTAAACACACAAGCATTCAATATGTCGCATAGACCCAGGTGTAATGCGTACATGACCCCCTGTACGTGTATCAAGTGGCAATTTCACTTTCTTTTCGCAACATTCAATGCAATAAACGACCATTGTCGTACGTCGTCATCATCATGCTTTTCCACAGGCAAAGGAAATATAGTAAATATTTAAAGATGTACATGAAGAGTGTCAGGCTTTTAAAGCAGTGCACTAAACACTAAATGCCATATTCGTAAACACATTTTCGGATTTGTAAAAGGTTTAATAGATAAATTTCCTTACAAAATTGCATTGTTATACCTTTCATAATCTTGGATCTTGGATAGTTTGAGGACATTTGATTTGAACTTTAGAATGCTAACTTTTTCAATTTCTTAGTATTTTCAATTAAATTTAATGCACCTTTAACAGGTATTGAATTAAAAATTTAGCTTTGAATGAATCAATACCTTTAAATTTCTTTTAAGGTAACATCACGAAATTTCGATTTAAACGCATGTCTGCAAAAGTTTCATTCCGGCTTAAAAATTTAAGCAAAACTGTCGCGACGTCATTTATTATCGTTTTCTGGTAAAATGTTATTAACGACTTTCGTACACAATTGGTGTTAGAAAAGGTCTTTGTTTTCTTTCTTTTTTTCTAATGTTAAGTTACATTTTAGCTTCTGCTATGAAATGAAAGCGGTGGGGGTGATACTTAAATTACAGTGTTACTTTTATTTAAAATTTGTGCAAAGTTTTTAGCAGAAGGTTAACTACTTCTGCTTTATTGCATTAACAATCAGTTTCTATAACTTTAATTGTGAATTTTTGAATTGTAGAAAGAGAAAGTGAGAATGAAATATGTATATTTTTTAGCAGGAACTTGGGAAGAGACTGCAATAAAGAAAATTTCTTTGTTCGACATTTTCAACATTAAAACGTTATAAAGTTAATTGTTTTAGCCTTCATTGGCTTTTATGAGTTCCTTAGCTCCAGTAAAAACTACAAATATTTCCTTATATGACATAACTTTATATACCGCTTCTTAGTGCTCATTTATATTATAAAACCTGTAAAAAAAAACTGTGTGGAAGGAGTAACAAAATTTAAAAAAGTGGGCATGAATAATTAATTCCACATTCCTAGTGAAATGTTGTGAACATTTCAGAAAGATCGGTCCAGAGCTATGGTCTCCGATAAGGAACATACGTTTTGAATTTATAGATTGTGTCTATGCAGGCTTTCAAGGTCTGACTCGTTTTACTTTCTTGTATAAATTTTCCAATGAATATATATTATTAATTTACCTTCATGTCATAAATATTCTTTCACAATTTACAGCCCCCTGCTCTGCAACGTCGTTTCATAATGATTTGACAACAATTTGTAGAATTTTCAAAAGTGATAAAAACTAAATTTGCTTTTTTAATTAATTTAAAGTTAAATAGATTTTTTGTATGCTCTGTCTAAAGTCTGCTGATAACAATATGAAATTTTACACTTCAAACATTCCAAAAAAAAATTCTATATATTGAATATGGAATTTAAACGATATAAATCGTCTGTCATTCATAGGATTATGGCTTTGTATACAGTAACATTTTTTCATACAAAGCCCTTTGTAACTGCTGTCACTGTTGCCACTGCTTATCTTTAATGGTCCAAACATATGGTGTACGTGTTGCTCATTTAAATGAGCTACTTACTGGAACGTTTCATTATTTTTTTATTTATTTATAAAAACGTTTTTTAGTATTAATTTCTATTTGCCTTAAGTTCGAAGCATTGATTTGTGATAGCACTCATCGCAATATAAGTCCCACATTCTTCTACTTGGGAAAAAAAAGCAGCAGCAAAACACAAAATAAATAAATGCTCTGGGGTTGAGAGTCCTTTGGGATGTCATGACTTATTTTTAGCTGGAGGTAATGTAATCATCATTTTTGATTTTAAAATAATTTCCGTTTTTAACAGCATTTCATTTATTTTACAGCACGCCATAAGAGAGTGTTTGCTTTCGGATATGTGGGCGTATTTCTGAGTCTGTGTTTGTATTGGTTTTTCTGTGTTTTTTTTTTGTGTGTGTGCTTCATTGCATATCTGTTTCTTTAGGGATTTACATACAATTTTGTTAGCTTTTGCTTGATGTTATTATTATTGCTGTTGTTGTTGCTGTTGGTTGTATATTTGTTCATTTGAAAAATATTTATCATGTTGATTGGTTTTCGCATATTTCCGTTTACAAAAACAATTTTTCTCTCTGTTTCTGTTTTTTTTTTGTCTTTCTCAGCTTCATCGATCGGATATGCAAATTAATGGTAAATTATTCCTTAGAAAAATGTTTAAAAAACGGCATTTAAGTGAAAAGGCTGGATTTGATTATTAAGTTGATATGAATACAGTTGGTGGGTGGAAGTTCATTTACGATTTATTAAAAGCATCATATTGATTAATTACATATAGCGAATTTAACATAAAAAAATATTGAATACGTTTCTGCTTTATTTAAATTTTTCAATTCATAAAAATTTATTATAAGAAAATTAAGAAAGTGAATGGATTAGAAACTTGTGAAATATATTCAGTCTTATTTATTATTATTTCTTACTTTTACAATCTTCCTTTTTAATATTGCTGTGGTTTTTTGAACAAATAACTTAAGTCTAATTTTTAGAAGAGCAAAAATTCATACTTTTAATATACTGAACTATACTTTTTGTGCACAGATTTCGGTGGCGAAAGCATAGTCACTGATCACAGAACAGTAACAGCTTCAGCTGTATCGAATCCACAAGCACATCAGAACGCCCTTCTTCGTCGGTATTGTGTAGCATCGGCAAAGTAAAATAATTGAAGCAAAGCTTCAAAATTTAATACGTCTCCTGGACATCAGAGACGCTACAACACTGCTATAAAAACAAATAACGTACAAAAAGTAGTGTTGTAAGATAGCGAAGCTTCACCTCCTATCATTTCTCCTACAATCCCTTTACTATAGTTCCAGCACAATGCACCGCTAGTATAGGGGTCATCTCCTGAGTGCTGGTCCAAAATAAAAGTCCTTCTGTAATTTTATTTTCTGTTATGATAATATCCCAATTGCTTCTGTACAGCCATCAGTTACAAATTAAAAAATATTTCGTACAGCGATTCATCATGGAAAAAGTCATCATGCATTTCCTTGTTGTTATTTTGTGACACACACAAACTATTGAAATCGATATAAAACTTCAACCCTTCTCTATAACCCCGATCGTTGGCTTTATTTCAATAATATAACAAATGTATTTAAATATTGTGAACAGAAAATGTACAAGTGAAATAATGATTTTAAAACATGCCACTGCAACGATATGTTCCCAAATATTATTTCATGATTTCATGTTACCCGAACATGAAAACATGAAATGAAGATCTACGTGAGTATAAATTTATCTACAAAGTTCAGCGCTACAAATTTGCATACAATAAAGACACTTGCCATTATTCAATCATTATTTCGTACCTTCGTTCGTGCAGTCAGTTGCCAGGGTACTTGTGTGTTGCTCCATTTCGATAATCATTTGTTTTTATTCAAGGTAAACTGTATGCAGACATACAGTCGGGTATGTGTGTTAAGGATAGTGACAACATACTTCCTGTATTCCAAGCAGTGTTTTTGAAATATTAAAGCAGTAGTTGTCTCTCAATGTACATGTGTATATAAAAGTGTGCATAATTGTGAACGAAATAAGAATTTTCAGTGCCTTTTTCATATTGTCACTACATTTTATTGGGGTGTTGTAAAGTTGCTGCTGTCATTTTTGGCCATGACGATGAAAAGGTACAGGAATCCCCTTTCCATACTAAACTCTCGTATTGGCATTATTTTGGTTTATAGTTTTCCAATGGCTGTGTCGACGTCGTCGTCATCATCATCATCATCACTATAGGCAGTGTCTTGTGCCGGTATTGTTGTCGATTGTGTTGTAGATTTTTCATTTTATTCATACCAAACATAGTTGGGGAAGACAAGTTCTTTCTTTTTATTGTTGCGAAATGTTTTGAAATGCAGCTATAAATCTTAACTTGTTGGATTTTGTAAAGACGTTTAGGGCAAAAGTTCGTTGGTATTGTTTAAATTTCAAATGAAATTGTCATTCGATAATAAATTGCCGAGATATTCAAAACAATTGTGAGGGATTATTTGACTACAGATGCAACATACCAGATTGGGGCTCTTTATGTTTATGAAAAAAGGGGAGAAAGATTTTAGCAATTTCTTATTGGGACTTTCAAAAGGAGTTCGGGCAAATTAGTTTAAAGTATAATTATGGTAAAATAATTGAAAATTAGGAGAAAATTTTAGATTAAAAATCTTGATTGTTTTTTGAATTGTTAAATAAAGGGTGGTTCAATCAAAGCAAACGAAGTTTATTGGAAATAAAACAAAAAGTTTTCAGAGAATTATCTCATTATATTTGGTTCTGCCCGAGGGATCTATGACAATTATCTGTGAAACAAAATATCGGCCAAATGCTCGCCACGCATTCGGTGGCATTCCGCTATTCGATGGTCAATATTTTCAATGACTCTGAAACATAACTGGTTCAATATTTTTAATTTGCCGAATTATCTCATTCATTAGCTGTTAAATTGTTATTGGCTTATTGAGGTATACTTTTTCTTTTAAAAAACCCCAAAGAAGGAAGTCCAACGGTGTCAAATCACATGGTCGTAACATCAATTAACATCGCGACGACGCTCGTGAGATGTTCAATTGTTGGGCAAGAGGACGAGTCGAGAGCTGCTACGCTATCGCGAAGGACAGCAATGTTTTCCGCAGAACTAACTGGGCGAGCACACACAGGTGTTTTCACATTTTCTACAGAATCACTTTGCTGAAATTTAGTCGATTATGCTGACTAAAAAAATTCCGAAGTGCACGAAATGCATTTTGGTTTGAACGTACATTTTCGTGAAAGGCTCCAACAACAATCTTAACGCGCTGTTCAATTGGTTGAATTTGTCAAACACTGATACAAAGTAATATCCAATTAAGTTGGGTAAAAAACTGGACGTTAAGCTGTGACTCATATCGTGCATTATGGTTAGACCACACTTTATGTAGTGCCTTATTTCGAAATTCAGTTTAAGCAATTAGTTACAACTCTTTTTTTTTAATTTTTAAACTTGCTAATGTTCGATAACATATGGGCAGTCAAAATTACAAGTGATCATTTTTATTAAAAATATCATTTTAGTTAACACTAGAAAAGGGTTTTCCAATAGGGACTTCTTGTTGGAGCTACATCCGTCAAGTTAGATGTCATTTATTCAGTCTGTTATGTCAAATTACCATTCAACAACGCGTGCAAATAATACAACTGTTTTATCAAAATAGGAATTCTGTTCTTACCGCTCGTTTCGATCACTTCGACATAATCGTCTTACCGAGAGAAATATTCGCAATGTGTTGAATAAATTTGAGTTCACTGGTTCAGTAAACAATCGACAAACACCCATACGTCGACGTAACGGAATATCGCCGCAGTTCGTGAGAGTATGCAGGAGAAACGGAGACAGTTGATTTCACTTCGCTCACAAGAATTCCTACTTTTGCGAACTTTACGTCGTGGGCCTGCAGCCAAGCAAAATTCAGATGACCAAGAAACTGACCATAGACAATGACGTATATTCGCTGCATGGGTTCTGCTTCAGCAATGAGGCCCATTTCTGGATACGTGAACAAACAAAATTTTTAAATTTGGCGCGATACCAATCCATATGAGAACGAAGATCATCAAATGCATTCCGAAAAAAACACGGTTTTGTGTGGATTTTGAGCTGGCGGTGTCATCGGTTCTTATTTTTTTGAGAACGATATAGGTCGATGATTACGAACTTCTTTTGGTCTGTATCAGATGATCTGAACACCCACGTTCCGTGGTTTCAACATGCACATGCCACAGTGGATATTCTGCACGAGCGATTTGAGGGCGTGGTCATCTCACGTGGAGGTGATGTGAACTAGCGCCAACTAACAACCATATCCCGAGATATGCAACAATAATTATTTATCTTTTGTGTGGAAGTAAAAATGAATGCTTGAAAATAAAATACCGTGTGACAGAGTCATCAGCGATTACAAAAAAGTCAGACAAAGTTTACGAAACAGTTATCAAATGTTTTGTAAGGCATACAGGCCACCAAACATAAAAGTATTGCATTTCATATAAAAAGATAAAAATGTCAAATTTGATATTTTGGTAATTTTGTTTCGAAATCGCCAGGTATTACAAAAAAAAATAAATTATTGAACCGTGTAATCCTATCTAGTGATGATTGTAACACCGAACCGAACTCTTGGTATCCTTTTAAAAATTGTAATCTGCTTAAGCAATTCATTAGGTTGGCAGTATATGGTGCGTAAACTTAAGCCTCTTTCTCAAACTATACTTCCACTTTGCTTAAAAAGACAAATTTATTTGAGTATTAAACAAAGGGTTTATGCTTTTAAATATTCCATTAAACACATCGAAAATAAAAAAAAAATAGAAAGATACTGGCAGCCACCTAACAGATTTTGCCATTAATCCATTCCAGAAATAATAAATCTAGCCCTGATGGAAGGCTTATTATATTTTAAATGTCATTGTCTACCTTTAGGAGCCAACAAAAATAAAAAAAAAAAATCCATTTGCATTATTTTGTACTAAATAATCCTTTTTAACACAATATAAATTATTGAATATTTTACATTTACAGTTAATTTAGCTTTGAAATACTTTAGGAACATGTAGAGCTTTTCATAGTCAACATTAAAATAACAACATGTGGAAGCGTATGTTTATTTCCCTTTGCATCTTTTTTTCTTCTTTTTTTTTGAAAAAAGGGTCAATAAATTGTATTGAAAAAATAATGAAACAACAACAACAACTGTGCGGAAAAAAACCAAATAGAAATCGCACACGATGTAATGGTGCTTAAATGTTAAAAATCTTTTTTTTTTCATGATCTGACAGTAGCAGGCGGAGAACAAGTTGCCCATAGTGTATGAGTGTGTGTATGTGTGTCTAACTATCACGTGCGTTCAATAAATTCGCATACGGTCATTTGGGCACAGGATTAAAGGTCTCTATGGATTTTTAGCGATTTACTCAATATGTACTTGAATGTTCGTAATAAAAAAAATAAATAAATAAAAGAAAAGCAAATTGCAGGAACACTTTCCCCCATTCACTGAAGTCGATTTTGCTCATAAAACACTTGCGCTTTACTTTTTTCGGTTGCTTCAGTAAATTTTATATAAACAAATGCATGTAGTCAAGCACAAAAGTGATTAATTCAAAAAGCCGGAATTAAAACAAAAATGCAACATAAAAGTATAGGGATTGAGTGTTTTTAGCCAACACGTAGAAAAATAAAATGCAAACAGTCACAGCATATAATGCTTCAAATACAATTGGGACCAAATATGATTCGTCGTAAAATTTTAAAATTGCAAAGCTCCAACTGGAAATTAATATGAGGAAGAAAACAATAGAACAGACTAAATATTTACTGCCGTATTTCTAAAAATTTTTTGAATTTAGAAAAGCTTTATTAGACTAATTTTACGAATACGGCAGTTAGAATTTATTTCTTCCAACTCCATCGGATATGGTTTCTACGAGAACGAATACGATTTCTAAATACGATACGTTGTTTGGCAATAGTATAATGATATGCTTGAAGATATATATCGCACTTGGTTACCAAGAGGGTATTAACTCGAAATTTTAACATTTTCAGTAGAGGGCAAAAACTATTGTTCGTTTCATTTGGAGTGGATGTGAAACTCGAAATTTATCATTGTTTTTTTTTTGATAAAATACTAAACTGTATAGAGTAAAATTTTTACAGAGGACACAGAGAAAAATTAAAATCAATTTCATTTAAAAAATTTGTGATATCAATTAAAAAATTGTTTAAAATTACAGCAGTACACCAATTAGTAGTAATATCAATTAAATTTTTATACTTAAATTAATATAAATAATATTTAATTAAATGTTAAATGCAATAATTAAAAATTTAATAGGTTGTTATTGAATTTTTTAAGTTAATTTTTTCATTATATTTATATAACTACTGAACTAAAGGAATTAGAAGCTTTTAATTAATTTTTTTATTGGGCAAATTAAAATGGATTTTCTATCGAGCTCTCTCGGTTATATATTATTGACGTTTTTAAAGTGATTAAAATCTTCATAGAAAATTAGGCGTCAAAACAGCTTGTTTATCATCAGTAGCATCACAACATTGGATGTATGGCAAAAGCAATCTATCAAGTATCGCGGTAAGTCATGCACCGTAGCCTTAGCCTGTGAATATAAAAATTTTAGAGTTTTTTTAATGAAATCAATAAAAAATTATTGTTTTTTTAAATTAGTGCAACGAAATATGCTTTTTAAAAAGAAACTTTTAAAACTTACGCACGAGGCACGATCACAAAGGAGGCCAGTTGTCAGGAATTTGTTGTTTAATCCAAATTTTGTTAGTGTATTGCACGGATCATGAAGTGATTAAATGAAATAAAACTACATAAAATAGTTGAAGAGTGTAAAAGTAATGCATGCACTCCATTTACCTGTACAACTGAATGATTTCTAATCCTTTGACTCGACAGAAGCTTTACCGACACACTACACTCACACCCATTTATGCCAAACATTTGCAGTCATTGAAACAATTTTAAATTCAACTCGAATTCTACTATGAAAAATAATGTTAATGGAGTGTCTGGAGACCTGATAAGAGTTTTGGTTTCTCTTTATTTTCTGTGCTTTCTTTCCTTTTTTCTGCATATTTTTACAACGAAAAAATGACCGTAACGTCTGATTTAAGGAATAAGCTTTAATTTATTTTCTTTAAACATTTTTCCTAAAAGATAAACGCAAGTGAAACATATGAAGAAAAAAAACATGCAGTGCTCACCCAGCCATTTCAGAAAAATATTGACTTTTAGTCTATTGCTTTAATTTTATTTCATAGAGCCAGGACATACGGTTGCTTTTCAATTCCATTTGCAGACCACTTTCTCTTTGATTTTCGTGTGCGTTACCTTTTTTTATTTGATTTGTGTTGTTTGAGCATCGAATGCAAAGATGTTAAGGTTTGTGTTTGGTTGTGTTGTACGTAATAACGAGGGCATTGTCCATTAATAAAATTAAAAACACTTGTCATGCTTTAATGCCTGATAATATTGGTTTGCAATCTACAAGGCAAAACAATTTATATAATGGCCACTCTTATTTCAAGTGTAAATATTTTGTCCACTAAGTCGTATGTACAGGAGCGATTTGATTTTTAGTCAAACAAATTCGAAAATCTGCAAAGTTTTAACTTAAAACAGAGGAAGATAGGAAAGTAGTTATGGATGTTATAGATATTAAATAATGGGAATCAAGAAAAGATGGTATAATTTTCGTTGAAACGATTGCAGTTTTCGATCCGACAAGTCAAAACCATTTACTGATGTGTCCATTCTAACAATGCCATTCTTCGTCGATAGTTGAGCAACAAAACGAGTTAACGAAGTAAAGTAACAAATTCAATGGTGTCCCTGTAACATAAAAATTAATTTCTTACTGCAGTCTTTGGGAATAATTAAAATGCATTCATTTCTATTACTTCATCCCCTGCTGCTTCTCTACAATATCCCAATTAAAAAAAAATATTAATCCTCAAAGCAACATTCAAAACCCTACACGGACAAAACCGAAATCTGAAATCAGTTACGAAAACTACACTCAAATTAAAAATCAATGCATTCGTGCTTAAATCAATCTCCTGAGGTGTCAACCCGAAATAAATATTTTCTAAAAATGGCCACTAAAACAAAGCTTCAAAATTTAATATGTCTCATCGACATCAGAGGCGCTGCAGTACTGCTGTAAACAAAGAAAAAACGCGCAAAAGCAGAGTTGTAAAATAGTCTTCTGTCCTCCCCTTCTTTCATCTCCCTCATTATAACTTTCCTTTAGTTCCAGCACAATGTATCGCAAGTGTACGGGTCATCCGCTGTCTGCCGGTCCAAGATAAGAAAAGAAAAAATATACAACGCTCTTCGAATTGAATTCAAATATTTTATTTTTATATTAAAAATTTTTTTTTGAACTTTTAGAAATATTTAATTCAAATTTCAATTGTTATAATTAAAATTTTTATTGAAAATATAACCAACGATAATAATTTAATTGATACTATTAATTTCTTTATAGGTCAAAATCGAATAAATTTCTTAATTGATATAAAAAAAATTTTTATTAAAATTATTTTTATTTATTCTATTTGATTAGACTTTCTTTTAGTTTATTTTATTATTTAATTATTAAGCTCGAGGTCTTTATTCTTTTATAGTTGTACTGTTTAGATTTTTTTTTGCTATTTCATTAACAGTTTGTTAACATCATCAGGAAATAGATGATATGATATGATATAAATAATATAAATTTAGTTTTATTTTTTTGTGTGTTCAAACACATCACAGGATATCAATGCTCTCTATATACATCATACATATCCGACCGAAAATAATATATGATTGTGTCGAGAGAAGATTTAAAGTTTCGATTCTTACGCTCTCTCTAAACTAGCAAGAAGTGGTATATTTTAACTATAAAATTTATTTAATTTTGCTCCACAAGAGTCTAATGGGTATTAAGGTTGGTTCCTCGTTAGATTAATTTACAAAGAAATGCGAACAGCGTAACTATTCTTTTGAAACTGCCAACGTATCCGAAAATATATGACTTATTTCATAAACTAAATTTTTCGTGGCATCTCCGACAGCGCCTAAAGGCAGTATCAACAATGAAGTCCAAAGCTTTGGTATTATTTGCCGTAAGCCACATACAAACGATACGGCTTTAATTTTTGAAGTAAAGGAATTGAAACCAACACTATAAATTTTTAAAGATATTAAATGCGGATATTTTCTTCAACAAAACATAATTATACTGATACATAAAATACGAGTGTTTATGTCCACTTAATTTTTGTATACTTATATAAAAAAATATATCTATTCCAATAGCACTGATGACATAATGCTGACATTTTTTAAAGTGAAATCCACTATTTATTTACGATTTAAGTGATAATTACTTTTGAATACAAATATCAGTATAATAAAAAAAGCCTGGCTACTGTCCCATTAAAATGTGAAAAGTTATCCCAAGAGTCCCAAACCGCCAGGTTTGCGGTTGCTGGGTTTGCCACCTAGCAAAGGCGAACCACTTAATAAACCACCTCCAGTATTACTTCCACTTGCAATGCTGCCTCCGCCTAATATACCACCTAAGGCTGAACCTCCCAGCACATTAGTCACACCACCCAATGATCCTCGTAGGGTTGCAAGAACATTTCCTAAACCTTCGCAAGAGGTGGAGGTAACTGGACTTAAGGATGCACCGAACAAAGACAATTCACAGAAACGGAAATCCGAATCGGCTGCAATATCAGTGTCGACCTTTATAAAAGGTGTGTTTTTGCCGGTTATGCTTTTAAATAGATTATCGCTAAACTGACCAATTTTTGTGTTCTCATTAAATGTTTTGGCGAACTTGGCAAGCATGCCAATGAAATTTTTTCGTACCTTCAAATCTTCTTTACTTTTCAAGCGAGTTTCGGGCAATGGGTTACCAAACACATCATTGCAATCGAACAAGAAGCCCAACTCATCGCCATGAGCCACTATTTCGCTGTTAGAATTTTCTGTATCGGCCACTATTGGCAGACCACGTAGGAAATTAATTCCCTTCGAAGTGGTGCCGTTATATTCAAAGCTGTACATAAAAGCGGGAGCGACTTGCGACCATACTTGGGTAGTTAAAACAGCAGGAAGATTGAATAGAACATCCGTGGTAGACTCAACTATCTGAAGAGAATAATAAAGATTTTTATCTACAAAAAGGATAATTAATTCACCGGAAATGTGTGTTACCTTTGATAATATTTGGTTTAAATTTAAAGTTTCCGGAACTTTAAGCAGATCATTTAAAGTGGGTGTTAAGGCGTTTGGCAAGCCCGGCAGCTGTGCTTTAGTTATGTCTCCCGTAATTTTATCCACTCTCAAGAAACCAGTGAGATCCTTTAAAGTATCTGTGAGGGAACCCAAAAATTTCTCTGCCGAACCAAATACTTTATTTATATTTTGTAATGTGAATGCATTGGCCGTTTCGTGTTTCGTAACGCCTGTTAGCAGAGGTATGGCTGTAAAGTTGCCAGTTTTTAATTGTAAATCTGGTTCACCTATAATCAAACTAGGCAAGGCGCGCCCATCCTCCTCGTTCTCAATATGTGGCTGAAAACCTATGCTTCCAGAAAGGCCTTTAATCATGGCTCGGCCCGCTAACCTCTCCGTTTGTATCTTTGTGTCATTTTCAATTATTTCTTTGGCATCTTTCTGTTCTAAGCAAAATTTATTATTAATAGTTTCTTTCAAATCGTTTACCTAATGTTTACCTTCCTTAAGCAGTTAACAATTTCTACCTCGCTTGTTGTAGGGCAACCGTTTATCTCTGCCACTTCTTGCACGCTTTGGACGGGCTCTTTATCAGTGGCATATTGGGACAATGCCGTGCCGGACATGGCAACTACTCCCGTTATATCACCAGCACTACGGGCCGTTTTAGACATGGACAAATACATTGCACTGGCTGCTCCTGAACCATGACCCATGACCTTTATTTGTTTCGGATCTCCTCCAAAATGCGAAATGTAATCACTAGCCCATCTTATGGCGGCTGCCATATCAAATATGGCCAAATTACCATCAAATTCCTTAGAGCCATCGCCTATAATACCTAAAGAACCCAGACGATATTGCGGAGCCACGACTATGACGCCCTGTTGAGCTATTGGCGTGGCATCGTACTGGTTTGCAGAGCCGTAACGAAATCCTCCCGGATGTAGCCACACAATCACCGGTAAACCCGAAGACTCGTCAGGCATTTGCGGTGTATAGATATTCAGCAGCAAACAATCCTCATCGCCAATAATATTGTATTGATTACGTGGATCTGGTTGTATGCAAGGCGGTCCAAAACCTGTAGCATTAACATCACCCATTAACCTTTTGTATACCGGCCGAGCATAACGATTTGCTGCAGTTGGTGGTTCAGCGTAGTGCAAACCTAAAAATGAATAAATTTTTGTAACAGAATTGCGGAATCCTTCCACGCGTGCATCGCGATTAAATGTGCGTGTAAACACAACCGGATCATCAGGTGGCGGAGCTTGGGAATGACGTCCTCCCACTATACGTTTAAAGCGTTTTGCTTCGTTCAAGGTTATCAGAAAACATGACAAAATTATAAAGGTTTTCAATTTAAACATTTTATTCGCGTACTTTAATTAACACACGAACTTTAGTCCAGACTCGATAACAGTTGCCGCAGCACTGAAGCCGGCACGAGTTTCTTTTAAATTTAATCACATATAAAACAACAACTACTTTTGCATTTAACAAAACTTTAAGGGGTTTTTACATTTAATCTCTTCTTCTTGTTATACGTTGAGAATTTTCATTTTTATTAAATTTTACTTTCGTTTTATAGTTTTGTTGTTTATGCTGTGGCGCTACTCAAAAGTCCCAGGTAAAGCTTTGCATGGTATTACAGTTGTAACAAAATCAGTTTTTATGAAACGACTGTCGTTTGTTTTTCGTATTCTTTTTTTATTATTATTATGTATTAAAAGATCTGAGAAAAAAATACTTCATTTTCATATTCATAAAAGTGGGAGTGGTAAACTGAAGTAACTCATTACAACCATCCAGTAGACTTGGACTAGTCGTTGGCGATTATTGTCATTTATAATTAAAGAAATGTGTCGATTTTTAGTCAATAATGAATAATATTTTGTGAATTTTTTTTTAATTTTAAGCATAGTAGTTTTCCTTCTTTAAATGCCAAGGTTGCTTAGATTCTGCGGATTTTAGAAGTTTATACCGGGAGCCTTATTTAATTTTCCAGCAATGCATGTCAGGTTGAATTCATATCTGGTTGTAGCAGTAGAAATTAATAAAAAAATTTTACAATTAGTGATATTTGAACTACAATTACTACAAATGAATCTTTAGTTGTTTTAAATTCATAGTTAATTTATCACGATAATGTGACAATTACTTTTGATTAGACTAAATGAAAAAAAAGAATAAATCTCCGACACCACACGTATATACAAAAGTTTTTCCATATTATTGTGATAAATTAACTATGAAATTAAACTAGAGACCTGCAAGAATGGTAAAAATCATTAAAATTGTGCATTCATACTTTCTAATAATTGTAACTGTTGACTCAATAGCATTTTTCAACTACTGTGTGTGTGTATCTCTCAATATCTCTCTTAAATGTGGAGTCGTAACAATGAATATCAGTGAAACCGACACACCGCACAGTGTATGATGCTGCCTTTTAGTAGTTTTTTCGTAAAACGTAGTGGTCAGTGTTGCCGTTTCTCTAACACTTTTTTAATAAAATACGTCGAAGATTTTTTCCATTTTTAAAATTAATTTTTTTTCTACAAAAAAAAAAACAATAAATTTAAAAGTTTGAGGTTTTATTTGTACTGTTCTTGAATTGATTTGTATTGTATTATGTAATTTTGACAAATTTTTCTTTTACTTCCACACAACTATATATTATGATTTATTTCCATTTTACTAATACTACAATATTTTAGAATTAGAATTTTTATTAGATTGCATTATCCACAAATATTTATTTAGTAGGTTTGTTGTATGGCTTAGGTAGTCTATATGAGCATTTCAGTATTGGTGCTGATGCCAAATTACCAGTAGACCATCAAACAAATTTCTGAAAAGACTAAAAAATTCCAAACATACATATTTAAGTGTGCAACAAATATACATGAATAGTCGTAAATCATTTTGACCCGTGTTAATTAAATACAAATAATTAAAAAAGATGTGCACTATTCACAAATTTTTACCATATTAAATCAAAAAAAAAATCGACATCACTGTTATTGCTCTCGTTCCCTAACTTTTGTTAAGATTTTGTCTTTGCCTTAGTTTTGTTAAAAACGCAAAATAAACACATGAACTTGGTTTATTTCATTAAATCCGTGCTGGGCTGCTTAGTGCCCAACGATTACTGAATCCAAGGTCTATTTATTAGGTCTATGCAGTACAATGAACAACAACAAAAAAACAACAGGCATTTTGTTTTTGTAAATTAACTTTCGGTTGTCAAAAACTGGAGATTACTTACTACTCTATCAAAAATAAACACACACAGGCTACAATAGCAAGAAAAACATTAATTTCATTTACGTATGCCTAATTGTTTTTGCTACCATCTCTCAAAATAAAGAAATGATTAAAATTGTTAATAGCGCGCTCTCTCAAATTAAACAAATGTATTAAAATATAAACAAATTTTGACAGTCACGTATAAAATACTTGTAAAACACATGGCGAGTTGCACAGACCTAATAAATAGAACTTGACTGAATCCATGTTTAACTGAAGAACACATTTTTTATGTATATGATTCAGTTGTATTATTACATTTTCTAATATTGTGCACAATAGCAGTACTAAGTTGAATTCATTGTAGTTAATAGTAGTGAAATGGTCTCTTGCAGGTTCCTAATTTAAACACATTCATCATTCATTAATGCAAAAGTTTTGATGAAGAACGTTAATTTATGCCTGGTTTGAAACTACATTTTAAAAGAATGTAGGAATATCCCATTACTAGATAGAATACTTATAGAGAGATATACTAAAACGAACTTTTATTGGAAATAAGGAAGCATCATAATGAGGTCCTGTTGGTTGAATAGTTAGCGCGCTTACAAAATGTTTCAATATTCAAATATTTTTTTTTCAAATAATGTGCAACAAACAATTTTAATCAATAGTGCAACATAGCAATGAGAAAAAGAATAACTTTCTCTATACCGGGAAATTAAAAAAGTACTTTTCTTGTATAATTTGTCCACACAAGCAGCCATTGCAGTATAGTGAGTTCGTAAAACGTTCAAACCGAACTTGAAATTTCATTCAACTGATATAAACTTTTGTTTATTACTTGTTGTTTTATTTTGTTTATCATGGTTTCAGTAAAAAAGTAACAACAACAACTACTAAATTTGTATTCATAATCTGTCGTTCGCTTTAAAGCTCTAGTAACAAGCTTCGCCAAAAAAAAAATTAAAACCAACGATTTTTGTTTTATAAATAAATTTCAAGTTTGATAATGTTTGTTTGTAAACACACATACATATGTACATACATACATACACACATAGTATACACAAACATACATACGTGTTTGAAACTATAAAATGATGGGTAACCGGTATTTTTGTTTATTTCAATTAACTGCATGTAATTCACAACGTCATTGTAAACCCAACTATATTGACATGGGATAATTATGAGACTACATTTTTTTTATAATAATTGGTTAATTTTAATACGGCTTATTGTTTTAAGAATTTTTTAGTTTTAGTTTTATTTACTTTATTTTTTATATTTTTTTTTTTTGTTTTTTTTTTGTTAACAAGCAGTGAAGCAAATTTATACGTGATATAATTTATAAGAACTTGCAAATAACAAATTTTCATCATACTGTAAAGAGAAAATATAATTATTGTCAAATGAATTGCATCAATGTTATTTATAAAACTTGACAATTTCGCTGATGTCAGCAAAATTCTTATATCCATTTGCTTGTAAGGAAAGACAAACTCAACTATCGTATGAGTTACGTTTTTCCAGCGTTTACAAATATTCATGTTGTGCCCTAAAATATGTGGATTTATGATATTTCTCAATACTGAGAATTTTAAATTTGATTATTTATTTCTCACAATCGTTAACGAACGTAAAAATATTTCTGCCAAAGCACATACATGTACGTGTGCATCTGATTATTTTTGGAAGTTTTCATAAATGCGCAGTGGGAAACCAAAAAAAAATTTTATGTACGTATATGAACAAATTGTGTTGAAGCGGTAAGTAAAGTTTTCCAATTTTAAATAGGCTAGTGATCGATAACATACGGATAATCAATATTACATGTGATAGTTTCTAAGAAACAAACTAAATCAAAGGCAAAAATTGTAAGTCATACTGACAAACACTAGCAGAAAGGAACATGCTGTTTTCGAAGGTACTTATACCTTCATTCAGCGTTCTTCGTGTTTAGTCTACCGTGTAGTTGTCAGTAGATGTAAATTATTAGCTTTATATTTCAATAATTTTTAATTAATGGAATACGAGAAATTTATTCCTCAAAATTTATTATTACAGCAGGACAGCAGTTCTCTTAAATCTTACAAAATTAGGATGTTGGGCTTAATCCGACAGTTTTCTTAACACCGGCGGAATTTGTGGCCTTCAGCACCGCCAAGCAACTAGTGACTTGCAGAGCACACAATGGTTGCAACCAGCGTCACCATTTCTCAAGTTTTCCCTTATTTTTCAAGGTTTTTGAAATACCAAAAAATTTTTAAGTTTTTAGCTTCAAAAATTAGTTTTTTTGAAATTCATTCAAATTTTCAAGTTTTGTTTTTAATTTTTAATTTACAGATATATGACGAAAATATTAGTTGATGTTGCCATATAATGTAAACGATTTTATAATATTTCAGTATTAAATGTGTCTATTTTCTCTTTAACACAACTGTGCTATATTAATAATATTATCGTTTTTCATGCCTGTTTATCTTTTCTAAAAAGTTTTATATTTCAAAAAAGCATGGATAAATATTTAAAGATCAGCGCCAAGGATAATGGAATATTATTAGTTTTTGGTGTTATTAGCTTTAAGCAGAAATACAAGTGGAGAAAATGGCTTCGAATACGTTACAGACACGTCGGAGTGTCCAAAAAAAGCTAAACAAATTGGGATTTGCTCAAAATCGTGGGAAGAATAAGTTTGTTGTTGTTGTTCAACTTTTTCTGTTTATCTTATTTCAAAATATACATTTTTGTGTTTTTTTCATCATTTGGACATTTTTGTGGAAAAAAGGTTTTTGTTGAAAAATTAAGTTTTACTTTTTAAATAAAAAGTTTTTCTTAAAAAATATATGGTAACGCTGGTTGTAACCCTTGTCATAGTTATCTCTTCCTACGAAATACACCTTGATTTTGGGCTGCCTACACACGGTGTCACATCAGAAGGTTTGACGTCATGATCTTTGTTCTTAAAATTTTTTGGCACTTGTTCAATTATATCGAATTTAATATACAGCCGCGCCAATTTCTTTCTTGAGCACGTCGATCATAGTGGATGATAATGATTCACGAAACATTCTACTTAAAAGACTCTCCACAAACCAAGTCCACTATTAAAGTATTTGCATTTTCTGTAATTTTCCATTAAATTTTAATTACTTGAATTATTAATTATTCAGGTGTTAAATTGACTTATTGAGGATATTCTGTTAATTGAATATGCGAAATTTATTATTTCTTTTTAAAAAATTTTTAATTTTTTCTTAACAAATACGGAATTGAAAGCATTATGGAAATAAAAACCTACTCCTACTTTTGACATTAAACATTTCTTCGTCAAGTGTGGCATTCTCAAAACTCACAATACTCGTACATCAAGCAATGCAATAAGAGTATAATTAAATCGCTTAATCACCAAATGGCTAAAGCGAACTTAATTGAGTTTCAAAAATATGTAAACATAGCAACCGCTGTCATATTCCTCAGAAGAGATGCAAATATACCACCCACACTGGCAACAGAAACTAAAACAACCAAATAAATTTTGAAAAACATACAACATTTTCTCGGAAATCGAACATGATACGTGTAGGTAATACTGGTATAACCAGGCTTTTTCTAATCCTTCCAAAATACACAGCCAGACATGATAACTTGTTTCGTCTTGCTAACAGCCGCAACTACAATATTCTGCTGTATGACGACAACCGCGATAGTCAGGCCAAGAACGGCAAAAAAATCACTTTAATTAGCAGCAACAACAGTACCAACATCAGCCATAGCGATAACAAACAAAAAAACAAACAAAAATTATAATAAAAGTAACAACACGGTAGCAAACAGCATCATTCATGCTACAAAAATGAAAACAACCGCGAAAAATTTACTTAGATACACACAAACACATGCACAGGAATATAGAAAACATTAAACCACCCTCAACTTTGCATAATTTTTTACTTTTTTTCTTGTTGTTAAACATTGTTTCGTTGCTACTGAAATTGTAGTTGTTATTCGTTTGGTTACTAAAACAACAAGCGAAATTACACCAAGTTACACACACAGAAACACAAGCGCGCTCCTAGCAAAATTAATACGATGTTGGTGGAACTAGTTCAGTTTCCTTTTTCCTTTTAATTTTTTTTTTTTTAATTGATAAAACCACAGTTTTTACAATATTTTGTTGCAAGTTGTGGTTGTTATTTAATTTTTTTTTCTCTTTGTTTTGCATAGAAATACAAATAACGCCGCAGTACTTAAAGTTTCTGTAAATACACTCTTTCCCTTGTAATAGTAACATGGCCAGCTGTTGTTTGCTACCATGTTTTACTAATTTCATACGAATCTCTAGACCAAGATTGACTAAATAGTGTTGACGTTATAAAAGTAGATTTCATTCGAGCAAATATAAAAATAATCTCATAATAATTGGAAAGAAAAATAGGAGCACACCGAGGAAATGTAATATTTAATGATAATGAGGCAAAAAATTAATTTTAATGGAATTGGAATGAAATTAAAATGTACGTACTGAAGTAAATTGCAGAATTATCGTAAATAAAAATACTACAAGTCCTAGTGAATATAAAAGAGGAACAAAAGGATTTTAAAACGAACACTAGATATTGAAATTAATTTGAAGTTGTCCATGGAAATGTATTATAAATAATTTGAACGAATGCTCTGCGTACTTCTACTAGAGTACGCACGCCGTTCGAGGCACACAAAAGAGCTGGATTTTAGTATGACTATTGCAGTCAGAGTACGTAGAGTGCTTCAGCACTTGACAATCGATCGACAAATTTCGTCTAGCGGCGGTTAAAGTTCGTTATGTAAACGTTCCAATTGGTGCACAATTACGACGAAAAAATTACAGCTTGCAGAATCAGCAAACTTGAAATAAGAAAAAAAATGTTTTTAAATACCTCGTTCTTTCTTTAAAAAAATCTTAAAAGTGTTTCTGCACTTTTTGGAAGTTCGAATATAAGGGGTTTAACAGTGGTCACAATATAAATATTTGTTTTGTAAAACTATATTTTCCATGAATATTTTATTTTGCGGCCCTACTTCTGTATAGAAAATTATTTTACAAAAATTTTTGTTTCTTCAAAAGTGTCAAGAAATGTACCAAAAAGCGTAAATGCGCGAAAAATACTTTTTTGTTAAACATTCAGACCAATTTTCTGAAATAGAAACCGTGTTCATTAAGTCATATAAAATGCATAAAGTTGATGTGTCTTTAAATATTTGTCTAATGTGACCGACCGTACCAGTAGTATTTCACTAAATGTTGTAGAAGCAAATGCATGTAGATAAACACAAAATAATGAAAAAAATTTAGAAAAAAACTCAATTTAAAAATATCTGGATTGTGATACGTAGAAAAATAACATCTGAAAAGTTTCATTGAATTTCATATTACATTTTATAGAAATAGTGAAATTCACATAGCGTTTAATGTTTTTAAAAATTTTAGTTAGCAGGAGCAGTATTTTCATTTAAAGTGTGATCTGCTTTTCTCGTAGTGAATTTTTTAAAAATAAATGAAGAGAGAAGGTATCTAAAGAATTTGAAATTAAATTTCACAAAATAAATTGCTTAGTAAACTTTTTGAATGCTGGAATTATTTTAGTGGATTTTGTTATTAAAAACTTTTAGTTTCTATAAAATTACTTTATATCAATAATACTCGTACACTGAATACATCAAATACGCTTCAAAACCGGTCTAGTTTTTTTTACCTTGGACCAGTACTCAGGAGATGCCACTACACATGGGAAGCATTGTACTGTATCTAGAGGCAAGAAATAGTTGTAGGTGCTGGACAGAAAGGAAGGCTTAATAATTTTTACAACTCCGATTTTTGCACGTTTCTTGTTTTATGGCAGTGTTGCAAGGCCTCTAGTGTCAATGAGACCTATTCAATTTTGAGGCTGTATTTTAGAAGCTATTAATTATATTAATTAATTAAAAATTAAATTCATATAAATTATTGCTACAACTAAACAAAAATTACGAATGAATAATGAAAAGTAAAAAGCCGACACTGTTTTGTGTGAAAATATTTAAAAAAAAAATATTTTCTGTGTATGCACAATCCAATTTGACTCGTTACGTCGCTGTGTGTCTCACCCTGTAATCCAGGATATGAATATATTATTTTCAAATCTGTTTGTTATTTTACAACTAAAAATCACAGTACATGTGGACATATGCGTATGTGTTTTCTTCAAATAATAATAGAAACTAGATCCTGTTTGAAGGCAATTTTTTTTTTTTTATTTTGTGTGTTCCTTTCCATCGTTGTTTAAATTCGTTAAGTTTATTGCATTAAAAACGTTTTACTTGGTCGGCCTGTCTGAATGTAATTTTCTAGTGGTTTTATTCATGTTTTATTGTTTTGTGTTTTTCACTTTTTTTTTCCTTCTTTGTTTTTCCTGTACATTGGTGATATGAAGGTCTTATATATAGCTGGCTGAATATTTGCTGAATAATCACAACAGCGGGTGGTTGATTTTTAGTGCAATATGCATTACGTATAATAAACATGCTAAGCTTTGGCAGTAATTTAAATAGCAACATGCTGTGACAAACGCTACAGGACTTTGCTTTAGTATTATTATTTGTTGGAGAGTTTGGGAATTATTTTGCATTTTAAAGCCATATCTAGTATCAAATTTATTGCACTTTTAAAGAGACGCTTTATTAGAAAGATGTGTTAATTAAGCAAAGCACTTTAGTAGTGAATAAAATTTAAAAATGCTTATTTAATAATTTGTTTTTTTTAAGTAATGACTTCTTTACTTAATTTAGTTGAGAATTTTTGAAGGAATATATATTCCAAGTTTGATGAACACAAACCATCAAAAGAAATATACCCCTAAACCATAGAAAAAGAAACCCTGCCTGGGAAGCGCAGCGGATGATGTTTTTCTGAATTTAATATTGATCGGCTGCAGCAGCTTTCAAACCAACGCAGTAATTTATCGTGTGCACTTTTGAGCGTACGTTTATTGCACAAATTTTTTTTTTTTGTTACGGTGATATACTACTGTCTGCTGCTATATTTCTCATTACACGTTCTTACTAGAATTTCATTTATTTTCTGCAAGATTATCTCCAAATTGCTATCAATGTGATATAAGAAAAAATGGTTGATATAGTTTTTATGTACAAAACGAAATATAAATGTCATATTTAAACTTTTTTATTTCAATGGAACCTGGTACAAATAATTACTCATATAAGAAAAATTTGAATTTAACTTTATTATTTGAAAGTTTAATTATATTTTTTAAATGATATTTTAGAAGGAAAAAATTTAAGTGCAATGGTCAGTTTATGTTTTAAACAATTTAATAAATTTAATTTTTATTTTATAATTAAATAATAACAGAAGTTAAATATAAACTCTTTTTTCAATAAAAAAAAAACATATGAAAATAAAACAAAAATTGTTTTTATTTAAAAAAAAAATAGTAGTTTCAAATTAAAAAATAAAAAATTAAAAAATAAATAATTTCAAAAAAGATGCAAATATTGTACATACATTTTATTTACATACAAAGATCCCAAATAGTGCAAAGCGAGGTTGATAATTATTTCTTCAGCTGAGTGGAAGGGTCCAGAAAAAGCTTTCTCGACTGCTTTTTTTAAACAACTGATTTTCTTCTTATAATTTGAGTCTCCTATGATTTATCGATGATAATTCAATAACATGGTACAATATTGATGGTACTAAAACATGTAAAACTTCGGAAATAAATGTGGTGCATTCGAACTGCATAAAGCTCAATTAGATATCTTGACATAATAAACCGATTCGAAAAATGTCGAAACTGAAATTGAAATTTATTTTAAATATATTTTAAACTGCTAAACCGATCAGGATAAAAATCTAATCCCAGCAAGAGGCGTTGATTGCTACCAATTTCACTAAAAATCGGATGATTCGTTCGAAGGATATCGTGGAAGAAAACTAAAAAAAAAATCCGCGTCAAATCGAGATATCTATACATTTATATATCATTAGCTGAAATGTAAAACCACGTAACTAACAAAAGTTTCAAAATTAATTCTTTTAATTATTTCGATGCATATCAGAAAAATGCATGTCCTCAAAAGTTTTTAGATTTTTGTAATAAAAATTAGTTATTTTATAAACGAAATTCAAAAGAATATAACTACAAATACGTGTATTATATTAAAAAGTTCTTTCTTATACCTCAAAAAAAGTAAAAATGTTAGTTACGTGGTTTTACATTTCACCTGACGATATATAAATATACCGTTTGTGGTACGAAAGATATTAATTTTGAAAATTTTACAAAGTATTGTTTGCTTTTAATTTCTCCGAATTTTGTTGCCAAATCGAATACTACAAACTTTGCTGTGAAAAGGTTAAACTTTGCGAGAAGTTTCGGGGATAGCCTGCAAGATCCACCGATTAGCCTATTGTTTTTTTAGTTTTTGCGATTGTGTACAATTTTATAAATTTTTTATTGACACAAATGTTATTTGAACTTTCCCATAAATTTTCACCATGGCGATACGCAACAAACTCTATTAATTGCGATACTTTTCCATAGTTCCACTTTCCAAGTTCCGTTAATTAACATTAAAACTCAAGTGAGGATTAAACTAAAAAAAGTAACGTGATAGCACTACACATGCAGTCAACAAAACCGAAAGTAAAGTGGCGTTTAAAATTTTGTACCTGTTATTTATGTTGCTGTTATATGCAGCGAACAGCAATATTCATACCTCATTTAATACAGATCAAAATAAATTCATTCGAAATCTGAAAATCAACTCCCTGTTAAGAGCTCTTTTCCGAGTTAGGAGAATAAAAATAAAAAATATAAGTAATTATAATTAAATTATTACACTCCAATCAATTAAAAATCGCACAACATCATAATAGTTCGAAATTTATTTAAATAGTGACAGGTAATTGAATAATAATGAAATTAAGACAATTCTTTAAATACAGAGATCAATAATAAGACTTCAGGTGGATGATTTATATTGAGATTCCCAGGTGAAAAATATAAATCATACGCCTTCGAATCAGTGTAGGAGCATCTTAAGAAACACTAAACGATGTAACGATGTAAAGCCAGCCACAGACGATACAACGCTGGCTACAATTTGAAGAGAATGTACATGAAATTGCAACGTTTGTGGGCTTATTGGTGTTAAATAGTATCTCGATTGTACGAAAAGTGAAAAAAAGAATTGTACAACACCATTGCATCGTTTTTGGGTGTCGTACACTGCGTCATGTTTACTATTCTGTGCGAAGTGGGTAGTTTTATTGAATTGAACAAATCCATGACGCAACTTTGGAATTGAAAAAATATAAATTGTAAAAATAAAGCCATTATTTAAAAAATTAATAGGTTAAATACAAAAAAAAAAGTTAAAAGTGATGGGTTTTCTTGCTGAAATACCTCGCCATTATAGTATACCCGACAATATTTAATATCGTCTTTGCACATTAAATTGTACCGAAGCTGATACGATGGTTGTAGCATATATGGCTTGCTTAAGAGCTGTTGCCAATATCTTAGCTCTACAAATGTAAATAGTAAAGTATAAACATATTTTTTTTTTAATTTTCGAATTGAAATCGTCTTCTATTCTCGCATAAATCCGTTGAGTATTTTGAAGATATACGTTCAACATCAGTCGATATTACTGAAGCATACTTAAATACCATTAATTCACATTTAGATAGTATGTTGATCTCCCTTTTATTACATTTGCTTTTAATCTTGATCTTCGTTTGAAGAACAACTTTAATAACTTTATAAATAAATATTTTATTGTTAATATTTTGACGTCTTCTATGACGGACAAACTTTTATGTAAAATGTGTCCTTATGTCCAGGATGGCCTTAACAACAAGAGAAGAAATCGTCGAAGCTGAGAAAGAAATTGTTTTTGAAAATCGTCGAATTACCATAAGATAAGTTACTAAGGCTGCTGGCATATCAGTCGACTCGTGCATTGGAATTTTGTTGGCTGTTTTGGGCACGAGACATGTGTCAGTAAAGTTTGTTCCGAAACTTCTGAATTTTGCTCAAATTGTGAGAGATTTCTGAAGCAAAAGAAACAGGACAAGCATCCTGGGCCAACCTATTCACCGAAATTGTCCCCCCGCGAGTTTTTCCTGTTCCCAAAACTTAAAAGACCTATGAAAGAACGGAGATTTGCAACGATTGATGAAATAAAAATTGCATCGCTAGATGAGCTCAAGGCTTTAGCAAAAATTGCTTCTGAGAAGTGCCTTGAGGATTGGAAAAAGCGTTGGCACAAGTGCTTTATATCTAGAATGGATTACTTTGAGGGGAACAATATAAATTTTATGAATAAATAAATATTTTTTTATAAAAATATAAAATCATATTATGTTTTGAACACACCTCGTACATGCTTACAATATAATTGGAAACAATTTTTATTTCACGTTTGAAACACACATTTGAATAAAAGAACTTTTGGGAATAAAGAAGCACTTTTTATAAAATATTGTATTCAGTTTAGTAACTTTCGTTAAATGTGTATAATTTCATCGGTATATGCATCTATGTAAAAGGATTTTTTGAGTACATTACCATTTCTTAGCTGTATTTGTTGTTTTGCCACTACTTTTTTTGAAAACATTTTTCTATTAAACACGAGATGTTTGTTTATTTTTATCAGAAAAAAAGTAGTTAACAAAAGTTTAAAAAAGCATTTAAATATAAAATCTCATCAAAATATTTTCAGCCTGTTTCAGTTTTTTATACAATTCATACAAAATACAAATTGTACAATTAATTTTTAATATCATCAACAAATTCTATCTTAAATTAATGCAAATCGAACAGATGTTGTTATTTTTCTGAATTCTCACATAAATAAATACTTCATTTTTTAATTATATGAATGTCTTCGATAAAAGCATTTTATTATTGAACATTTAATTTTTGTTTTTTTTTTATAAGAAAAATAAACTTGAGTTTCTTACTTCATGAAGTTGTAAAATACTTTTCTCCTGTTGCAAATTCAATCAAGTTTGTTCATAAATATATACTACAATGTTAACAATATTTCTGCAAACTGAATAGTGATGAACAAAAGTAAATGTTCGTTCTTAAAATTTCCTATTCATATTTTGATTTCGAATTTGGCTTTTTAGAATTGCTGGGAATACTAATGAAAAATTGTTTGCCACATCGAACTCTTTCATTTAGAGCACGGAAATAATAGTTGTAAACCATTTCGATCCGCTATATTGAAGGGAATAATGGATTGTTAAATTTTTTCCCATGGAAATCTGTAATTATATCAAACTGTTACTGTTATTAAATTTCTTGTACTGTGAATTTTCATACGCTTGGATGGCATCTGTCGTTACGTGTATTTCAAATATGAAGCACTCAGGAAATCTCGATGTTCTAATAATGAAAATCCCAAAAGGAGACCTCTGATGTTGTTACATCTGGAGATTTGGAAGGCCTGTTTAAATATATAAAACGCCAAATCACTAGACTTGAAAAAAACTAGAAATAATCCGGCAAAACTCGTTTAGCATCTGCGTGTAACGTTCTACAATTAAGGTAACGGCGTAGTCACTTTAAAAAATTGAAATTTCTTACGGCAAATGCGGCAGCAAATAGTCACTTTGAGGGTTTGCAATGGCTCTTCGTGCGTTTAATTTAAATTCTTTGTGCCGCAGAAATTCTAATTCTGCTTGTTAATAATTAAATGGGAAATGTTGCTGCGTAGCTCTTCCAAGCAATAAACGGAAAGTTTTTAAAATATGTAGTAACAATAATTCCACACATCGCACCACGGCCTGTTGACAACTAATTTTCTATATACATACTTATGTATCTCCATCACAAATTTCAATGCATAGTGACATTTGTCCCCAATCTGCAAAAATGTCAAAGAATTCAACAATACATAGTAACATTCGTGTATTTGTTTCCAAAACCGGGTAGGTAAAACATTTGCGAATTGGTGATTGATTTTCGAATTTGAAAATTCAATCAATCGATAGAAGAACATTAACTACTCAATTTTATGTACGAGTATATCAAACAAAAAACAAAATGTTTGTGAAAATGTGCGAATTCACTTAATTGTGAATAAATTCGAAAAGAATCAATCGACTTTTATGATCGATATCTCATTTTATTCCTCTTAGATATCGCTTTGGGACAAAACAATAAATCTGAACAATTTTCGCCGTTTTAAATTTTTCATGATTTTTTTTAAACAAAAAATTTTGCTTTTTTTCACGTAAAAATATATTTATTGCTTAAATTTTTTATATATAACTCGAATACTACTGACCAGAATGAAACTCCATTTATAAACGAATTAAATAAAAAGGCAAAATATTCGTAAATTTAGTTTAATAAAATCGGACTTATTGTTTATAAGTTATGACAACATAAGTGGAGAAATGGCTCAGAGCAATGAAAATTTTACTTATAAATGATTTAAAAAAAAAAATTATGCATAAAAATGAAAAATTTTACCATTTTTGTAATTATGTGGCCATTATGCATCAGATCTATGAGAATATAGTGGTTTTTCAAGCTCATTTTTCCTGTTGACCTGTGTTCACAGCTGATTTCATAGCTCAAAAACAGACCGTGAGTACTCTTCTTATAAATCTAGTAGACATGTAGACTACTGTGTTTGTAAAACAGCAAGGGATTAAAAGCGTTCTACGGTAGCATTATTTTCTGGCCCGTTGTGGCAGCAGCCATTCCCAAAATTTCACTTTTGTTATCTAATGTCGTAAGTGCACTGTTATTTTTATTTTTACACATGTATAAAGAGTGTAAACGTTATTCATGTTTATTTTTCCATTGAATTTTCTGTATGACTGTATCGCTCAGTCACAAAACTACAGTTTTTATTTTCCGATCAACCATTAAGTCTTTACTTGACTTCATCTTTTGTTGTAGTGCATATTTTTTTTTACTTTTGTATTGTTTTATTGTTATTGTTACTTTTGTATTCTGCATGATCTTATGGATTGTAATATGTTTGCTTAAATTTGTTTGGTGTTATTTTGCTTGATTTTTTTAAGCCTGATTGCACTGCATGTGCAATATCTCCTTATCTCTGCTTTCTTTTTGTGAAAATTATTTTACTTCCGTAGTATTCCTATGAAAATATCAATAATGCAAATGAAAATTGTTATTAATAAAGAAATTTTCAAGTATAACTTTCTTGCTGTAATACTTCAGTGCATTTCAGACAAATTTTCCAAACAATCAATTCTTTTTTAAACTTCTTTTATTTATAGAAAAAGAGAGAGAACTTATATAGCCAAATCTATAGATTTGCATATGAATAAAACATGATTTTGAAACATTATTGTATATGTGTGTGTGTGTGTGTGTGTGTGTGTGTATGTAATGTAAATGATATATTCATAAATATAACAGAGAAATAAATATTTAATGTAAATAAAGTGTACTTTGCTTGTGCTACTTTACAAATGGAATTCACCAATTCTAGGAGTTGGGAAGGTTTATTTCACAAAAATTGTAAAAATACTTTACAATGTAAAAAGAATGAGAGACCGTCTCAAAATTGTGATTTCAAATTTAATGAGACCATTAAAATAACTCATCCATTTTGAAGTAAAATATTTAGAAAAAATTATGAGAATTTTTACAGACTTTATGAACACATTGATTTTTATTGTAATGATAATATTATTAAATGTTGTTTAATTTTACATTTTAAGTGCACTCCTTTAATTAAGAGTACACTATTAATATTTTTCAAAATGGTAGTCTTGTATTTTTTTAGTAATAGTAGTCTTATAGTGCACGTAAAGAGCTTTAAAATAACAGAAAGAAAATTTATGAGAAATTGTGGACCCCTATTTTCGCCTCCTGTACAGGTATCGGTCTTTAAATGGGCATTTCTTTGCCAGTAACAACTTTTATTGAAATCGAAGCCAGACAAAACAATTCATGATTAATTTGGCTTGAATTTAAACTGAAAGAATTATGCTTAATATCCATATAAGTATATACAAACAGTGATTTCTTAAGAGATTTCGAATTTGATTTAAAAGAAAAAACACATAAAATTTAGAGAAATGTATAAAATATTTATTTTAGTCGATAGAACGATCTATATAATTCAATGTTGAAAGATGATTTCATCTAAATGTTGACCACGTTTACGCCTCAAATGGTTCATACGCTTCTTCAATATTGGCTTCCAGTACGTTAACCATTGTGGGCTTGCCCCTATAGACATGAGCCTTAACACAGACCCACAAAAAATAGTTTAAAGATGTTAAATCGCACGATCTAAGCGGCCAATGGACCGGTCCCAAACGTGAAGTAAACTTTTCACCGAAATCGACTCTCAAATGGGCCATTGTTTCGCGTGCTGTATAGTATGCGGCACCGTCTTACTGAAACCACATGACAGCCAAGTTCAGCTCTTCTGTAGAGGAGTAACAGAGGCTCAATTGCTGCAAACATCGCCGAATCGATAATTCACGGCCATCAACAACAATGGCGGATAGAGCTGCGTTATTTTCCTCTGTCCGTAATCAGCGTGGTGGTTTGATATCCACTAATGTAAATTTGGTGCGAAATTTAATCACAATATTCCGAATAACCGCCCGAACTGACCTTCAAATGGAAGAAGTTCACTACATATTTTTTAACCGAGCATGAATTTTGATAATAAAATTCAATAATCTACAAGCGTTGTTCGTTCATAAGTCGATTCATGGACCAAACTGAACATGTTTAAAACCGTAATATGTTGCACTAAAACTGCTGAGCTGCGAAAAACAGTGCTGCCAGAAAGAAAGTTACTAAAAGATCACCTTTTAATATTTTGTTCATATTTTATTAATGAAGGTTTTTATAATTCAATACAATATAAATACAAGGATCTCTCATTTCAGTTAGCAATCAAATAAAAAGCATAAAATAAAATACATGCATTTTGATAAAAAAAAAACACACCCGGAAAATCCCTTTTGACTCAAATTCAATATGACTTAAGTCATACTAAACTTTTTGACGAAGTTATGAAATTTAGTGATGAGGAACTTCAAACATAGAAAAAATTGAGAGCAGAGACACTCCGTCATACATAAAAACTTCCCACAGATTCGTTGCACAGTAGCAGGAGCACAAACTCCAAAGAGTTGACATAACCAGGGTATCCGTATTGATGTCCAGCTTTAACTGATTATGTGAACGATGAAAAAAATTTTTAGGAAATTTGTTAATTAAATCTAAATGAAAATACATTTATGACACTTTACAATTTTCTCCTTATGCTCCTATGCTGTTGATACAACTTCAAGTTGCAAATCATAAAAAAAGAAATAGCTAAACTAAATAATATGAAATTCTTTTTGTATTACATTTCCTGTTTCGCATATCAAAATTTAACCTATTTTCCCATCTGGCGTCAAACTAAATTAATTACAGCGTGCAATAGAAACCGTTTAGGAATACACAATTATTTCAGTTTAATTGCAAACTCCTATAGATTTTAAATTTCGTTTAAAAGTACGCATAAAAATGAATAAAATAATAAAGCTTTAATATCTCACAGAGCGATTTGATGTGTGAAACCCCATTCATTTTGACATACAGGCAAACTGACACCATGCCAACCAACTACAACAACATTAATTCATTAATTAAAAGGCTTAAAACATATGTAAACCCAACCACAATTTAACTCAGACAAAGACACAGACACACAACACTAATACAAGTTAAGAACAACAAAATACATTAACAAATCTAAGTTTAGATACAACAACCATATAAAGAATAAGTATGTGTGTTTATGTGTGTGCTTGTTATGGGGGGAATAAAAATCATACATTCCATAATAGAGAGAAATACCAAATAGACATGTCAACGCATTTATAAAACATCTTTCTAAATTGGTTCACGGCATGCTCAACTCGGCTCTAAATATTTAAACGCACACACACACACACATACCTCAAACAAAACAAATATGTCAAATTCTTGGCATGGCGTCAATAAAAGTGGTTGGAATGGAAATTGAAGAGGCCGGAAGTTGGAACACGGCTACAAAATCCAAAATTTATAAGGACATAAATGAGGCAAACTGTTGTGTTTTTACACTGACTAGTTTTAAAGCAAAAGTTGGTTTTACGTTAAAACCAACTATTAAAACCTGGTTTTTTAACATTGAAAAGTATTTTCTTAAAACCTTCTTAAAACCTTATTTTGAATTGGTTGAAAGTTAATTTAATTAATAATTTTACCAAGTTAGAAAATTGAAAACAGCGGTCAATTTAAATGGCGCGCAATGAAATAAAAAAATAAAGGACATTTTGGTAAATGAAGTCACTACAATAATTTAAAACAATGGACGCAGCAGCAACAACAATAAAAAGTGTAAAAGAAAAAGAAGTTATTGGGTAGAGCATAATGAGAAAGCTTTCATCGAATTGAGGGAGGAGAAAATCAATTAAATTTGATTACGTTTGTGTTAACGTTAAAATTAGGTTTTAACTTCTGGTGTGAAAACACTATAAAACCACTAAATGAAAGGCTACTGAACGAAATGTCAGATTCTTGCAGGCCTTGCAGGCTTTGTAGAAAAATATAACGAGTAAGCAGAAAGTCTTTTAAACTTTGGCTATTTTTAAAATATTGAGTGAATTAAATGAATTTTCAAATAATAAATATCATTCTAAAATAGAAACTAGGCCACGTAGAAGAAAGATCCAGCGTAGGTTAGGTTAGACCTCCCCGAAGGAGAACGGTCATTTGGGCTATTGTGATACCACAAATAGAAACATCCACGGTCTAGGCGGGGATTGATCCATCACCTCCAGAGTGATAAGACTAACGATCGTGCATTAAGCTACGGAGGCTTTTTTTTTTTTTTTGCTTGTCCCATATGAATAGTATCTCTGGTGATGTACCTCACATCGTGCTGCTTCTGTGGTATTTGGGCAATAAAAGTCGAAGTAAATTAATAAACGAAACAGTTCTGGTTTTGACCAGTGTTCTGAAGTTGACTTCCCCCAATTGTGTAATACATTTTTTTCCACTGTAGTAGACCACCACTAAATCGGGTCTGTTTTTTATCCTCTTCATGTCCCAATTATTGTCAGTCTTTTTGATCTAGACACCATTGATATGGGGTAGTGAAGTGGTATTTCTCGACAGCCTAATTCATCACTGAGTCCTATTAATAAATAAAAAAAAAAAATTAATAATAAATTTTAAAAAAAATAAATTCAAATTAAAATGTCATTAGGGTAATGTACTGGCAATGAAAAATTGTCACCAACAGTTAATTTGTCAGCTCGGACTATTGTAAGGAAAACATGACAATTTCATTATCACACAGTTTTCCGACAATAAATTGATCTGCCAAAAAAAAATTGTCAGTCACGCGGTTGTCAGATTATTCTATGGCAAAAGTTGAAAGATTCGATGTTAAACATTGTCTCTTAATATTTATAGGCAGCATTGCCAATAGAAATATTTATCGGATGATGGTGTTATTGTACGTGCACTAAATTAAGCACATCTGACAAGAACAATTGACCGTACAATATCTGTGGCAATTACTTATTAATCGAATTGGCAAGTATTCTCACGATTGTTGGATGCCTGACAATATTATTGTTGTACAATATACTGACAATGCTTTTTGTGACAATGTTGCCAGATAAAAAATGTAAGTTCGCACAGATGTTCAACATTTCGAAGACAATTTTTGTGATAATATTGCAATATCTGACAATCGTATGTGCACAGATTAAGACACTGGCAATTCTTTGACAGAAAAAATTATTTCAAGAAAATAGTTAACAAGTCTAATGAAAATTAAAGTAAACTTATTAACATTTTTATATTAATTAAATTTATGAACAATTTTGCGTTTTTAAATATTATATGGATACAGAATTTAAAAAAAAAATATATGAGAAATAAAAGTTTTCACAACTGTTTAATTTACTCTCAGTTTTGTAAATTTATTAATATATTTTAAGGAAAAATATTTAAAGATACGAGTACATGGACCAGAAAATTAAACGCCATACAATTTACAAGCTTAAGTGATACGAGCCCTTGTAAAGCTATGAAGTCAACACTTGTATTTTTATATATTCAAACAAAATATTTTTTTGGGCATTAAGCACGCACACCACGCATGAATTTAAACGGCTTAAGTGTGGCTGTGTGGCTATGTGTGAATGTATTTAAGGAATGTGTGTGTTTTTGAAAATAGAATACCGAAGATGCAACCCACACATAGAAACCTTTAGCATTTAAATGTTTGCACAAAAACAAATGTTTACAATCGGACTTATAATTTGTGCCATAAATTCATATATTTCGTCACATATACACACATTCACACACACACATCTCTATACCAATGCACGACACATTTGTTAGGGATATGGAAAATTTATCGAAGCTTAGTGATTGTATGCGTTTGGATGGCCGTAGACATGACAAAACTTGAGGAATTATGGTCGTAAAATTATCAGAAGTTCTGAGGAAAAAAATAGAAACCGAAAAGATGAATATTATAAATCAAATATTCTTTATAATTTTTTTAGAATTTCGTTCTATATAGAAAAGTACGCCTGCTGGACCTGATCACTGTTTTGAAAATTTTTTTGTTAAATTATTGTTATACAAGATGATTCTGTTTTAACAATTTATATATTCATTAAATTTAACAGTCAGTAGTTTTGTAACTGGAAGTGCGTTTATTTATCGAAAATTCTTTTCTGGATACATTATAAAGATTTACTGTTCATTTTCTTGTCAGTAGCAAACTTTCACTTTTGACTCTCAAATCAACTCAACTACAACGTAGTCGTGTCATTGAAACTGTTTCACAGTTTGAATGGCTTAGAGATTTTTTTGTAGACCATGTGACAATTTTATTTTTTTATTTTCTGCTTTTATTACATTGTGCACAATGGGACATATTGTGGCTTAAATTCAAACATTTCAAGACTATATGACACTTCCAATCCATTTGCTTTTATTATGTTATGCACAATGGGGCATTTTATGTACAACTCGGAGTCTTTTAAATTGATTACATCTTTTTCAACACTTCAACATCTTGAAAACACTTACAATTACTGAAAGCACTTCTTTTGTAAATTTTCGACTTCGATATATATCTCTGGAACCATTTTACAATTTGTGGTCAAATTTGCGACATCGCATACAATTTTCAAGTCTATAAAAATCAGGGAATATCTGAAATCGATTTGCCGAAGACTTTTGAAATTATTCGAAAGTCGGTTTTTTTCGAAAGTTTTCGTCAATAATGTCCGAAAGACTCACCAGACTTTGGATAAATTATCAGCAGTCCACGTTTGTTTTTGAGGATAAGAGCTGATTAGGTTTTGTACTTGATCGGTTTAATAATCTATAATTCATTAGAAAAAAAAAATTATTTTTGGAAATCTAGTGAATCGAATCATTTCATTATCTCGCGAAATCGAATTGGGTGCAATATTTTTGTAAATTTGTTTCCGTTCCATGTTTATATCCATACACATATAAACACATGCTGGCCCACGGGATAAATGATTATGTGGTATTGTTTATGTAGATGTATTTATTTGAGGTATTTTTTTTTTTTTGGCGTGTGAGGTAGGGTTGAAAATGCCTTCGCACTTACAGAGACCGTCGTCTTCTGCGTCGAGTGGTGTTGCCACTAAAAAATTCCCTCCTCCTCCTCTGGGTAGATTCCTCCCCGGGACCGCTTTCCGCATTACTTCCGGAAGGCCCAGAGCCACGTCCCAATCAGGACCACTCTCACTCACCCACGTCTGGGTCCGCCAAGTCCGCAGCCGGCGCCATGGCCCCGGCCCGTATCGCCTGGTCCCCGTCAGAGGACGCCCCGTTATGCAGCAGCGCATCGAGGTCCCTCTTCTTCCTGCGCAGAACGTATCCCACGTACTGAGCCACAGCGTCCCAATTGTCCTCACAATCGAGCATCCTCCCTATCACGGTGACAGGAGCGAACCCGCCAACCAGCTGCGCCATTGCACTTCTCTCAGCATGCCACCTGGTGCAGTCGAAGAAGGTGTGTTCTGCATCATCATCCGCAATACCACAGTAAATGCAGTCGGGACCATCTGCCCTGCCCATCCGGTACAGGTACTTTCGGAAGTATCCGTGGCCCGAGAGGAATTGTGTCAGGAAGTACTTAACTTCCCCAAATTTCCTCCGAATTCATACTTCCACGCAGGGAATGAGCCTCGCCGTCCACCTGCCGACCGTGTCCGCGGTCCACCTGTCCTGCCATCGCCGGACAGTTTGGGGTCTCAGACCAATAGCACCAACACCAGGGCCCGCCCCCTCGAGTTCCAAGCCACCCACCGCTTGCGCGCCAAGAGGTGTATGTCAGCATGCGTTTGGTTCTCTCACCCAGTACATTTCCTCAAATCTCGCTCCCATGCAGCAAGATCGACTTCGTGACCGCCATAATCAGCCTCCTCTTGCTCTGTGACGGGCCTCCAACATTCGCCATGAGTCTGCTCAACATGCCAGTCATCTTCGCCGCCCTAGTCGCCACATGCCGTATTTGGGCCCAGTAAGTCAGCCTACAGTCGAGTCTGACGCCCAAATACCTAATCGCACTCTGCGTAACCAGAGACACATCCCCTATCCGCATGCCGACGCCGAGTGGTATGTGTGCCCGCGTCATCAACATCACCTCGGTCTTCTCCCCGGCCAATTCCAAGCCGTGGTCCTCAAGCCACATCCGGGTCCTAATCATGACCCGGTTCAGCTTCCCCCTGGCGTCATCCATATCCCGCGCCAAGATCACCGCCGCTATATCATCCGCGTATCCCACGAGCTGAGCATTCTCGGGCATTTCCACCCCAAAGATCCCATCGTAGGTCAGATTCCATAGATCTGGGCCCAGCACAGATCCCTGGGCCGCGCCGGACGTGATCGTCCTGCTCCTCCGCCCCGTCGGCGTATCGTACAACAGTACCCGATCGTCCAGATAACTACGGAGAATTCTATACAAGTATCCGGGAATACGGAACCTCCCCCATAGCGCCTCTAGAACATCAGCCCATCGTAGGCTGTTGAAGGCATTCCGAACGTCGAGTGTTGCCAGGACAACTATGCGCTTCGGATAATAGCGCCTCTCGCTCTGAGCGCGCTCGAAGCACTCAACCACATCAGCAATCGCCCCCTTTGAGGGTCGGCCTTTGGAGTGGAGCCAATAAGCCCCCCTTGTGGGTCGAGCTTTTGGTCTCCGTCTTTCTTCTCATCATCGTCGTTGTTTTTTTTATTTGTATACATGTAATTCCCACGAGTGTGGGGGAAAGTAGGTCGGCCGTGCCGTAGCCACCGATAACCCAGCAAGGCCAAAACATTATTCACCGAGGTGGCCAGGTATCGGTGAAGCTCCGTTTGCGACTAGACTATTTTCTGAAGGGGGCCTCTAGCCAAGCTGATCCCAGGCACGGGTCGCATCACACCATGATCCGGCCCCCATATCGTTGCTTACTTTAGCCATGACCGAGTATTGGTCTCCAGGAAGGAAAAAACGCTTCCCACCACACAAGGACAATCCACAGTGTAGGGTGAGCGAGGTTTCCTAGAAAGACCCAGACCCGAGCATGTTAACGGTGGCCGCCGCGTGGAGGCAGTAAGTCTTCTTGTGTGTTTCTCCATAAGGACCATACTCTGACTTTACCCTATGGACCCACACCTGAGGTATTGCACTGAACAAAATTCGTGCATGTAATACAATGCCGATATTACATTTCTTTGTCACATTTTTTTTTATACATAATTTTGAAATTATTAAATACAAGCATATGCATACCTCATTTATTAAAAAAAAACACCAAAAACAATTAAAAGTATCAAAACTTAAAAAATACTTACAAAACTAAATTTTACACATTCTCAAAAATAAGAAATCTTTAATCCAATTGCTTTCAAAAATCATTAAGGAATTTCCACAAAACGCTTTATTCTTAATTATTTAGTAAAAATTATACAGTGCAAGTCTCAAAAAGCAAACAAAAGTGTGCTGTTATAAATATTCACTGTGTATCTCTTATGGCGAGTAGTCAGCGTGTTGGCTCTGCAACCAGAAAGACCCAGGTTCGATTCCCAGCCGGATCAAATCAGGAAAAAGTTTTTTCTGTGCTACAGCACCCTCCTTCGTTGGTATTTGAGCAATAAAACGTCGGCGAAGTAAAATAATAAATAAAATGGTCCCATTAGCTTAAAAATAATGCGTCAAAAAAAAACATCAGAGACGTCGCAACTTTGCTTTATAATTTACACGCAACTGCAGAGTTGTGCAAGAATTAAGCTCTATCTTCCTACCACTTTCACCACCTGTCTATTTCTTCCCTATCCTTCTCTCTAGTTCCAGTGCAATGCATTGCATATGTAGGGGATAGCCCCTGAGCACTGGTCCAAGATAAAAAAAAAAAAAACAAAAAAAATGAAGCCGATTGATGCATAGGACGCCGGTGTGCATTTGGCCGACGCTGATCCAAGCACAGAAAAAAATTTTAATTAATTTCAATTAAAAAATTTGTGTTATTAATTAATAATTGTTTAAAATTCCATCAGTAAAGAAATTAGTAATATCAATTAAGTTTTAGTACTTAATTTAATTGGAATAATATTTAATTAAATGTTAATTGTAACAATTAAAAATTTTATACGTGATTATTTTATTTTTTAATTAATTTTTGCATTACATTGTAACTACTGATAATTAATTTTAATTAATTTTTTAATTAACGGAATTAAAAATTATATTAAATTTTGAATGCAATGGAAATAAATTATTTAATGAAGTCATATAAATTTTTAATTATTTAATTTAAATGTTTTCAATTAATTTTTTGGTTACAGTAATTAATACAAGTATTTGTAGTATAATTATTCAAATATTTGAATTAAAATCAAGACAGACATTTTTTACTAATTTAACTATTAACCGCCCTTTTCACAATGTCCGATTAAAAGTTAACATGGACTTTAACGGCAACTTTAGCATAAAAAACTTGCTGTTAAAGTTCACGTTAAGTTTTAATCGTACATTATGAAAAGGATCGTGAATCCCATAAGGATGCCATCACTAGTTAGCTCATGGTACATAAAGAAAAAATAACTGTTTATTTTGTCACCAAATGCTTTTATTCAACGCATTTGTCTGAGTTTTTTCCTTTCATTCTAGTCAGCAGCAGTGGTGTCATTAATAAAATAGCAGTTTCAAAGTGCATGTACATATATATGTGTGTATAAAGTGTAACGAAAATTAAAAACGATTCTCTTTCTAACTCTCAAAAATCCACTTTCCAAACTTCCAAACTTTCCAAAAATCGGATTTATATTATTGATGTTTTTTAGGTGATTAAACATTTAATTGTATCAATTAAACTATTTAATTCCTAATTAATAAAAAAAAAAAGAAATAACTTTTTTTGTACTGACATCATCGTGAAAATAGTCGAAATCAACTCCTATGAAACATGAAAACTTCGAAATATTATGAGAACTTGATTTTCTAAAATTGGGGAAAACTCAGTAACTTTCTAAAGCGAGAAGTTAAAAAATGTTGTTCGAATAAAAATTTAAATAGTTGAATCCAAAATCCTGCCCAAACATCTTCTGGTAAAATGCGCCACAGTGCAGTAAGACTCCAATGAAATGTCATGCTCGCAATGGTAAGAATACGTTTGTTCATGTGTATCATCGAGGAGGTGATGTTGTGGCAATCATAACGAAAAAGACTTTACGGGGGGCTTGGCGATAACTTCAATTATGTGTATGTGACAAGAATTTTAAATTTCCTTCATTTAGCTTAGTCATGATACCATTAAATAACGTCTCCATGTGCACACACATACCTAAACACATGCCACTTTCAGTCACTATGAAAGCGTAACGTGGTGTATTTTTGTCTTATTAAGTTTTGAAAAATTGTGTTATTAACAAGACATGTTCAAAGCCATGTATGTACGAATTTACTATTTGAACAATGATAATAGGAAAATTAAGAAGGACATATAATACGGAAAAAAGTGAACAAGTGTCGTTACTGCCTCATTTCCGTTTAATGAGATAATCTGCTGTTCTAATGACTGTACGAAGTAAAAATAAAATTGCCAACACAAAAGCACAAAAAGTCAGCAACAACATACAACAGAAACATGGATATGCTGACTATAATTTATGGTCGTAATTGTAAAATTTTTACGATGACTTATACTTGGTTGCTTGAGTATGTTCTATTCCAATACCCCACTTTTCTGTGAGGGGGAGCACTGTGTTCTCTTGGCTTTCAATACACAAAAAGGGGATGTTGCTTTTAAATGTTTTTTTTTTGTTATTTTGTCATTGCTTTTGATTTGTAGGCCTACTTTAATAACGCATCCATCGCTTTCCACTAAACTCACATCTACTGGCATGGCAACGTGCATTAAATGAAGCATGTTTTTAGAAAGATTTATTTGATTGCTTTATTTGTTGCCATATTGTGTACAGCTGTTCATTGCAAAAGAGCTACGACGATAATATACGCTCTGTAGCTAAAAGATTTAAGGTATTCGCAAAACTGAGAAGAAATTTGTATTTAAGTAAAAATTATTTGAAAATTATAATTCTTGATTTCGAATCTTATAAAACTGAAGAACTGGGAAAGAAAAGTGATATAAACGCAATGCTCGTTTTACACTAAATTTACACTAATGAGGGTGGCGATGGCACGATGGATGGTAGTCTGCACGTTGACTACACAACCAAAAAACAGACCTGGGTTCAACCCCAGTTTCAGACAAAAAAAAAAAAATTTTTTTAAATAAAAATAAACATCTCGCATTTTACTGATGTGCATTAGTGTGTATTTGTGTGGCAGTTGTTGTCGGAAGGTTTCAGTGGCGAAGGCATAGTCACTGGTCACTGAACAATACCGGCTTCAGCTGATAGCAATCCACAATCACATAAGAACGCCCTCCTTCGTCGGTATTGTGTAGCACCGGCGAAGTAAAATAATAATAAAAATAGCCACTAAACCGAAGCTTCAGCACTGCTACGAGTATAAAAACAAAAGAACGTGCAAAAGCAGAGCTGCAAAAATAATTAATTAAGCTTCAACTCCTGTCGTTTCTCCTACTATCACTTTCCTATAGTTCCCAGCACAATGCTTCGCATGTGTAGGAGTCATCTCCTGAGTGCTGGTCCTAGATTAAAAAAAAAAAAAAATTCGTTATTTGTCGGGTTAAAAAGGTACAAATTCCGATCTTCGTACTATCATATCACCGAACTAAGATTAAATAAATGCACTCTCATATATTATACGGTAGTTCACTACATATTTGGAAGTTACTCGATGCATACCGGACAAAAAGTAGTGACTGGGTAATAGTTGCTGAGTGCTAGTCCTAGATAAAAAAAAACAGTTCATTCAATTATCGTCGTAATGTGTGCTAAAGAAAGATCCCAGTCCACTTGGATCCAACATATTATGGTCGCATTGTGATATCTGTTATGATAAAATTTTCAAGTGTCATAGTGATACAGAGCTGAATCGAACCTAGAACCCCTAACTGGGAAGGCGTCCCAAAAAATCTCAGCCTCGACCTAACCTGACCCGGGTAATGAACGGAATGCCCATATTTTCAGCATGCGTCTCAATTGCCCGTGTAAACGGCCAGTGAGACTACTAATCAACGATCGGGGAGAGCTCAGAAGTTGCCGTGTTCCTACGCCTATCACAAAGCGACCGCAGAGCGCAGTTAGGAATAGAACTCCACCTTTCCTAAATTTTCCCCCGTAAAAACTCCTCTACATGCTCCTTCGTCGGTACTTGAGAAATAAAAAGTCAGCCAAGTAAAATGACTCTTCGTCACAAATAAACAGAATTAAGCTCTATTTCATTCCTATATTACTTCAGCACATTATTCCTTTCCAACTAGGTGTAGTGCAATACGCACTAGTCTAATATATTGTAAAATATGGCAAAAAAAGCCAGCCGTGCCTTACTATTATTTTATTGCATTTAAAATTGACCTGAATGCCAGTAAATATGATTACAAAAATATTTTGTAGACCTTTGTAATCGTCTATACACTTGCAAACTACAAATATCCTTTTGTCTTTTTTAAATTTATTTTTTAATAATTGTGTTGGCTTCAGTGCTAAAAAAAATAATTCCTTTTCGAACAACAACCCATTAAATATTTCACAGACAAAGCAATTATAAGGAATATTTTTTTAATATCAGCATCAAAGAAAACGAGCAAAAAAAAACTAAATTAATTTAATGCGATTTTAATAAAATAAACAAATTCCGCAAATGTTTGTGCAAACTGCTCAAAAATAAAATTATTTTTTTTTCATAGCCATACAATCACGAGTACTATTGAAATTACAACGCCAAACTACCACCATCATCCTATAACAACGAGGGAAAACAAAAAAAAAATTAAATAAAAAATTAAGAACAAAAGGATAAACATTAATGAATGAACACAATAATAAAAATATTTTTGTATCCATATTATTCCTCCAAATTGGTATTACTGGTAAATTCAGTTAAGAATATAAAAAAAACAACGTTGTCTATATGCATGTACGCACAAGAATGAAAACAACTGAAATAACGCAATTGTTTTACGCACGAATAAATTTTAATGAAACGTTACAATAACCGAAATTTATTTATATAATAAGAAACAAACTGCAAAGAATAAAAAAAATATTGGCGCAATTAAAGTTAAAGCGATTCTTTTCAAAAAGCCAATTCAAGTTATTGTGGCGGGGTGAAAAAAACGCAGTTAACAGGCGAAGCTTAAATTTTATATTTAATTAAAAATATTTTATTTTCACATTAGTTTTACATATTTTCAAATTAGTTTTACACAAATTCCAAAAACTGTTTCTGTTTTTTTTTAATAAAGAGAAGTAACACTCAGTCAACGATTGCCTACTAAAAGGTGTTACTTCTATAAGAAAGGGCTAGTGATAGAGACGAAAAGTGGTAAAGGGATAGACAGAGGAAAGCTTCATTACTATTCTTCTTCTTCCTCTTCATTACAACTCTGCTTTTGAACGTTTTTCTTCTTCTTTTGTTTATAGCAGTGTTGCATAGACTTTGGTGTCAAGGAGATGTGTTAAATTTTTAAACTGTATTTTGTAGCCATTTTATTAATTATTTTACTTCGTCGTTAATGTTACACAATACGGACGAAGGCGGGCGCTCTGATGTTATTTGTCCATTAGTATCAACGGAAGCCGGTACCGTTCACTGACCAATGAAATAAATCACATTTTTTTGGAGCTATTTTATTATGAAATATCTTCCAATGAAATGAATGAAATAACTCCCAAAATCGAAGCAACAGAACAGAAATGAAATACGGCCCAAAATAAAAGAAAGAATCATCCCCAATATCAAATTAAATCAAAATGTTACCCAAATTTCACGAGGTAAATATGAAGTTTATTCAACGAAAAGTATAACAATATAACAAGCACCGGGATCAGTAATTTCCTACTCTACGGTATAACGAAAACTGGCTTTTTATAACAAAAGCTTCTGGCGTCCTATCTAATTTCCCTCCAATTTTGTGAAGCGCCCATGAACTATATTTAGGCAAAAAAATTTTAAGAAATTTGCAAATAATTGAAATTGAAATAACTCCCAAAGCAAATGAAATGAGACCTACAACAAAATTTAATTAAATAACTCCCATATGAAATTCTTTTGGGACTTATATCATTATCGAGTAATTTCATTATGAAATAAATCCCCGGGAAGAAAATGAAAAAATTCCTAAAAAAAAATTAAGTAAATTCCAAAGTAACGAGATAACTCCAACATATGTATGAATATTTTTTGGGAATTATTTAATTTTTTCCTTAGAACGTATTTCAAATGGGAGTTACTGCACGAATATCGTGGGTGTGAAACCGTAAACACCTCCCTGATTTATTTTATAGTGTTTTCTTTTCTAGGCAATATTCTGCATGTATTCTGTCTTTTAGATTTCTTTAAATTTTTTTTCTGAAAAATATGTGTTTTTTTAAAAGTGCAATGCGTTCTTTTCTGATGATGTTCCCCTTAAAGAGAAAAAAATTCTACATGTTCAATTAGAGTGACATAACTCCGGTTTCTGTAAAAGTAAATAATTTTTTGGTTGCTCTCATGAGTTATTGTAATTTAAAGTTATTGTTACGGTATAGTTGTACTTTATTGCTTTATGCTGAAACATATGTTCTTTTGTAAAAATAAAATATGCAACACTTCTAAAAAATTAGGTGAACATTTAAAAATCTTGTCCAATCACACTGTCTAATGACAATTACGAAAACACCATTAGACACGTAAAAATTAAAGAAAATAGTTTTACAAAGCAGTAATCCAAAATATTCAATTTAAGTAAAAGTGTCTATTGAAAAATAAAAATATATTTTTTACCTTCAGAATTCAGTGTTCAAAAGTGTGTATGAATTTTCTGGAATAGAAAACATCCTATTGTATTCCTGAAAGGAGTGTACTGATTCATGGAGCTAACTTTTAACCCTCTACGAATATACGACAAGAAAAATATGCAAAAAAGCATATTCTACAATTTATCGTGTCTCTTCAACAAGTTATAACTAAAAATCTTGCGATAATCACACAACCTTTTACTAACAGGACTCTTTTTTTTCTTGCCGAAAAATATGACAACAGAAAGCATAGCCTTCTTTTAAAGAAACCTTCTCAAGGCTTAAACACGCACGAACAAGTGCACACAGCTTGTGTTTAATCAATAAAACCGCATGGGGTGTTCATTTTAGTATTTGTTCTATTTTTTTTTACCCTGCCTCCTCGACATTCATTGTTCATGTATGTGAATTTCATTGTATCCTCCTTTACTTCCTTTTTTGCGGTTCTTGATGTCATGTTGTTACGCGGTAATATTGGTTACTGTACAAAATTTTCTTAAGACACAAACACACAAACAGAGCTCCGTACTTCTTTACAGCTTATTTCCTTTATGAATTATTGTTAATTTACTTTATTCCTTTCTTGTTGTTCGTGAACGGAAAAGAAGAGAAATTATTTTACTTTGAGCATCCCACAGAGCATATGATTGCATAATTCTTTTTCGAGTTTAATTGTAATTTGATTAAAATGGAATTTTGGATGTGGCTGATTATTTATTAGTGCGAAGTTTACAAAAGAACAGAAAAATTATTTTATATAAAAAAAATCGGTTTAAACATAATTCTTTATGGAACTAGGGAAAATTTTTCAATTTTAAATAATCGATAACATACAGACAGTAAAATTTACATGTGATAGTTACTAAGAAACAAACTAAATCATAAACTGAAATTGTAACTCATACTGACAAACATGAGGAGAACGCAACAACATGCTATCTTCGAAAGCTACTACACCTTCATCTTCAGAGTTTTCCGTGTTTTGTCTACCATGTAGTTGTAAATTATGTATTAGCTTTATACATATATTTATTATTATTCTATTAATAGAATGTGAGAAATTATTCCCCGTTATTTTTTTCATAAATAATTTATAATTTAATACTGCCTTTGCGACTCTCCATTTTCCACGTTCCTCTTCGTTCTAACAAAAAAATTAAGTTTTAAATATTAAAATGCCAAAGTGCTTCCAAATACAAATATCAAATATTGTTAAATAGTGCCTTAAGTGTAACGTCATTTATGCATGTCTAATTAATTAAAATCAGCTAATGATCGAAAAGGTACAGGCAATCAAAATTATATTTGATAATTGCTTAGCAAAGCTTAGCTGTTCATTAGTATCACAACTATTTTTTAGGGCTGGACTATTTCTAATTTTTTGTTTTGTTTATTATGAAATACTTTTTATGTAACTGGCTGTTCAAAATTAATTTCAACTAACGGGTAAAGCTAGAAATATACTATAACACGCGTTCATTTGTCGACGATTGTCTTATATTTAAAAACAAAAGGTTAAAAACGGTTATATCTAACCCGCTAGATCCAAGAACTCTGCAGCATGCATAATATTTCAGTACAACTGATACACAAGTAACGCAACAAACAGTTATAATTGCAGACAGATTTACATAAAACTAAGAAGTATCAAATAATCCAAAATTCTCAAGTGCAATATTTGGTTGCGTTCATATTTTGTTTATATTGTGGTTGTTATTGGCAAGCGGCACATTTCATAACACATTTTAAATACTAAAATAACTTCACCTCAATCATGTTACAATTTTAATTCCCATGAATTGTATTTTAAATAATTTATATTAAATAATTTTAAAGACTGAATCACGAATTTGGCAATCACTCAAAATTCATGAATGCCTTGTAGACTTATTTAATTTATAAATATAACTGTAAGAAAACTTAAGAAAATGCATTTGAGTGCATTTTGAAATGTCACTAAAATTATGAATCTAGAATCTTCACATAGTTAGTATATATGTACATAACTGGAATTAATTTAAAAATTAAACAGATGAATAAATCAGACTTAGCGAGCTTCATTATTATGTTCGTTGTACTGCTGAGCTCTTCAAAATAAAAGGAAGCAGCGTCCACAACTTGCTTTTGTATAGAGCCGAGCACTTGCACAATAGATCGAAAACCGATTCATCCCTGTCGTCTTCAGCACATCTACTGAATGGTTGTTATTATCTCCTCCGAGATAGTGGCCGTGGTTTGTCAAGGGCCAGGGTCCAGTGCAAACTGCCACCAAGCTTCTGATGTCACGTATTGGCATTTGGATATTTGCATATTGCAGCTGGGATATAGCCGTTCCTTCCTGAGCAAACTTGTCGACGATTTCGTTTCGTTTAACATTACAGCAGTGTTACATATCCATCTGTAGATTAGGCTCAAATTTTTTTTTATTTTGGACCAGCACTCAGGGGATGACCCCTACACATGCGAGGCATGCGGAAAGGGATGGTGAGAAGGTGAAACTTCACTATCTTACAATTCTGCTTTTACGCGTTTTTTGTTTATAGCAGTATTGCAGCGGCTCTGATGTCAAGAAGACGTATTGAATTTTGAAACTTTGTTTTAGTAACCATTTTTAGTAATTATTTTACTTCGCTGGTGCTACACAATACCGACGAAAGCGGGAATTCAATTGTGCCAGTGGATTGGTTACAGCTGAAGCCGTTACTGATCAGAGACCAGCGACTGTGCCTTCGCCACAGAAACTTTCCGACAACAACTGACACAAAGACACATTATTGCACGTCATTAAAAATTCGAGATGTTTTTATGACTTGGTCTAAAACTGAGCTCGACGCCAGGACTTTTTCGTTTTGTAGTCAACGTGCTTCAGTAGTAGTACTTCAGCCATCTGGCCACCATAAGCAGCTTCGAGGATTATGTTTTCGTAATATGGCAATACAGAAATACATATGTATTTCTACAACAAGCAGTTATAACTTTTAGTCTGGTGCAGCTGCCGCATTCCAAATATTGAAGTAACCAAGTGCGAAGGCGATTAGTCATGTATGTGTATATCCTACTGTGGTATATGTGTTTAATGCTAAAAAGTTACTATGTGCAGTGCAGTTTTATCTTTTAAATTTTTTATACCCTGCATGCAGCTTAAATATTATTCTTTCTAAGAAAGAAACGCACAAGTTTTAGTGGTTTTCCGGTTTCCATTGCAAACTTCCATTTATTTAAACCCAACCCAAATGTCTATTAATTTATATATTTTCGTTTTCTTTTTTCCCAAACAATTTCAAAAACTTTCACATGTACTTAACTACTATTGCAAATAAGCTTTCTTTTCTCTACAGTTTATATCTGGCCGAACAGAGTTTTGTGCAGCAAAAAGCAAAAATTTTCTTTTGGTTTTATACTTTTATTTGCTCTTTCGGTATTTTGGACAATAAGTCATTCAGTCATTGGTCAGTTCTATTTATTCTGGTAGAAGAAATCAAGTTTTTGTTACTTAAAAATGTTTCAGCTCATGTATCTTGTGTATGAGTAGTCAATTTGCTGATTTAAATTTTACTATGCAAACTCTCACGTAAAGGCTTTTCCTTTCCTATTCCTTTTACTTTTGTTTTTTTTTTCTTTCTTGTTTTTCTATTTCCAAAACTGAGGCAATAAGAAAATTTCCTTTTGTGTAATTTTATCTAGAAAATTTGTCTTTTGGGGGTTTCTTAACAAAACAATGACCATCAAAAGTCTAATTGCTGAGTAAACTTTTCTTTGCAATCTAAAGAGGATGAAGCAGCCGAGGGAAGTTGTTGTTAAAGTGGATTTATTTTTCCAAAAGCCTTTCTTTGTATATTCAAAGTATGCAAAAAAAGTCACCTCTTGTTCAAATATACTGTGTTTAGTAGGTATACGGCCAACTTTGCTACTTAAGAAAACTGAAGCAACCTTTTAAGAATGTCTTTTCATTAGGATGTCCTGCAACTGCAAATAATTGGAAAGGAAAGAAGTGAAAACTTATGCTTTTTAGCAAACATTGATGTTGAAAATTAAGTTTTGTTTTTAGATAAAAATATTTAAACTTCACATTTGACGCAGAAGGCATAGTTGTTTATCATCCTCGGGGTATGTGAGAGCCATCATTTTATTAAATTAATTAAATAAGATTTTAAAATGATTATATTTTTTTCAAAACTAAGTGTTTCTGTGATGTTGTTAAAACACAAGGGGTGTAATTTCTATTTAATTTTTTTTTAACATTCTTTTCTATTAATATCGATAGACATAAATTAAAAAGCTTTTCATAACTGCAGAAACTTCGAAAGTCTTTTTTTTTCTATCTTGGACAAGCACTCAGGTTATGACCCCTACACATGCGTTGAACTGTTCTGAGAAGGTTATGAAGGACAGAGGGAGTTGAAATTATAAAGAATTGATTTGATTCTTCCCACGCGCTGTTCGGCCTGTAATGCGTGGTATCATGCGCTCCCAAAACGACCACAAATGGATACGCCCTTAATTATGAACCTGTTGTGCGCAGGAATGAATGGGTTTCGAGAATAAGTTGCCTGATTTCATTAGACCAAATCTTATTATAGTAGCGATAGAATAACGAATCATATCGCAAATTTCGACGAAGCTCGAGAGAGTCAATAGAGTTGGCTACCCTACCGTCCCCAATGAGTTTCTTTAGCCTCTCCTGTAGACGGTCGAGTAACTTTAAAATAGTCTTTGAAGAACCGGCCCATACATCAGAGTTGTATTTCATCTACGATTCGAATTGAGCCTGTAACTTTGACTTTAATAGTTTAGTAAACCTATCGTATAGCTCCTCTGCTAGTGCACGGCCCTCTCCGAGGAGACGACGAATCGTCTGCGTGCCTTGACAATGTGCAGTCATGCGGAGGTGTTGGAATGTAACATCAAGTGGATGCATTCTTTTATCCGATCTACCAGGTGGTTTGATATCTGGCATGGTGGCAAAGGGTGGCAATGGGACCAAGCTTGGCCCCAAGTGCATTTCATGTGAACGTCGGACGACCTGTGTAATCAACCTACTACGTTATTATGTGACTTAGAAAAAGGCTTCTAATGTTTCAATCACCTTTGGCTTCTTCTTCTTTTTTGCTTAATTGAAATGACAACAAGTTTCTGGCCGTTTCTCTTAAATTATTTGCAAAATATGCAAAAATATAAAAACTCTATTCTAATTTTTAATTTTAATTCCTTCTTTAGGAATTAATGCCATGGAAAATATTTTCATTTTATTTCGGCCTGTAGTTGTTATTGTTGTTTTCATTTGTATATAAATTTTAATTGTGTTGTTAATTTTGTAAAGAGTAGCAAGGAGAAAATAAGTGAAATACTTTCGTAAAGAATTTTTTTTGCTTTCTCTTTTTGTAATTTTCATTTAGTTGTTTGCATCTTATATCCAATTTTCTACTTTATTTCTTACTATCACGGCATAACTTTATCTTCATCCCTTAGGAAACAAAGGGTTCAGTGTAAGATTATCATGGCATCAGTCTCCAAAGAATTTTGTTTGCCAGTCTTGGTTTGCGCTCAACATTTACATGTACGCCCATGGCATGACACGATGCTGGTTCAGTTTGTCCTTATTGTGGCACGTTAGTTGGTTGGATGGACCTGAGTGCTTAGAGAAGTGGATGCCTGCCGTTGCAGTTGTTTTTTGCTTCTTTCTGTCTTTCTTTCTTTCCCTTTCTAATTGCAAAGTACAATAATAAACAAGAATGGAAAAGATGTGTTTATAAGCGTGTAAAGGAGTGCGGTTTATTTTGTAATTAGTTTGTGTTTTACGAATTGGAAGGATTTTTTTTTTGTTTTTATTTTTTACCTGCTTTGTTTAAATGATATTGGAAAATATTAATTTAATTTAATTATTCTGACTAATAAGAAAAAAAATAAAACTATTACATTGGGTCAGAAGCTTTTACTTATTTGCATAAAACAAAGTTTAAATAGTTTTTTTTTCGAAAAAAGTATAAGTTTTGCTTTTAATTACTGCCTGTTATCACTAGAAAATGATTGTTCTCGTACTAAATTCAATTGGGTTATTTTAATCAATGATATGAATCAACAGCATGATTTCGGAACAACTTCCGAAGTCTCTTTAGAAACTTAAGTGGAGATAAAATAAAATGAAAATTTAATTGGGATATAAAATAAAGATTGCTTATTGGTGTGTGATGTACTAACGATATTCCATTTTTATAAGAATGACTTAATATAATCCTTTAAATGTATTATAGGGTATTTTATTAAGCATTTCTTCTCTTTAATTTTTAATAATAAAACAATGTGTGTGTGAGGTATCATCGAAATTTTTTATTCGTTTGGACGACCTATTGATGCCATTATGTGTCGAAGATAATCGGATATGTTTTGTAAACCGAATCTGTAAAAATGTTTCTTTTTTAAAACGAATACATGTTCTGAAAACCGAAAACACATGACGAAATTAACTCGAATGCACTATCTTCTTAATAAATAACTGATGAAACATAGAAAAACAATTACCAATTTTTAGTTGCAGTCTTTCTAATATTAAATTAAGTGAAATTATACATTCTGTAATAGATTTTAATGCAAAATAATCAATTTAAAAACCACTCCAATATTTCTCCATGTTCTTGTTAAAGTATACAGATAAAATAGGTGGATGAATCAAAGCACATTTTCACTAAATTCATTAGTGAAGATCACTTTTAAAGAAGAATAAACATTATTTTGAAAAAATTTGCAGTAGCTTTATTGACGTTTTGACGTATTGACGTTTAAGAAATTTTATTCGAAAGCAAGTTCGAATGTTGGAAATCGTGTGATTTTTAGAACACCAAATTTATTCGGTTTTGAGAAATCACTCATTTTTAAATCGACTCGGTTTACAGAACGGCCGAATTTGATCGATAGCATGGATTATGTTGACTTTGAGGAACGTTGTGGTTTGTGGCTTATTGGCATACACCTGCGACTTAAGAAAACCCCACAAAAATAGTCGTTTGGCGTTAAATTTTACGACCTCGGTGGACAGTTCACATCACCTCTACGTGAGATTAGTATTCCCTTGTTATCTGTGGTTGTTTACCTTCCCTTCCTGGGTCATTTTAATTTTATATGGGTGAATAACCAAGTGAAAACGAAAAATTCGCAAAGTTGTCATCTGCTAAAGGCCGAGTTCTTCTGAGTAACGCGAATCAACTGCCTCGTATTCTCGTGTAGATACTCACGGACAGTGGCGATGTTTTCGTCAGATCTTACGTTTCGTCGATGTACAGGTGTTCGTCAATCCGTTACTGAATTAGTGGACTCAAAATGTATCCACCACATTGCGAATATTCTTCTCGATAGGACAATTCTGCTGACCGTAAAAAGAGCGAAGCACGCAGTACAAAAAGAGACTTTTGATTTTGATAAAACAATTTAATTATTGGCACGTGTTGTTCAATGCTGATTTGGCGCAACAGACTGAATTAAAGACAACTAACTTGACAGATGTAGCTTCAACAAATTTCGGCAGTCCGTGTAGGAAAACACTTTATATGAATCACTTCTATCAAATTCACTTTAAAACATTCTTGTTTACTAAAACCAGGGCTCCATACTGTGATTTGAATTCCAAGAATATATCATTTTCATTTCATTTATATTATTATATTATATTATATATTTGAAAATTAACACAGCAAAGAGAAAAAACACAGCAAAAGTGATTGAAGTACTTACTTGGGTCGATAAATGAATGACTGTCATTCACTCTGTAGGGATTATTTTATGTAAATATTGACAGTCAAATCGCATGATATTGGTGCCTTCAAAAATTAAGATTAATTGCTCGCCCAACTCTCATCTCAATAGGTTCATTGTATGGCTTGCCGTGTGGCCTGTGCCACCATCTTGTTGAAACATGATCTTTTTTCCATTCCATGTGGTCGAATACCATAAGTCCAATTGTTGACAACGGCGATGAATTGACATATTTTGATCTTCATTGGCACTGGCCGATACAGCAACACGCCAACAAATTTTGTTTGGTCACAACAGCTTGAATAGGCTGTGCGGTGGGTCGATTAAGACGACCAGAAAATGGACGTAATTAACAAAATTTACATTTCTCATACAGCACGAATTTTGATAATAAAATTCAATGATTTGTAAGCGTTGCTCGACTGTTAGTCTAGTCATTGTGGAATGGTAAACTTTATTGGGCATTTTTATCACTGCTACATGTCACCAATTTTTGTTTTAACTGAAACACAAAATACCAAAAAAAATTACTCGATAGTTTATGTCTAAAATAAGAATATAAAAATTTATAATTTTTTTTATCCGATCAATATTTTTGACTTTCCCGGCCCCCTCTCTTTTGTAAGTGATCTTTTAAATAATCATAGTCGGTATGCATCAGAATTTATTGCAATTTTCAGAGACTCCGATACGAAAGGCAGACTCACAACCAACCAGTCACTTCTTCTTATTTACGAGCTTTTCTGAAAAGCACCAAATAAAATATATTTTTTCAATTACAAAACTTAACAAAAAGATTTATACGAGATCGAAAATATTTTAAACAATAAAATATTGTTTCATTCTAGTGAAGTATAATTTTTTTGCTTTTGTGTATTTTAATTTGTTTACTTTAACTTCACTGCCATAAATTTTAAAACTAAAAATTCTCCTCACAGTCTTAAAATTATTTTTTTTAGAATCACCTTCTCAGTTGGATTAATTTTGTTTAAACTATCGTGTCAAATATATCACCTCCTCTTTCCTCAGCTAAACAAATAAGAAAATCGCCCATTATTAGTTGCTCAAAAATCTTGTCACATTCTACAAAACAATGCAAATAATAAAATCATAATCACTTGGATCAACACAATCATTAACACTGTTGTCATCGCTATGACGGTGAAAGCTAAGGAAAATCACCTTCAAATCCGCACATAAATGCCATGACAAAAATTGCTGCTGCCGCATGTATAAAGGAATCCATTTTTGCTATGTTGCTTTGAAACATAAAACTTTGCTATTTAGCACAAACACATGCACACAAATACATTCAAACCAAAATAAAATAAAACAAAAACCTTAAAAATACATTTCAAAAAGAGGTTTTTTAAAACTTCAAACTTCAGACGATAATTGCAGCAATAACTCAAATGAGATTTAAACGCAATGACAACACCAACAAAAACAATGACAGAGCAATACAATGCTACAAGTAAAGGGAAATAATACAGCAACACTGTAACAGGAAACAGCAACAACAGCAGCAGCAACTAACTTAAAGTAACAAGGACAACAATGAGTTTGCAAACACACAAACGCCTGCACACCTGCTCAAATTGTGTGTTTCTGCTGTGAAAGTAAATTTCTAAAAAATTTCCCTGGTGGTGTGTGTGTGGGTGTGTGTGTGTGTAGATAATATGAAACATTTAACAGTCACCAACTTTCGAGTAGCTGTATAACTTATCAAGTGACTAGCTGGATGGAGTATGACGCTGAAGATTAAACAGATGATGAAGGTGATTACAATGCTGCCTGCTTGCTCACTAGACTATAAAGTCTAGTTGAACAAAAAAGGACATTGTTGAAAACAATAAGTAGAATGTCTTAACAGGAGGCAAATGTTAAACCAGCTTTGCCAGGTTTATAATTCAGCTGTCCCCACTTTTTTGCTTCTTCCTTTTTATTGGCAAATATTAAAATACTGCATTTAGAATTTTTCTAAAGATCAGGTGCAAATATCTTAAGGAAATTCTTAAAATTTTCTTAATAGCAGAGATGAACTGCGTAAAAGAAAACGAAAAACTTCAAACATCAAAAAAAGTATTTTAAAGAAAGCAGAGGTAGCAAAAATATATTAGGCCAACTCGCAATCTTGTGCAATTGAAATGGTAAATTTTTGCAATTGTAAACAATTTCCTTCAATTGTGAACGCCTTTTTTGGTTTAGTTTACAACAGGAGCATTTATAGCTGCCTATTTGCTAAGAGAGTTCATGCGATTTTTCTTACCTCTACTTCCGGAGCTTCCTGCACTTTTAAAACTTTCCTTCAATCCTCCTCGGTTTATTTTTTAGATTTTTTTTCTCTCTTCATACGTTTTTTTCCATATTTTTTGATTTTCGAATACTTAGAATATTTAGAATTTATTCGAACTATAATTTTTTTATATTTTTTTTACCTTTTTTTTATATTAATAACACTAATTATTTTAAGCCTAAGGTCTTTTTATATATATATAATAAAAAAATTTTAAATAATTTTATATAATAAAAAAAAAAAAAAAAAAAAAAAAAAAAAAAATTTTTTATTATAAACAAAAACCAATTTTCCTGAAGAATCTACACAAAGGAATAGCGAAATTTTGAAATAAATATAAAATATATAAAAAGACCTTAGGCTTAAAATAATTAGTGTTATTAATTTCGAACTATAGTTTTTACAAATTAATGAAAATTTTTGTTGTGTTCAAGTTCACAGTTATTTTATCACAATATTAAAAAAAAATTATTTTTGATTAGAATACGGGAAAAAGAACTATTACTCTCGAACATCAGTTGAGTAGAACACGTATATACATATTTTCTATGCTAGTACACACGTCATTAGTACTCTTTGTGTCAACAGTGAGGAAGAAGTTGTAAAGTCATTAATATCATCTATTTAACCAAGCAGAGCTTAGGAACATGCATCCGCGAAAAATTGTTACTGTCGATATACTATTAACAAAGGTTGCCAGCTTTGTTTTTCTATTTTTAGCGAAAGTCTTACTTCATATTGTCAAAGCTCAAAGCTTCTTCAAATGAGCTTTCAGAACTTGTTTAACTGTTTTTGCTTATTAAAATGTTTGGTTAAGAGCCCTCCATCGGATGTCAATGAATAACCACTTGATATTTATTTTCTCCTTTCATTGAAAGGCCAACTATGCTTTTTCACCGCACACATGTATTTTAGAATATTTTTCATTTTTAATATTTTTTTTTTGTTATTGTTTGCTGTCACTTTACAAATAAGTGTTGTAAACGTATGGCAAATGCGTATCTGTTTATTTATTAAAAATTTACTACACAACTTTGCAAAGTCAAAAAAGGCTCCTTTAGTAAAAGGTTGCTGGGAATCCCTGCTCTCTGTTCCGCTATAATCTGGTATTATGTTTGTTTTACAACAAGAGATATGAATGTTGCAAATATATTTGCGCCTGCGATACTTTTCACATTTAGTTTTGGCTGAAAAGTTTTTTTTCTTATTACAAATATTGCAATCTTTAACATTTATTACAGCAACAAAGATTTTCTAACTTTACTGGTCTGTTACAAAAAGTTTCCCCAAAAATTAAAGCTCATTATGCAAGACACATTGTTGCCAGCCAAACGCACGCTCAGGTAATATTGGTAATGAGTATTTTCCCAACGAGGGAAGGAAAGAAAAACGAAAAACTTATGTATATTTTAACATTGCTTTTAAAGACATGATTCTTTATTTTTGCTACCCGGCGCCGGCACTTAAGGATTAGTTTACAAACACAAAAAGCAAAAAAAAAACACCGAAACAATGTCAAGTTCTAGGAAACTTTTTGAAAAGAGGGAAAAAAACCCTACCTACCGTACTGCCCCCCACAAAATTTATCAAATATAAATAAATAAAAGCTGCAACAGTCTAGTGCCTTTTCGCAAAATTTCCAGTCACATGCGTTACGTATCAGAGAACAAAAACGAGAAATGAAAAAATAAAACGTAAAAACTATGTAGAAGTATGAAAAGGATAAAACCAAAATGTTCTCATTTTAACACGAAACTTTAGAGCAAATGATAGCAATAAACAAATCCCATTATACATGACGTATCAAAATACTATTTTCATACGTGAGTTGCTTTTTAAAAAGCAACTTTTAAAAAATGCTCGTAAAATAAAAAGGAAATTCAGCTTTTGCAGTTCGTTCATTCTCTACCCATTTTGTTACTACTTCCGATTGCTTTTCTATTCTGGGGCTTTAGTGCTGCATATGTTCTGCTTGAAAAATTCCATTATTTCATTTATTTATTTTATATTTTTTCTTGTCTCTCTCTCTCTCTCTCTCTCTCTATCTGCCTCTATATTCCATTAGACTTAAAGTATTAGATTATGTGTTGATGATATGAGATGTTCTCGGATGCTGTGTCATTCTTACACAAGTGTTGATTTAAAAATGTATTTTTGCCAAACCGACTGTCTGGCAAAGACTGAGTTGCAGATCACAAGGTGAAAAGCAAATAACTTGTGGTTACTTATTTTTAGTTTTATAAAAATTTAATAACAATATAGTTTTGTTTTTTATTTTATTTTTTAAAGAAATAAGTTCATTTCACTTGCTTATGCCCACAGTGCTTGAGATTTTATTTTATTTAATTTTAAAAATTATAATTGAATTATAATAAATAATAACAAAAAAAAGAGTACCAGCATCTGGGGCTTTCGACTCTGTGATTGGTATATATGTATGTATGTATATCTATTTCGCGTTTATGGCTACAACCAAAAATTGTTCGTCGATGTGCATTAGTGTGTCTTTGTGTGTCAGTTGTTATGGGAAGGTTTCAGTGGCGAAGACATAGTCACTGGTCACTGAACAATACCGGCTTCAGCTGATAGCAATTCACAATCGCATCAGACCGCCCTCCTTCGTCGGTATTGTGTAGCACCGGCGAAGTAAAACAATAATAAAAATGGCTACTGAATCGAAGCTTCAGCACTGCTACGAGTATAAACAAAGAACGTGCGAAAGCAGAGCTGCAAAAATAATTAATTAAGCTTCACCTCTTGTCGTTTCTCCTACTATCCCTTTCCTATAGATCGAGCACAATGCTTCGCATGTGTAGGAGTCATCTCCTGAATGCTGGTCCCAGATAAAAAAAAAAAGTGTTAATTAAAAACTAAAAAGTGAAATTTTTTTCTGTGATGATTTGAAAATTCTTAATTATTACAAATGAATGAATGGAAACTTTTGTTTGTTGTGTTTAAATTCATAGTTCATTCATCACAATAATGTTTAAAAATACTTTTGAACTCAAATACAATAAAAATTGTAATTCCTTCATTTGCAATAATTGAATTTCAAATAAAAATCAGTAATTCTAAATATTCCCAACTAACATACGAGTAAATACAGTTTTTTGCTTAATATTTTTTTTAAATTAATAAAATTATGCTGCTCTACATTTCCTGCCCAAATCATTCAAAAAACATGGCTTGAAACAGCAATCTCTATTTCAAAGCATGAGATTTCGTCTTGCTGCACTCACTGATTTACTTAATTAAAAATATTTTTTTGCAGAATGCCAACCAAGTAAAAATTAATTAGTTAAAAGAAATTTCCAACTGAAGTCCTTTAAGCAAATACACATTAAAAACTCAGAGATTATAAGAGTAATATCGACTATGGAAAGAAAAAAATACCACATGCTCCAGGTACTTTTTTCAAAGAGAAAAAAAAAAAGGAAAAACAAATAGTGAACAAAAGACCGTTCCACTTTTGGAGATTCAACTAAATTAAAGCATTTTTTTTTTGTTGCACTAGACCAACAAAAATACATAAAGAGTAAATAAGAAAGGCACGCAAAACGTAAAACAAAGTTAAAACCTAATTTAGTTAATGACAGATGAACAGCCCGAATACTTGAGTAAAGAAATAAATGAGTAACTGGCTGACTGAATGTTGAATATAAAACTTTCTTTTTTCTACGTGAGGAATAAAAGAACTTTTGCAATGAAGAACAACAAATAGTCTTAAAAACCTAAATAGCAAAAATAAATTAGCAAAGAAATGTAAAGAATGGAGAAGCAAAAGCTAAATAATTTAAACATGAAAACACCTGAGAGCCAAATAAGGGCAGGCAACAAGAACTTTTACTTTTCGAAAGGACTTCTACTGTGGAAACAAAATTACTTACACAGAAATATAAACCATCCGAAAGAAAAAAATTAATAAAATTAATAATAGTCATGGTATAACACCGTTTCTAGAAGTAGAAATATCTACAAAACAATATATTTCCATGCAAATAGTTTTGCACAGTTATGACAGGTGTTAAGAAGAATATTCGGCTGAAGAATTCCCTAAGAGACACTGCACCGGGAAAGATACGGCTCTGGAGTGATACAAATAATTCAGGATGTAATGCATGTAACTTTTAGATAAAATTCACTTTTATTCATCAATCTAGTGTGACATATGACTTCCAACGATTTGGTTTTGGTCTCAGTTTATGAAATAATCGAAATCTCTTTCTCTGGCTCAGTCTTTGGAGCTCTGCCGTAACAAATCTGCAGAATACTCATACTATGGGAAAGCAAATCGTCACTAAATTCGTATAGTTAATTGTGTATTACCTTTTTAAATCTTCTATGGACTATATCTCTAGACAATCCACTTGAAAGTCTTTGAGAAACACTCAACAGAAATGAGTCAACTTAAAAACTGCTGGGGAAATAGTCATCTTGAAGGCTGTTGAAGAAACAATAAAGTCGGCAGCAAATGAGGACAAAGTCCACGGTACTAAGTGAACTTCCATTCGAAAGCTCAATTAAAACAATTTTTTATCTATATATATAAAGCGGAATGTGTGTTTGTATATTTCTTAGTTTGATTGTTTGTTTATTGGTTTGTTTATTTGTTTGTACTTTATAGGAGACTAGAGCTATACACCGATCTTTCTAAAATTTTATACAACATTAAACTGGTACTCATGACTACATTTTCACCACGCCCACTTCTTTAAATTATGTTATCTTATAATATGAATGAGGATACATTCGCCATTTGTGGCCGAATTTTGAACGTAATTTTTGCATATGAAAGTGGTCCACTAATTTTTTTTTTAATTGGGGGACGAGCGAAATGTGCCCGCCAAAGAAATGAATTATCAAATTACTTGGACTTTTGTGGACCAATTTTCAATATACTTTTTGCATATGAAAAAGTTTCAGTAATTTTTTTTTTAATAGTAAGGGGGAGTCAAAGTTTTCGCCGCAAAAATTCACCAATTGCTAAGAAACTTTAAACATGGATAGATCTAAGTATAGAAAGAAATATAAGTTTAACAGTTTTCCAAAAATTGGTTCACAAGAAGGTGAAGGGAGCAATTTTGCCCCCTCCGAATCTCTCCGGTAAAACTTAGAAAGGTAGTAAGATTTAAGTGTATCATGAAACATAGCCCGAATATTTTTTCCGAATATTGAAAATATGATGAAATTTCAGCAAACACAATATGACATACGGGCCAAAATGACAGACCACCGCGTGATATGGGTAATAAATTGAAGAAATATTTATGGAGAGAACTCCGAATAAAATGGAATCACTATAAACAAAATATTGTAGATTATCCAAAATACCGAACAACCGCATAAGTAGATGTGAGGGTACCGAAGCTCAACGGTTTTATCTCATTGACATCAGAGATGCTACAACACTGCTATAGAAACAATGAACGTGCAAAAAAGCAGTGTTGTAAGATAGTGAAGCCTCATTTTCTGTCATTTCTCCTACTATCACTTTCCTCTAGTTCCAGCACAATGCACCACATATGTAGGGGTCACCTCCTGAGTGCTGGTCCAAATAAAAAAAAAAAATTAAGAATAATTACTCGTTACTAAATACAGTCCAGTCAACACCTGCAAGGAGACAATGGCTACAAAAATTAAACTTTCTACTTTAGCGATAAACAGTGTAGTTTTCAAGTATTGAAGTTGATTCAAATAGAAAAGTAGCTTATGGACTAGTTAGCTATTTGAGAACCCAACTTCTACCTTTCTAACAATAAAGCTCAGAAAAGAAAAAATTAAACAACAAACCAACATAACCATATTAAGAGTGGTGAACAATTTTACTCATCTACATACGTAAGTGACAGAAAACCGCACACCAGACTTTTTAATGTTACAAAGGAAATACATCAAACACATGCACATGAAAAAAAAGAATCCCATTATACCCTCAAAGAAAATGAAATACTTGTTGGGCTACAGCTCTTGGCATTAAGCAAAAAACTATTCTAATTTATCTGAAAAACAGTTTAAAAAAAGTGTAAGAATGTGTTTGTTCTCAGTTTCTATTGTCCTAAATACTTTTCAATTACAGTAATGAATGCAAAGATGTCTCCAAAAGTATGAACATTTTCATTTCACATTTATTTTTTTTATTCAGGCGTATGAGTGATATTTTTCTATGCACAATTCTATACGTACCAGAGAGCTGCAATGGCCAATGACTATTATTTACTTCCGACTATTGACAATGACTATTAATTTTTACAAAATTTTATTTTTCGTTAACAATGAAAGATTTGAAGCGTGAGCGCTCATTTCAATTGTTGAATTTCAATTAAAAACCAAAAATAATAAATTGTGTCCGCTAACAAGCAGGACGCAATTCATCAGTGTTTGAGCCATGAACCGTCTGTGAAGTAAAATAGCAAATAATCAATTTCCTTTCGTTTAAATAATAATGCAGGAACATAATACCTAACACAATATACTCTTTTTAAATCTGTCTGGTTACTAATAAAGTTTTACATATTATTTTTTGACTAAAATTAATTTTTCATAATTTTGAAAATGTTTTTTAAAATGTTTAATTTACATTTTCTATTTTTTATTCTTCTGTTCCCAAAAAAAGGAACATTACGCGATAGTTCTTTTTCTTATGATTAAATACTCTTAAGGTCGATTCGATAACGACTGAGAGAATCGCAAAAGTAAAAAACTCGAATGTACGAGTAAGTAATCCATCGTATACGAATGCGAGAAAGAGGCCCCTGGTATGTCAATAATATAAAATATAAGTAGATGCGATTTCAGAACATTTTTCTCAGGAAAAGAGTTTATTAGAAAAAATCGTTTAAACTGGGATTCGATAATCAGCAATCAGGCACTTTAGTTTTTCTTTTTCATAAACATGTAAGCAACAAAAACACGAAGAAATTTGTGAAAATTTTTAAAGAAATACATAGATATTTCCGCAACGGTAAATTTTCTAAAATTGTAATAAATCAATTATTGTATTAATTTCATTATCCCAATTCCTATTTATTCCTATTTATAATTTCATTTATTTAAAGCAAACTTATTTTTCAGATGTTACGAATGTGGTGTCCCCTTTTTCCATTAATAGTGTTTCCATTCTCGTCCAATAATAAATGGCATTATTAAAGTGCTGGTAAAATACTGTTTATATGTACATTTGAAGAAGCTGTAATTTAGGTGGAAGAATATAAATCACTATTAGATATTAGGCCGCCGATTAATTCTATTAAGTCGCAATGAAATAACTTATTTTAGCTATACATATGTTTTTCAGCTGCTAATCAATAAGAAGTATTATAGCCATTGACTTAAATAAATAAATGAATAAATTTTATAATCGTAGTTGATTTTGTGCCACGTTGAAGAAAATGGGATGCGAAAATTAGGAATATTAGTTCAGAGGCTGAAGTTTTTGACAATAATTGATTTCATGCCACATTTAGTAGCCAAATACAATGCCATATTTTCATTGATACTGCTTCAAAAAATAAATCTTTAAAGAATAAATAAGCAATTTATTAATTTCATTGGCAAAAAAAAAAAAAGAAAAACAAAAAATACCATCAATATCGCATTTTTTGTACAAACAGCTGATGCCAAGAAAGTTAAAAATAGAGCAAAAGTTCAAACAGAGTTTTCACTTCATTTTTTTATTTTCTTCTTTTTTGCCTCTAAATAATATAAATGACTTGTCGTTATATTTTCCTTTAGCCATTAAAGATAAATTGGCCTTTTGTTGTACAACAGTTGGCCTATCGAATAAAAAGTTTGTGCACAAACATACCAACATATGCATTCACAAGTAAAATAAATAATATCAATTACTATTACTTTTCCTTATTTTCATTTATATGGGACAAATGATGAAACACTTGTAACACTCATTCTGGCAATTGAAGGCACTGAAATTTTGTTTGGCACACAGATGGTGGCACCCAAACTAATTTTTTACGCCTACTGGCCTCTTTGTGTAAAAAACATTTATTGTATATATTTTGTGATGGCATAAAATTATTCCAAAAGTAGAGTTTATGTTGATACTTTTTTAGTGTTTCCAGGCAGGAAATGAAATCAAAACTTTCTTTATGCGTACAAACATTTGGCAAAATATCATCAACATCAACTACAATTTGGCATTTTGCCATTGTCATTGACAAAAATTTACAAATTATTGGATTCAATACATTTAGCAAAAGTAGGCCTTTTGCTTTGGAAAATGGAATTCTGTTAAAAAAATATGCAAAAAAAATATTTTAAAGAACTTTAATTTTTTTATATCTATTTACGTTTTACATACAAAAATATAAAAATAAATTAAATAAAAACAGTTCGATTAAAATTTTAAAATAAAATTAATTTTATTAATATAATTTTAGGGACAAAATCTAAGGAATAAAAAGCGATTATATTTGTTTTAAGTTCCTACCTCCCGTCCGCTCGCAATAAAAAAAAATTAAAATAATTTAAGAACATGCATATTTGCTATACTCATTACGGAATTCCAAATTGTCTATCCACTTTGCTTAAAGTATTCTTTGCCCGAAAATATATCTATTCTAAGTTGTTTAATTTAAAAAAATAAAAAACGAAGAACACACATATTCAAAGGAGCAGAAGTAACACGTTGTTAACATGTCGTAAAACATATAAAATAACATCAAGGGCACATAACAAAATAAACAAACAAACAATTTCATTTCACTTTCTTAAAATTTATTCGTCATTTGCTAAACAAAAGAACAATAAACCGCCCAAAAGAAGAAACTCACCAATTTACAATACTCGTACCTCAAAGGAACAAAGGAACAAGTTTCAATCCTCTTAAGATAATTTGAAGGCTTTTCCTTCTTTTTATTAATTTTACTTTCAGCAACCCCGCCATTGCAGTACAAAATTATTTGCTCATGAATGTATGGGAAAGTAAATGTGAAGAGATATTTCCGCTTTTTTTTTAATTAAACAAACAGACACACATACACATGCACATACACACCCCCACTTAAATACATGCGTACATAAAAACACTGTTTTTTTGTTTTATGATTATTTAAGGTGTTTTAAAATATTGTTTATTTTTTAAAAAGGCAGCATGGTTTTCAAACCTAATGAGGAAAATTGTTGTTGAAATAAAAAGAAATAAAAAAACTCCTTGTCTAAAGCAAACTTTTATGTTGTTGTTGTTGTTATGTTTATGGTTACGCAGCCTTCTACTGTAAACAAACACCTGTGTAAAAACACATATTTTTAGGTTTTATGGTTTGAAATATTTAAACGGCTGTGCGTGTGTGCTTGTGTATGTGTATATGGGCACTTTTTAATTTTCATACATCCCCATTATAAAGTATTAAATGATTTTTAGCCAAATATTTTGTGATATTTTATGAGTCAGACTTGCGAGAATAATTTAATTCCTCAAATAAAAATTTAAAAACCTTTTAACAGACCTGCCAGATAAAATTCTCTAAAAATCGTCAAAATCCCGATAGAATTAAAAAAAAGTCGTTAATTTAGCTTTGAAAAATCGTAATAAAAATCGGACAATGAAAAATGTATATTTTAAATACATTTTTCTATATTTATGAGAAGCAATCAAAAAATAACATACGAGTGATGTGATCAAATTTCGCTCTTGGCAACAATAGAGCATTGAGTGGGAAGTTTTTAATATTTTTTTTTTTTTTTATCTAGGACCAGCATTCAGGAGATGACTCCTACACATGCGAAGCATTGTGCTGGGAACTATAGGAAAAGGATAGTAGGAGAAACGACAGGAGGTGAAGCTTAATTAATTATTTTGCAGCTCTGCTTTCGCACGTTCTTTTGTTTTTTATACTCGTAGCACTGCTGAAGCTTCGGTTTAGTAGCTATTTTTATTATTATTTTACTTCGCCGGTGCTACACAATACCGACGAAGGAGGTAATTTAAAGGTATGCATATGAAAGGATAAATTTAAATAAAAACATTTATTAATGAAGACTTCGCAGAACAACATCGAACTTTTATAATGTGTAAACGAAAATAAATTAGTCCATATATTCCATTGCTTTATGAATACGAAAATCTTCAGTAGATCTTTAATCAAATTCTTGAAAGAATCAAAGAAGAGCTTATACAACAGCTCCCATAAAATATTTGAGAATTACAAAATATAGAAACAGAACAAACTAAATAGCTCCTTTAAAAATTTTCTTTTTACAACAAACATTTTATTATTTAAATAGATTATTTGTAAAAGGTTTATAAAAATTAAATAGATTTAGATCAAATAATAAAATGTTGTAAATATAAAGAACTGTAGCACGTTTGCTAGATTTGTTATATCTGTATGGTTTGTACCGGCAAAATATGCAAACAAAGGCTGAGCTCCGCTTTTACATATATAAACTTAAAAATAATTTCTTTTATTATAAAACTACAGAATTTTCTATTCAATCCAAAGTACATTGCATTTCTTGAACTATTTTTGCCTATGGATTTGAAACATTTATTTTTTCTATCCTTGACCAGCATTGAGGGGATGACCCCAACAAATCCGACGCATTGTGCTGGAACTAAGAAATTAGGTTATGGGAGAGAAGATATAGAGAGTACTGTTTAAGGACATTTGATTTGAGAATTTTCACACGTAAAAAATGACAGGAAAGCCTTCAGCAGGGAGTTTGTCCCACATACGCGATATTCGGCCGAAAAATGAGTTCTCTCCGTAAATCGTAGTGCTGTTCGCTGTCAAATTAACCACTAATGGATACGCCCTCAATTATGAACGTGTTGTGCGCAGGAATGAACCGGTTTCGGGAACAAGTTCCCTGTTTTCCTCAGACCAAATCCCATTGTAGTAACGATAGAACAACGAAACGCACCCCGCATTGCGACAATGCTCAAGAGAGTCAATAGAGTTGGCTACCCTATCGTCCCCAATAAGTTTCATCGCTCTCTCCTGTACACGGTCGAGTAACTTCAAAATAGTATTGGAAGCACCGGCCCATACATGATAGTTGTATTGCATTTTCGGTCGGATTTGAGCGGTATAAATAGTAAGGAGATCGCATGGGGTGAAGTATGTATTGCAGCGTCTGAAAATGCCGATGCACTTGAATGCTTCCTTTGAGACCTGGAAGATTAGCTCAGTCCATCGACCATCACACTGAATCTTAATGCCAAGAATATCAAGAGTTTCAGATTCCTAAATTTTTAAACCACACACACATAATAAAACGTCAAGCAAAACGATCGGTCGTGCGTCGGTGTGTCTTTTGAGCATTGAAATCGACCCTGTTCGCGTGGCCCTTTTGAGATAGTTTCGGGAGGTCACTATTCAATGAATCACTCATATTCTGCCTCAACGCCGCGATCATGTCGATGTCCGCCTACGACCAAATGAATGAGTGACAGATGCCGCTGTCATCTCCAAAAGAGTGGATAAGTGTGGAAGTTTCATATAGGAGGTCTTTAAGAAAGAAGAGAAAGAGTGTAGGAGAAAGAATGGAGCCTTGTGATACCCCTGAATTTATCTTGAACTCGTTACATGAGAGCGCGATCGCTGAGAAAGCTCGATATAAATTGAGAGAAGATGTCACCAACACCAAAAGCAATAAGTTTGGACAAAAGAGGCCCATGCCACACTCTATTATTGCGCAATAAAAAAACAGTAAAGTGCATAGATTTTTAATAAATAAAATGAAAAGCGTAATGCAAAGACACATTTATTCACACTTGTAAAGAACTTATTTGTAATGGATTTTCTTATTGTAGTTAACCAACGTTGTAGAAAACTTCATTTGAATACATTTTATTATTGTGTATGCTATTTATACAATAAATATTTGCCAGACCAGCAAGTTTTACAAGGGTATTTTACATCGAAACGTGAAAATCGTTAATACAAAAAGCAACATTAAACATTGAAGTACTTGTGCTATGAATATTATAATTTTTATCTACAATAAATATTTGCGTATTATCACGCATTCTATGAGCTGGCAGTGGTTTGTACAATTTGAGGGTTAATTGAAGCTTAAAGTTTTAAATAATATTCAGACACAACGATGACTTCCATAAGAAAAATAAAAGCAACAGCAGCAATGTCAACAGCAGCAACAGCAATATGCAGCTGTTGTTTGTTTACAGTTGTTTACTTACAGGCGTTTTAAAGTGAAACCCACATCAATACAACAAAAAAAAATTATTTTAACAAACAACCAACCACCATCCTCCCTGCATGCAGTTACACACACATTCACATATATGTATATATCTCCATAGATATAATGGCACAGTTATAAATATAAAAATGTGATGGGAAAGAAATTGAGCGTTTTTGATTTTTTTTTTAATTTTAACATGGAGATGAAGAGAGAAAAATTAAGAAACAGATGCGTCTTTCTGGGAACAAAACCATATTTAAAGATCAAATAATAAAATTACGTTAGTACATTTGCAATATATGTATGCGTGTGTGTGTGTGTGTATATTTACTACGTAAAGATTTGTATTGGGATGGCCTTTCTGTACAGGGGTTGTTATTTACCAAAAATATGCGTAAAATATACGAAACGAATTTTTCTAATATGAATTGATTATGTTTGGAAAACAATATTCTTTTCCGTACATTAATTGCACTATGTGCCCAAAAGCATAAACTGAGGCAAAAATTAAGTTCACCTGAGCTGGGATCATAAAACGTGGTAAAGAGCTGCCTGTTGCTAAACCAAACATTTAAAAGAACGTTGACAATAACGCTGTTCACCTCCTACCCCTCCCCCTCCAATATTTTCCGAAATTTTTTTTTTTACCTACGTTACCTTAAGAGCTCCATTTATTACTTGTTGTTTATTTATTTACTGTCTATGAATTTTTCCTTACAGACATTTTACAACATAAAAAATGTTAATTAACACATGTATTAACACAGAAAAAAATTAAGAATTTCCTTTTTTATTAGTTCTGGCCTGTTACGCCCAAATGTGTCACCTCGGAAAATTTAAAAAATCTGAGTTGGCAGCTGGCACAATTTTTTGGCATTTATGTCGTCGAAGTGTTAAGAATTTAATCTTGTATTTTTGTTCAAAAAGCCAAATTTTGAATTTTTGCCGCTAAAATTAAAATGGGACACATAGTGCATGGATACTAAATGGGAGGCTATTCTTCTGGCAACATACTACAAGGCTGGGAAAGTTATAAAGCCCCTTCTGATTAGAGTACATCCTGGTAAAACGAAAATTAGTAGGCGTCAGAATTTTGCATTGTACCGGTTACTATTGAAAGATAAAAAATGCTTCTATTTTTTAAAATTATTTGTCCAAAAAATTTTGTTAATTATAGGGGAACACAACTTTTCGAATTGTTCGACGCGAAAAAAATAACATGTTTATGAAACATGTTTATGACACATGTTTATGAAACATGCTAATGAAACATGTTTATGAAACTTGCATATGAAAATACACAAAACCGAAAACAATTACATTTTCTACCTGGCCCACGATATCACACAATATCGTTTGATTACATTCAAAACAAACAATAAACTTTAAATGTTGTTCTTGTTTTGAATGTATCTTATCTTCACCGTGACCAAGGAGATCAAAGCCCATCATATTAGGTACCCTTCCTACGGCTTTTAAGCAATCCAAGCACTATTTGGAGTTTGGTATTCTCCATGTTGTTTGGAGGCACCACAGCCCATGTGGAGAAACCTGTGTGGCGAGTGCAGGAAAATGTGTCACTTTCCCAAAATCGACAGACCTTGGTCTCGGATTCTTGGTTCTGTTTCGTAGTAGTGCTGCTATAGCGTTGTCGCTTGTTAGCAGGCGACTGATGGGCAAGGTTCTGTTGAGGAACTTGCTGAAACTCGTGATTTTTAAATACTCCTAAATTTTGCAGCTTGATTTTATGGCTGCCAGCTCTAGATGCATAACTTTCTCCTAGTGTATTTAAAAGGTTCCCCTTCTACTGAATAGCCTCAATACTATTACTGGTTTCTTCAGAGACTTCATAACTGCTGCCGAGAAAATCAAAGTGCTATTATAGCGTGCCAAAGGAATGATGCAAAAGAGTACCAACACAGATAAGCACATCAATTTGGGTCAAATGCCAAGGATTTTCTCGCTATATTCTAATCTTAGTGCCTCGGGAATTAGAATAAACATTGGCGCAAATGTATTATGTCCGCAGGAGTTAATTTGAATGAAAATAAATGCGTGTTGATGAATAAATAAATATTTTTGCAGAAAAATAAAGTCACCTATTTTTTTTTTTTTTTGTCTTAACGAACACGTTCTTTTCTAATGAATTTTTCTTTACATGGCACATTTGCCGTTCGTGTGTTCAGTTCTCCATTATTTTGCCTCTAATTCTGTTTGGCTAAAAGAAAAACAGAAAATAACAAAAAAAAGCTACTTAAAATTCCTTCAATATTCGTTACATTAAAGTTGTTTTGTAGTGGCGGTACTTGATATACTGTTTCGCATTTCCACTTGAAATTATTTACAATTAAACAACAAACAAAGTTTCAACAGCAGCAAGAAAACAAAAAGTACTCATGATGCTTTTCATAGTCATAGAACACGCTTTTTAAAATTTTCTTGACGCTTTTATTGTTGTTGTTTGTGCTGTTGTTGTTGTTGATGTTGTTGTTGTTGTTGTTGTTGTTGTTGTTGTTGTTGTTGTTGTTGTTGTTGTTTGCGGGCGTTGGTGCTAGTTTTTTTTTTTCGGTCTGCAGTTTTGGCTTCTCATTTCAGTTGACTATACTAAGCAGCATAAAAGTGACCGTGAAACGGCTGGTATCTGGCAGCTTGATGCAGAAGCACTTCAAACAACTGCGCTAAGCTGGTGGAATAAAATGTTGGATATTATTCTGTTGTATTTATTAAGTCAGTAGTTGCTGCACAAGTCAAATGGGTTTGGAAATTATTGCGCTCCAATGCCATATTTTAAAATATGCTGCAGGCGTCGCCTTTCTTTGACACTTAAAACATTTTCCAGTCGTTCTAGTGTCAAGTTGATCTCTTGCTTTGAGTGCAAAGGAAGCCAAAGTGTTGTGATGGCAAAGGTCCTAGAAAACAACAACGGCAAGAAAAAAAAAATAATAAAAAAATTTTTTTTTGTAATTTTCGCTGTTGCAAAACAAGGTTAATAGAATTATTTAGAGGGAATGAAAATTTGATATACTCGTATACCAGTACGTTTGTTTATGTGCGAAATTTTATATAGATTTTTTATTTATTTAATTTTTGTTTTTATTTCTTTATTTACATTTTTCGTACCAACCTGTGAACACGCATGGCATCTACGGCAGAAGGTTGCATTGCCTCCAGTTGTTTAATTTCCTTGCGAAATTGTTGATTGTAACAACGAAATGCTTGTTTGTAACGCTTGCGGCATTTGGTTTGGCTGCCATTACGAACAAATATTGTATCAAAGAAAATTGTTGGGAAAACGTTTTGTTAACGCAGGAAATTTAACCAGAAGTTTGAAATCATTCAAAGTGCATTTGTTTTTTTTGTAGAGAGAGTATAGAAAGGAAATTCAATAATTTTTAAATAAATTTCATGTCGGAGTATTTGTTATTCTTTTCATTTTCTTTTTCACTTACTACGTGTCGTCTGGCGTTTTGGTCCGTCCGTTTTGTGCACATCCTCCAACTTTACGTACAATGAGTACGCGATACCATTGCTTTTGAAGGACATTCATGGGCTTTTTAAAAGGATTGACTGCAAAATCCATTGCTTTCCTAGATTTTCTAAGAAATTCGAATTGTTTCTAAAGACTGCTTGGAAACGACTGTGTAAAAGAATTGTATTTTCGATTCGGACAAGTTACTATTTGTTTATTTTAATTGCCATGGCAAAAACAAAATTAACTCTCTAAAATAAACTTAATTGTGGAATTATAATTGTATTGCGGAAAAATCAATATTTTAGATTCCTGTGAAATCAAGTGCAATCCTTGAGGGGTAAGGAATTTCGCAATGCTTCTGTAGTTGTACAGTGCATATTATTTTTTAACGCTAAGAATTCATTATTAAAATGAATTTTCAAGATTTAGAGTATGAAGCGGCAATCAGTGCGAAATTTTTTATTTAGACGTGGTGTTATGAAATGGCTGCGATCTTTATGAATCCATGTGTGGGCTTGGCAGGTTGTACTTCAGCTCTTGTTTTTTTTTTGTGTGTCTGTTAGAGATAGATATTAACTATCGGATGTATATGCGACATCTGTTTTGGTTCATGAATGCCGGTCATTTCTTAAAGAGATAACGGGGCATTCGAATCTGGTGATGGTCGGACTGCCGGAACACATGCGGTATGCCTAGAAACAATCACAATTGGCTAGAACGATGAAATTCGTCTAGCACAACGAATTCGTAGCTAAAAGATCGTTATGTAAATTGGCAGTTTGGCGCACAGGTACGACGAAAAAATTACAGCTGTCATAATCAGAAAGTTTTTTTACTGTCTGTGTTACCGTATAAAAGAAATTACTTGAAAAGTTAAACAGAAAACAATTAGAATGGAATTTTATGGTAAATAATTGTATATATTTAACTTAAATAATTTATTTTAAATATTAAACAAGTATTAAAATAAAAAATACCTTTATTCACTAACATATTTGAAGACTAAATTGAAAAACGGCAACGAATTTCGTTCGTTGTGTTAATTTTCATATGGATAAATGCGTTTTATTTCTGTAGACGAAAGTGCACGACGAAGAAAATGTCGTTCGTCCCAATTGTATTCCCAGCATAAGACATGGCTGCCGAATCAAGACATTTATCAGTTGGTCAGCGTCCCACTGGAACATTGCAGTACGAGGGAGGAGCAGAGGCCTTTCGATATTTCACAGTCCAGGTGTTCGGATGACGATCTCTAGGATGAACTGACCGCAGTACAATCCCGAGTAGTCCTTCATATGGTGGAAGTTCCCGAGGGGTCGACTTTGCATGATGGCGACCATGTCAGATCGGAGGTTGAATCGATGACTTCTGCAGGAGTTGTTGGGAAGAGAAGGAGGGGAGAAGACAATTTAACACTACGTCTGTCACTGTCCGGTTCTCACAGTGAAACGGACGTCTGTGATTTCTGCAGGGCCTTGATGCGGTATCGGTATGTGGTTTGGAGGAGATAACTTTGTTTGTCCCCTATTCCGGGTGGACTGCCAATGGCTAGGTGAGGTGACAATAATCCCGGGCCCAAATGGACTGATTCTTTGGAATTGGTGGCCTGCTAAACTAACCTTGCATCTTCTTCTTCTTCCTTTCTCAGTCTTATAAAAGGTGATTTTTTAGGAGCTTGCGGATTTGATTTAAAAAAACACACATAAAAATTATTGTTAAAGATGATTTCATGTAAATGTTGACCATGGCTACGCCTCAAATGGTTCATACGCTGTGTACCGTTTTGGTATAGTCTTTCCAACATATCGTGCGGTATCTCACGCATAATTTCTTCAATATTGGCTTCCACTGAATCAACCTTTGTGGTCTTGTCCCTATAGACATGAGCCTTAACATAGCCCCACAAAAAATTGTCTAAAGACGTTAAATCGCACGCTGTAGGCGGCCAATTTTCTCCAATTCACCCTACAGGTAAAATAAATTGTTCACCGAACTCGCCTTTCAATTGGGTTATTGTATCGCGTGCTGTGTGGCATGCGGCACCGTCCTGCTGAAACCACATATCAGCCAAATCCATCTCTTCCTTGCAAAAAAATTTGCAATCATCGAACGGTAGCCCTCGAATGACGCTGAATTAATAATTCACGGTCATCAACATCACTAGCGGGTGCCGGATGCGGATGGTAGTTTAATGTTCAATAATGTAAATTTGGTGCGACATTTAGTTACAAGATTCCGCCTCGGAAGGTCGCCCAAACTGATCATAAAATGGAAGAAGTGCACTTTCTTAACCGAGCACGAATTTTGACAATAAAAAGCGTTGTTCATTTGTAAGTCGATTGAAGGTTAAATTATAGATGAAACTAAATATGTTTACCACAGTAACATGTTACACGATAACAGCTATACTGCCAAAAACAGTGTTGCCAAAAAGAAAGTTGCGAAAAAATCACCCTTTACATCTTTACATCCACCTAGAAATTTAGATGTATTCTTTTCTTCTTCTTCTTCTCCGTTTTCACTGATAACTTTAATAAAATAAAATATACAAGTCGATAGTGCAGTCGAGTTAAAGTTATTCGATTTAAGTCTTGTCTGGCGTAGAAAGTTTTCACGAAATTTCCTTACTATTCCATGCAACTTTATTGTAAAATCCTGAATAAATTTTGGTCTTTTTTCGAATTATTGTTCTGGAATGAGGTAATCTTGAGTTCATATTAAAAGAACAAACAATTTTCTTGCAAATGTTACCACTTTCTTTATCTTCCACTTTACAAAACAAACGCCAACTACTTTATTTAAAATGCCAGTTACTTTAAGGTTTTGCACCTGCAAAACCATTAAATTAAACTCCTTTTCGGGATTTTTTTCTTTCTTCATTCCTATTCATACACATGCAATATTTACTACAAGAATATTTACATAATATTGTTTATTTTTTACACCTTTACACTCTTGAGTTCCCATTATATGCCATCATCTGAATGGAATGTTTCAGAACCAACAACAGAAGAAAAATAAATGTGAAAAACTCTAAACAAGTTGATGCCTTTACGAAGAGCGCATATTAATATTGTTGAAGTTAAAGGTTTTAATACAAGACTCTGGAGAGCGAAACATTAAAATGAAGGGAAAAACAATATTTCACTGAAATGCTGGACACAGGTGCTTTGTACGTGGTTTGGATTTTGTTTTTTTTTTTGTTTTTTTATTCAACAATGAAAGCATTAACAACAACATTTCAAAGAATAAGGAATAACCTTTTAACTTAAGAGTGTACAACAACAACAAACATGATTAAAGCTTGAAGACCATCAACATCATGGACAAAAGTGAAGAGTGCGTAAGATTGTTAGAACGTACAGTACAGCGGACTCGCTATAACGAAAATTTTTCTCCTACCGTAAACTTATTTTTTAAATATTATTATTATTTTTGGGCCAGGAAGCACCGCGACCAAGAAGATCTATCAGACCGCCCATCTTAAGGTTTCTAAGGAATCCATGCACTATTTAGGGTCTGGTATTCCACAGCTTCTTGGGGGGCAGCGCAATTACACCCAGATAGTGAAACCTCTGTCTGCCAACTCGAGGACAGGTGCAAAGAACATGGTCAGAGCTTTCAGTGTCATATTCAACGAATTGGTGGAATTCCCTTTCCTCCCAGTTTCCAAGAAATTCATATCTGTGGTCGTTTGTCCACTCAATGGCTGGGGGCTAATTCGGGGCAAATTTTCTCCTTGTTTTGCCAGATAGTCCGCCATTTCATTAGACTCATACCCCTCATATCCAAGAACCCAGCCCATCAATATAAATAACGAAACAATTTTATTACATTCCAAGTTAATATTGTGCAGTGTTGATGTTATTAAGAGTGTACTGTCTGTACATTTTGCCGTCCAACGAAATATGACTTAACACAAAGTATGTGGAAAATTGAAAAGCATATGCTTATTTATAGAACCAGTAACAGTTTACTTTAATGCGAGAGTAGACTTCATAGAAGCCAACGTAACGATTGTTGTTTTTAAATTTTAAAGTAGGAATGTAGTATGTGAGATGGACGGTAACTCATCAGCCCCTTAAATAATTTGTGCAATTTTTTTCACCATCGGATAGATCTGAAAATCGGGCGATGCCGCATATTTGCCCAAAATCGGGAAAATAGTTCGAGAGGTAGTTATATCGTGGAAGCAAATAATTAATATTTTGCCTCATCGCCTCCATGGTTGGAGGCTTGTAATTAAGTAAATATGAATGTCAAATACTGCAGTCATCTGCAAAGGAGTCTTTAGCGTTGAAAGTTTGAGACGAAAAGTCATTAAAAAAGATAAGAAAAAGAATAGGAGGAAGAAAGTAGGCTTACGATACTCCTGAATTAATCTTGAATTCGTTTTAAGGGATCCTAGAGAAAGCTCGATATAAATCGAGAGAATATATCACACCCCAGCGCCGAAAATTTCGATGACAGAAGCGTTGATCCGGTAAGACAGTTATGCACACTAACTCATTTACGAACGTTGTATACGTTTTGAAAGGCATTGCCGCATTTGTGGAGTGAAAGTCCTCCAGTTGTTCACAAAGTAAGCGATATAGTGAAGTATTCTGCAGTCAGTACTGCCCAGCATACTTTGTAAGTTGATTGTATACAGCTCGAATACAATTTCGAATACAGCTTGAATACATACATGAATACAGAAAATGAAAAATTCATTTTGTGAATTCCATTCAATACCGTCGCACAGTGGGGCCTAAAGCCCTTTTTGCGGATTAATTCAAATATCCACAACTACAATAGTGAGGCACACTAAATTTGATGTGAGTAGTTTTTGAAACAAGCGAAAAGTTCCAACGAAATCTTAGAAGTATATGAGGAGGGTACAGGTACCTCCCATACAAAGTAATTATTATTTTTCCTACATTTACAGAACTCCAGTAGTGAGGCATACTAAATTTAATGTATTTAAGTAGTTTTTAAAAAGTAGTTTTAAGGAAATTTGTACGAAATTTGTTTTTTTAATTTAATATGTTAACTAACTTTTTACAAGATTAAAGATTAAAAATAAAAATATTGAAAAATTAAATATTAAATAATATGTAATAAAATATTTAAAAAAAATGTTACCAGGAGTTGTTACTAAAAAAGACCTTAGTATTAGCAGTTTTTAAGCTGCTATAAAACAATAAATACGCAGTATTTTTTAATTCTGTTTTTTTATTTGAAATATAAAATATATATATATATATTTTTTTATATTTTTAAAAGTTTATAACTCGTGGGTTGCCAAGCAATTGTGGTCTGCTTTTTTTCTGTGGGAGATAACGGAAAGATGGGAAAAAGTGTACAGCTGATAGTACATATTTGAAAATTTTGGAATATTAAAAAAATTTCATTGGAGATTTCAGGAGCTAACTAACTAAACTCTAATTACTAAAACTCTAATTAATATTTAATTCAATATTCCATTTGATTTATTTCAACGTGAATTTGTTTTCTTTTCTTTTAATTAATTTAAAGTTGCATTTATTTTTCACACTGCAAAAACCAACTGTTAACTCGCTCTCTGTGTTGAAGCTGTTCTTGAAGCGTACAGTTGAAATAGAACAAAAACAACTATAAATTATAAAACTTTGTTTGTATGTATAAGAAATAGTGATGCCAAATTTGGTGACAAACTTTTTATTTTATTTTTTTTTTATTTTTGAACAATGGGTGCGCTGCAACTTTCTTATTGTTGAGTAGATGAATTCATTTCAAATTAATTATTTTCTTTCACTGATGATGTACTGACAAATGAGAACGAAGCAACTGTAGGACATCAGAAAAGCTTTTGATAACTGGAACCGGGCTTGAACTGACTTACGAAAAAATTAAGATTTAAAGAATTAATTTTTTTTTGAAAAGAAACGCTATCATTAAATGTTGTTTTTAAATTTAATTTTTTTAAGCACATGCACTCGTACATACGCATTCAATCACATAAAATATATAAGTAGTTTACATTTGTACACAGTAAAGCAAAATAAACTCAGAGGGATATTTATTTATTCGCTGCCGCACAAGTCTTTTTTACAAACGTGTTGCCTTCTTGCAAATACTGCACAAAGCTGCGGAGAAGTATCTATGAAGGCGTTAAGGTGCAAATTTATTTCTTTGTACACCTTTTAAGCTCTTGCCTCTTATATTATTTGAATGTGCTCGTACTTACTTTTGTTGGCTCTTACATTTATTATTAAAAGTATCCAGGTATTAACAACATGCAAGAAAAAAGTAACAATATCAACCAGCAATGAAATCTTTGTTGAAGTAACAGCTGTACCAAGGAATACGGCAGCAATTCAGCTTGTTTGGCGAAATTGAAATCCTTTTTAATGAGCACTTTCCCAGCAACAGCAAATAATAAAATAAAATATCCGTTTATTTTGATGTTGACATGTGGGTGAAATATGTTCACTTTCTTGCTTTTCTTTTTTTATTTACATACACGCTGGCTAAATGTGAGTATGTTTGTAGTAAAAGCACTCCCACAAATGTTCTTTACATTCCTCGCTGTTACTAAAGTGGCATAATTTTAAAAATCATCCTGTTTAAATATTGTAATAAAACAGAAGAAGAGTGGATGGAGGTTTTATGTACCAGAGGTAAAATTGTATATGTGGAGGCAGGTGCATAAAGATTTTAATGCGTATTATTTTTAATAAAAATCATGCACAAATAATCTTTTTAAAAGAATGGTTTACAAGACCCAATAATTTTAAGCCGTACGTTAACTTGTATTTATGAACTTGAGGGAGTATTTGAGAAAAAGTTTCGCTTTGTAGTCGTAACGATTTAAAATTGTTTTCCCCAAGTGATGATCATTTGTATTTCTTCGAATCTAAAGAAGTCACATTGTAGTCAAAGCGCAATCTGTATTTTATTACAGATTTATAAAATTTTTTATATGGTGCAGGTAACGCATTACACTGGAACTAGGAAAAGCTATTACAAGACGGAGAATATTTGTTGGCAATTGATTTTTCTTCGAGAGAAAAAGACAGTGTTGGCTTATCAGCAACATCGAATAGATTTCGGAAAAAGAATTCAAACCGTAAAGAGCACGGGAGTAAAGAATTTCTGCCAAACGTTTGCTTTAACACATTCGATTCGTTCAGACATGAATTCCTAATCGAGAGAATTTATTTTTAATTGAGCAGTTTAATTTAATGTTCACACATATTTAGTTTTGTCAATTTTGCAGTTCATAGTTAGGTACAATTTTCTGATCATTTCTTTTTGCTCTATTTTTATTTACTGCTTTGACATTCGGCTTGACATTTGTTCTTTCACTGAACATACTTCCCAGTAAACATACATGTGCGGAGGGTTTCATTTCAAATTATTTAATCAATAAGGTATGTAATTAAATACTAATTGCTCAATTTAGTATTGGAATTATAAAATATATGTATGTATAGGCGTAACGTATAGAAATCTTAAATTCTGTTTTTTTTTTTATTTTTTATAGCACGTTATTCTGGGACTATGTAAGTGCAAAAGGTAGCTATTTTTGTTTCTGATATATAAGATATAAGCATGGAATCACGAATGACATAAAATTTAGGACTCGTTTTTGACTGCATTTAGAAAAATTAAAAACTGCGAATTAGGACATCATTTTTGAAATTAATTTTATTTTTTACTAAAATAGAATAAGATGACTTAAATAATTCTATTACTCTTTTTCTAACAACCTTTACTATCATTTAGCACGGGACTTTTAGAACATGATATATTTACCTACCATGTTTTTAATCAAAATTAGTATAACTTTTTTAATTTTTACGTTTTAGTATGTAATAATTGAGGCGTTGATTTTGAAAATGAAACAATTTCGTTCATAAAAGAATGCACCCCAATCATTTAAATTCATAAATATTTAAGTTGACTTTGGGTGCCCCGGTAGTCTAATGAGAAGTTTGTTAGTTTATCAATTGGCGGTTCTAGGTTCGATTCCCAGCAGAGACTAGAACACGTGAAGATCGCTGTGATTTGTGAATTATTCACATACACCTGCGACTTAAGAAAACACCACAAATCAACCCGCATAATCTCGGTGGACAGATAAACATCCCCTTGTCGTTTACCTTCAGTTCCAGGGTCATTTGAATTTCGTACGGATGCATGCCCAAGTCATGATGCAAAGTTGTGGTATGCGAAAGGCCTAGGATTCTCCTACACCCTCTCAAGGATAAAATTTTGGCAGATCTTGCGTTTCATGGACGTACGGCTATTGGTCGATCGCTTATTAAACCAGTTGACTCAAATTTATCTACAGCATTGCGAATAGTCCTCTCCCATTTTGTTAAAAAAAATTATTATTTTTACGTGTTGTCGAATATTATATCGATCCGTGCTGATTTAGCATAACATACTGAATAAATGACAAAAAATTTGGCAGATGTAGCTTAAACAATATGGCCGTTATCAGCTGTCAAAGCTCGAAAGTCCCTTTTAGAAGGCCTTGTATTATAAAATACAGTTGTATATTTCATACGTTCTCTATATTTCAATTTCTCTATATTTCATTTTCAATTCCCAGGCGAATTTCCTCAAAATAACCAATGCACCAAACTGAAAATACATTATATTCTTAAAGCTTTAACATTCTTCAATAGAATGTTAGAGAGAAATCATTTGTTTATTAACACATTAATTTTTGACCCCGGTAGACCTTTCTGTGGAAATGCCCATATCACCATGAGAAAAAAAATGAATCGTTTTAGTGCTTTTCTATTCGGATGCTCCACCCTAAATTTCATATTGATATGGAAATACATTTATTACCAGCAATTTTTAGATCACCCTCGTATAAACGTATTTCATTAGCACGTTCTAGATTTTCATCGACTGACAACACAATAAATAAACACAGAACTCACAACCAAACTTTCGCAAAGAAAAACAATAAACAATTAAATGGACTTACAAACACACATTCACGCTAATATTACAATAGTAAGATAACGCAAGCAAAAGATAAAGATAATTGTCGCAAAAATACAGATGTAAATTGAAATTAACGGATCCTTGGAATATTCTACGCAAATATCAAAGTTGCTAGACAATAATAAAATATTCTACCAGGATCTAGTGGCAAATGTCTACAATATAAATAAAGCTGATTGAGAGCAATCGTGATGCAGTTATAAAAACATTCTTGAAGCGAACGTTTAAATTAAGTGGCTGAAAGTAAACTACAAATTGTAAACATTATTAAATTATATATGATTCTCATTTCAAAATTGTGCTTTTTCCCGAAAAAAAATATATGAAATGTATTATTACATACTTTATGATATTCTCATAAAGTATTTTTTAAAAGCAACCTCAATAATTGAGGAGGAAAGCATATCCATATAGTACTATTCAGCTAATGCTTACAATTTTGAAATGAGATTCATATACAGGGTGCCTGGTGGAAAATTTATATTTTTAAATACGATTATTTCACAAAGTAATAAACGGTGCGGAGGGAGGCTGGCTCCGTTTGAATTATCGATTGTGAGTATTTGTAGTCACGATGTCGCAGTGGTCGAGTGAGCATCGCGAGTTCGCTGTCGAGACATTTTTTAAGAGTAATGATTCTTACGTAAATGCTCGTCGACAATTTTGTTCAATGTTCGGTATTCGGCGAATAAGTGATGGACCGAGTGTAACTTTAATTCGCTCGTGGGTGCAGAGATTCCGCGCAACTGCTTCGGCTATGAATGCCACACGGCCAAGGCCCAGTCGTTCCGAAAACATTGAACTGGTTGAAAGTAGTTTACGTGAAAATCCGCGGCTTTCAATACGGAAAAGACCAGCCTCACTGGAATTTTCAAGACCAATTATTCAAGAAATATTAAAAAATAATCTGGATGACATACTCTTTAAAAAAGAAAATCGGTATTTCCATTCTATAGTTCAATGCTCTTAATAAAACTAAGTGTCAGTTTTTATGTTTTTTATTTAAGTTTGAAAATATAAATCTTCTGCCAGACACCCTGTATATATAAAGAGATAATCCCAAAATAAATTCAGTTAATATTATTAAGTTATAGTTGCATTGTGAAGAACTTATTAAGTAAACAGACATATAAAAAAAGTTTCATAAATTGTAAATTGTAGTAAATAAAAGAATACACGTTTTAAAAGGCAAAACGTAATAATTCGGTGTATTCAATGAAAGTAAAATACACTTTTATAAAAGGTAAAACGTAACAATATATACAAATTTTTGCACATGTGCTGCACACTCATGTAAAAATATTATGAAGCATTTTTCAATGTTAGTATTTTTTTACACAAAATTTATCTCGTCGAAAAATGCTTTTTCTGTTTCGTAACAAAAACCATTTTGTTCTTAATTTTTTTGTAAATATGTATGTGTTTAATTTGTTAGTAACTCTGAAGCACTGAAAAAGCTATTAATAGTGTATCGTACTGATTTATTGAAATTAAGAACTTGCTGCCATCAACGGTTTACTTGTATTACCTGCTGCTTTAGATTTGAACTCTGACGCAGGCAGGCGGGGTTAAAGAGTTTATTTTGCCAATTTTTAAGCTCATTAGTAAGTAGTAGAATAAAAAAGTTCATTGTATTGAAAATAATTTGATAGAAATATTTAAAATCGTCCACCTTGTAGACAACAAACCAAATGAGCCTCACAAAGTTCGTGATAAAAGACTCCTACGCTGCCAAGTGTGCAAATACTCCTACGCTGCCAAGTGTACAAATACTTGCCAATCAAACTCCTGCAAGATTAACGGTAAAAATAACATTACTAAATATTGCCAAAGTGTGAGTTTAGCAAAACGCATGTGTGTTTACTTATTTGCACTGGTATCTATTCAGAAAATAAAAGAGGAATATGTCCATTTCTGCGTTTGAGTATGTGTGTGTTAGCGTGCTAGTTCATCCGAGTAGCATACAAAAAGAAAAACGAAACTACGCCATCTTATCGCTAATGGCATAAACTTCCGAAACGTGAGTAAAATTTTCAAATATGTGTTTAGCAAAAATATACACTCGTACAAACTGAAGTGTGCATAAGTTTGTATGTAAATTGACTCTCTAACAAACTGCTGTGCTAAAACCTCGCAAAGCATAACAATGAAAAGCCAACAAACATCAAACAAACCAACCGCTGTTAAAACAACAAGCACAAATAGATTTTCAAATTCTTTTCCTACTGAAATAAAAGCATTTTTTTGAACACCAAAACCAAAAATATAGCAAAAAGGCAAACTGTATAAAAACCAAAACAAATCAAATCATCGAAGAACAAAAAATCTTGTTAAAAATACGTGAAAAATAGAATTCAGACAGAAGAAATAAAAAAAATTTAAAAGACCGCAACACAGTGGTTTTTGGGTTTAATCTACATTTTTTGATGTCGTCATTCCCTTGCACTGAATTTACATCGTCAATGGGAATTGAAATTGAAAAGAACTAAGCCAAGTAGTAAAAAATTTATTTTTCTTGCCATCCTTAGCAGCGATTAGAAAATTTGAAATGTCATAACATTTTTTTTAATTTCAAATTATTATCACAGAGTAGTCAAAAACAATAACTTTCTTAAAACTAAATTTTTTATTTTAAAGCCTTGCAACACCTTAACTCAGGGCATTGGATACTGCCCACCAAACTGTCTCATAACTTTCGTGCTCGAAAAGCTGTAAACTCTTTTTCAAAAGCAAAGTACTTAGAAACTCCAGAAATGAAATTTTCCTTTAGAAACAAACAGCAATCAAGAACAGGAATAATAAACCTATAGAAATTATTTAACTGTGCAAACTTGGCAATCCATTTAGAGATTTTTATATAATTTTTTCACAGTCCACACGTAACTGGTGTCATACTGTCATCTTTTTATTTTTATTCAATTAACAATTTATCATGGAAAGACATATGACGCACAAACTGATTCAAAGTATTAAGCTGAATTATGATAATGTGAGCGTTATAGTTTTCGTGTTTTTTGAGGAAACATCTGGTATGCAATATCGACGTTAGAAGTTCAATATTGTTAACAATATTAGTAACAGATGTTACCGTACATCTGTAATTCCGAATTAATTCGCTTTGAGCAACACAGAAAATATTTTATTTATTTATTTATTTATTTATTTAAATTTAGTCAATGGATATAATCCTTACAGACTAATAACAAGGTACTTATGACTATATTGAATTTATGAATTCAGAAAAACAATGATTTTATGCTTTATAACATTATTATTTAAAGAAAAATCAACAAATTCAGACAAATTATTAAATTGTCGGCATAACCTCGTAAAAGTATCAGCCATAGCGTAATTAGATCTACAAAAGTTAATAACAAGAGGATTATAATGACGAATACTACGACAAGGACACTAAATTTAACAGAATTTAACAGAAATTCGGAGCAAATATTACCATTGATAAGGTTTATCATAAAAGACACATTTAACAAATTACGACGACTTTTGAGAGTATGTAGTTTTATTAATGCTAATCTACTCGTATAGGAAGACAAATTTGTTGAGGAGCTCCATCAAAGGCCACGTAAACAGTAAAACTTCAATTAAAACTTTTGTAATATCAATTAAAGAAATTTTTAGATTTTCATCTGTAAAGAAGTTAATAGCATCGATTAAATTATTATTGTTGATATAATTGAATTAAAGTTTAATTAAATTGGTTAATAATTTAAATTTTATTAAATATTTTGAAATTCTAAACAATGAAACCATCAGATAACCATTTAAATAAAAGTAAGCCGTCATTTTGTGTATTCCTTAGCAAAAAAAATTAATTATTATTCATATAATTAAAAATGTCTTTTCATTGATTAAACTTTTAATTGAAAAAATTTCTTATTTTAATTAAAAGTGTTAATTAAAAATAAAAAGGTAGCATTATTGAGAATTTCTTTGGGTGAAAAACTTATTTCGCATGCAGTTGAATCTAGATATTTTTATATCACACCTTGATTGCAATTAAACTACCTCAATAATTTCTACAAAAAAACAATTTCAAAATGATTGATGAAAGACAAATGATAATCCCAAGATTTCATTTTGAAATTCTTTGTTTGTAATCCCAATTGATTGCATTTTTGTACATTTCAAATTGGTATTCGTAACATCACTATCATTTATTACTCAAACGTATTAAATTTAACAGCAAAAACCATTGCATACTTTTACCATAATGGGCGAATGAACAACATTTAATAGTCACACGTAGAAAAGTTCAACCCAATCAATAATGAATTGTCTTGTGTGCCTCTTAAAGGAGTAAAATTTTGTAAAGTGGTTATTCTATCTAAGAAACCAAATTTATTTTTAGCCCGCTGGGTTTACAATTTACAATTAAAAAAGTCAACATCACTGGTAGTGCCATAGAAAATATATATCTACGTGTTCTACTCAACAGCTGTTGGGCATTAGTTCTCCAATTTCCTTTATATCTTAATAAAAACTAATTGTCACATTATTTTGGTAAATTTACTATAAACTTAAACACAACAAAATATTCATTCATTCATTTGTAATAATTTTACTTAAAGAAAAAATTACTAATTCTAAAAAAAAATAAAAAAATTAAATATACACATTTAGAAAAATTAATTTTTTATGCAGCCAGCAACAAAGGAAACTACTGTACGGTTTTGATTTAAAATTTCCGTTTTCAGATACTTGCAGATTATATTGCCTTGAATCTTTTTAAATATTGAGGGAAGTTTCGTATCTATTCAAAATATTTTTGTATTTTTGTATGAATTTTTGTATAGATTGGCAGCAGAATGACGTTGCTACTAAACTCTGGAAAGAATTATGGAAAAGAAAAATCTACTGATGGTAAAACTCAAGAAGAGTTCGAAACATGCGCCAACTTGTTTTGGTTTGAGAAAAACTAACTTTTTTGATTTCACTTTTCTTTTTTGTTTTTTTTTAGCATAAATTCGTTTTTAAAATTCAATTCACACACAAGCGAAAAAAAATTTTAAAGTTGTACATTAGATGGCAGTTTAGGCGGTAACAATAAAAACACGTCTATACGAGTGCATGACAAGGCTGATGTTGTTTCAGCTGATGGTGGTGGTAGTGGTGTTGATGATGATGATGATGCTAACAATTTGAAGACAATATTGTGAAGTATAACAACAACAACTGCCAAGGATATTTTCATCTGGTAGTCATTGTGTAGTGTGCAGTGATTTTGTCTTGTTATTGGCCATGTTCATTTGTTCATATCGTTACAACCATTTTATATTATTGACGCTCAAATCACTCTAATCATGTTTAAAGGCCAAAAAGGAAATACGTAAAACAGGATGGTCTTATGAAACTTGTTGTTAAGGATGTTTTTTTTTTTTTGTTTTGTGAACATAATAGTCATGCAATCTTCTGCTTTTTCTAATATTTTTCTGAGTGCACGTTCTCAGTTTTTTGGAGGCTTTCTGTATTTACATGATGTACTTTTATGTAAGTGGATTTTTTTTTATTTAGTAAAACTATACCATCATCAGCATTTGTATCAGCGGCATTGATGTTGTCTATGGTATATCAATTGCAGTTAACTTTTTAACATCATTCTTTTACTCTTCAAAAAATTCGAAAAATAAACGAAAGTGTGGAAGCTGTTACTTTGTATGCAGCTCGTGTAAAGTAACCAACAAAATTTAATTTCAGTTTTATTTGTTTTAGTTTTTCTTTTTGTTGTGGGGGGGTTGATTTGTTTTTTTTTTTTTTTGTAGAAAAAAATTCTTTTTTAAAGGGATTTATTTCGTTTGTTTGAGTCTTTCCAAGTTTTGCCAAATTAATATTTATTTTTTTCTTTGTTGATTTTCTCTTTTTTGAACATTTGCTTTGATGTTTTCGTTTTCATTTCTAGGGCTTTTGAAAAATAGCCGTATTACTTGACATGTTGATAGAAAACTTTGCAGACTTTCAAATGTGTTTCAATTCAGTTGTTATTTGTTAATGAGGTGCGTAGTTTTTTTTCAGTTCTTTTAAAGTAAATAAATTACGGGAAAGATTAATTTTCCCCCCATAAAAACACAATGAAGCGATTCACAAAGTATCATGGCATTTCAATGCAGCATTTTAACTTTTTTGAAATTCTTCCTTTGATAATAATTAATAAATATCATCCTTGACCACAATTGAGGCTATACATAATATACCACTAACAACTATCCTTATATACTCGTATTTAGTTCTTTTTGTCTTGTTAAACGGCGAAAATAAATTTATTCTTGAATAAATGCCTGCATTCATCTCAGGTCCGGTTCAATTACTAAAATTTAATCGAAAAGGTTAATTATCTGCAATTACACAACTAATTAAGTATCTTCTTAATTAACTTGTGTACTTGAAAGCATGTTAATTAAATCACAGAGCCACACACTGACATACACACATACATATTCCCATACAAAAACACATATGTATATGATTGTATTCGTATCTACACATCTACTCGTATGAATATTTGTGTATTTTTAGCGTAGAAAATACTGCCGCATTCCTCTTAAACACTGAAACACGTTATTCAATAAACATATGCAACATTATTATATATTTATGTACATACAATGTACTCGTATGTATATATACGATATATGTCAGTATGTCTAGATAACTTCACTATTTTCTCATTAGCACATTAAAGTAAGTATCCGAATAGTAATAGGGAAATAAATTCGACAGCCGCTGCTAATACAAATTTTTATTTCATATAATTCTTATGTATAACCGTGCAACCATGATAAGGATTTTCGAAAAGAGACGACCGTACCATAAATTCAAGATCATAGTTAATCAAAAAATTGCGTATAAGATTTTTGAATATTTTCTTAAAAACAAAGTATTTTAATATGGCACTGCTGAAATACGAGTATACATATACATATCGTCATCTAAAATGCAAAATGGCCTATCATCACTTTTAAAAAATTTTACAGGAGAGTCAAAAAACTTAATGAAAATAAAAGTGTTGTGGTTACAAATATGATTTTTTTCGGAATATCATCCAAATAAAATGATGAGTTTATTTACAACGTTAAAAATTATGTCTCAGAAAGACTAAGCTGGTATAATTTTTCCATTGTTTCATTATTTCTCAACTGCAAAAAATACGTTGATTTCGAAAGCTTAAAGAAAACTTCATTTGAATTTCTTTAATGAAGTCGCTATTTTTTAAAATAGCTAAAAATTTGTTAAAGCGTTTGCCTTGATGCGCTGTACCAATATCCATTAAAATCTCAAGTTTGATTTTTCGGTTGTTACGGCCTTTTGCATTTCAGATGACGATATGTGCTATGTACTTATTACTACGCCAAACAAATATCAGTTGAAGCGACGCATGTAGTCTACAACAATTGCTGTCATGTGGAAACTCATGTAACTTTTAGGGAATCTACTACGAAACATGTAGAAATTACTATCATCTCTAATTTTGACAACAAATTATCGCTAGTTTAGCTGAACTAACTGGAAAAAAGAGAAATGAAAAAAAAATAAGGGTGTAAAATAGAATAAATGAAAACATTTACAAAAATAATAAATAATATAGGTTATGTTAGGTTAGTTTATTTTATTGAGCCTTTATACAATAATTTAACATTATTACAAACGTATATAAGAAAAAAAAAACTTAGGACTAAATAAAATAAACGTAGACAGTGCCAAACTTACAATGAAGAGTAACAATTAAATAAATACATTTTTATTATTGAAAATAACGTCTTTGCTATTGCACGATGGATGGTAGTCTGCACATTGACTACGAATCCAAAAAGAGACCTGGGTTCAACCCCAGTTTCAGACTAAAATTTTAAATTAAAAATAAACATCTCGCATTTTTCTGAAGTGCATTAGTGTGTCTTTGTGTGTCAGTTGTTGTCGCAAGGTTTCAGTGGCGAAGGCATAGTCACTGGTCACTGAACAATACCGGCTTCAGCTAATAGCAATACACAATCGCATTAGAACAACCTCCTTCGTCGGTATTGTATAGCACCGGCGAAGTAAAAACAATAATAAAAATGGCTACTGAACCGAAGCTTCAGCACTGCTACGAGTATAAACAAAGAACGTGCGAAAGCAGAGCTGCAAAAATAATTAATTAAGCTTCACCTCCTGTCGTTTGTCTTACTATCCCTCTCCTATAGTTCCAGCACAATGCTTTGCATGTGTAGGAGTCAACTCCTGAGTGCTGGTCCCAGATAAAAAAAAAAAAATATATGTATATAAAAAATGCCCAAAAAAAGAAATTGAGAAAGCGAAATGCTAAAATGATACAAGAACTGTGCGCAGCGGTTGGAGCTGTATGGAGTCCGCGGCGAAACATACTTCCAGTATAGGTATCATCGTGAAACTTCGGTCGCGGTTTCATAAGTATGTCACAACTATTAATAGTAAAGTGGAAGTGGTTGGTGACTCATGCCCCCACCCTGCCATGCCCTACCACCCTCATTCAGCCACCGTAAGCAAAAACTTGAGGAAAAAATGTACGAAACTTCTTTTTAATTTAATATGTTAAAAACCTTTTTACAAGATTAATTTTAAAAAATAAAAATATTGACAAATTAAATATGAAATAATATGTAATAAAATATTTTAAAAAAAGTTAAGAGGAGTTGTTACTAAAAGCAATCTTGCTATTAACAATTTTTAAACTGCTATAAAACAATAAATACGCAGTATTTTTAAATTATGGTTTTTTTATTTGAAAGATAAAATATCGTTATATTTTTAAAAATTTATAACTCAAATTTTTGTCAATTAAAATTGCAGTTTAAATTTAAATATATGGAGAAACGAACACTTACAATGACAATGGAAATTAATTATTTTAAAATTTAGTTAATACCTTTTAATTAAATATTCTTTTTGATTTATTTGCACAAAGTTTTTTCTTTTGTTTTAATTAATTTAAAGTTGCACTTATTTTCGATTTTTTCACACTGCAAAAACCAACTGCCCAGCAGTCCGGTTACTCATTACAAACTGAAAGCCATCCGATTGTATAATATTATGTCAATAGGGAAAATAAAACGAAAAGAGTTAAGCCCTTACAATTTGTCTTTTTCCCATCCAATTGTAAAGTTAAATGTTTACTAGAAATAAAGATCAAAACAAACACAAATAAAAATTTTGCATCGCATTACCATCTGATTTGGATGGCTTTGTAATGTATCATATTCTCATTTCGTTTTAATTATGAATTTTGTTCTTTTTTCTGAAGTAGTTTTTCCGTTATTCTTTCTTTTTCATTTTTAATATTATTCCAAAGTAAAATTTGTATCATGTTCATAAGTGTTTTTTAAAGTGAAGTGTTAGCGGCATTTTTTGTGGTAATATTGTTATAAATTATTAAATAAAAATAATTAAAAAAGGTAAGTGACTGTTTTATTTTTATTTATGTGTTAATTTATATAAATATGTATGCATGTTTTGTATTTTTATTTGTTGTAAAGAATAAAATGAGTGGATTTAGTAAAAGAAATTTAAGAAGACTAAAGAAAATAGAAAGTGAACGTTTGAAATTTTGTTATTACAAAATATTGGAAAAAATTAAGTTCCTAATTTAATTATGCAATAGTTAAAATTCATTCCAAGATCAATGGCAATCAGATACATCTTATTGCACTCCGAATTCACCATAATAGTTGGACCCATCCAACATTCGCTTACAATGTATATTGTGTTGGACCCATCCAACCTTCGCTTACAATGTATATTGTGTTGGATAAATCTTACAGCCTATGCCATCGCTGTGTAAATGTAAATAGAAATTGTATACAGACATTGGATGGGTCTTGCTTACATTGTCATTGGTCTCAAATCGAAGATGTATGTAGCAAAAATTTCACTGGGTGTTAACTCGCTCTCTCTCTGTTGAAACTGTTGTTAAAGAGTACAGTAGAATAGAACAAAAACAACTATAAATTTTAAAACTTTGTTTTTATAAGAAATAGTGATGCCACATTTGGTGACAAACTTTTGACTTTGATATTTTTATTTTTGACCAAAGGGATCGACCACAATGCAGTGCTGTGAACACCGTGGTTGGCAATCGTGATTCAGATACCGAACCAATTGATTCAAATATTTAATTTTTTTAATATTGGTCACATTGTCTGAATATGTTACTTAACGATTAAGCTAAATATCGAAAATAAAAATGTTTCTCTATAAAAATGAATGCACTTCAGCTTAATTAAAAGAGAAATTATTTTAAAGAGTTAAATTTATACATGTGCTGCCCTGTGATTTATTGTTTTTGTAAATCCATACGTATGTATACATACTTACATATGTATTTAAATAACAATCAAAATACCATTCAAATATTAAATATTCATTTCAATCAAACAACAGCAAAATCAATAAAATGAAGAATTAATTGAAAAAAAAATTAAATACAGGGAAAATAACAATAGAATAACATACATATAAAAAAATTGCAAAACTGAAACAGTAATTCAAGAAAGACTAAATATATTTTTCTACTGGAGCTTTCAAATTCAGCCAACATGGAAGAATCAAAAATCTTGGAGTCGGCCATCAAAAGTTGCAAAAAGTTACAACGTTCGCTATTCCGTTCAATTAATGAAGTAAGACGTCTGAATATGCGTTACAATATCGAATGGCTGTTGCAAAACTATAGTTCCTATGTAGCGAACATCTGCTCCCACTATCTGTGCAGATCTGATATGAGCGAAGCTGTTGGAAGGTCTAAAAAATCACACAAATATCTTAGCAATTTCAATCCTAGTTCATCGGATTTTTGCAGAAATGATCGTAAAATAAATTACAAGTTAATAAAATTAAAGCGCTGCATGGAAAGCATGATATTGCAACTTCAACATGCTACAGAAATTGCGAATCGTCAAAGAAATTTTATACATTTAAATTTCAGCAGTCATGATTCAAAAATTCGAATTTGTTTCCATTAGCGAGGAGACGCAATTCAACGTTGGCTCAATTTTAGTTTTTATTTTTGTAATTTACTTTTACAAGAATTTATTTAATATAATGCTTTCAAATGGTATTTCCTATTTATCTCTCAATTTCTGTAGATATTTGATGGAAATCACATGCAAAACCTTTCTATAATATTTCCAATAATTACGGTTCTTTCTTTCAAAATCGACTTGATATCCACCACCCACCATTTTATATAATAAATCTATAAGATGAAGACGAAATAATCACCCTTATTGTGTTTGACGTATTCGTCTCGAAAACGCGGCGTATTTTACAAATTGCAATCGCAGTTGACGAAAACTCTAATATATACAACACATGCGACTACAAATACGCCAGTAGTCGAAATACGTCTACGCCAAACACAATAAGGGTGAATGAGTTGTAAATTAATTTCGGATAATGTGAATCACCATTTGTTTATGGAGCAGAATTTAAATAGCCTGAACTAGCATAACAAAAACAGTTGCAGGGTATTAAGGTCCACTATGTGCGGGTATTGTAATATGAGGGCTTTAAATCATAGATTTCTTCTTGTTCTCTTTCCGAATTTCTACTTTCTTAGGTCTCTGCGTCCAAATAAGTATTCGATATGGAATGAAATTCCTACACATTTTAATAGAATTTTGTTTGAAATATCGATTCGATTCGAATGCCATAATTTGGCTGTAATTTGGCATCTGATCCATTATATACGATTTCCGTGTAGGAAGAGAGAACATTCAAAATATATCATGTATCAGGCATGTTCAGAAAATTCCAATAATTTTAAAAATCTATTTTTTTAAGCTTTAAGGTTTTTTTTATTTATTATTTTTATATATATTCTCGATATTTCGTTAACCTTCGGTTAACATCTTCAGGAATAATTTCCTAAAATAATAAATAAAAAAAACCTTAAAGCTTAAAAAAATAGATTGTTCAAATAATAAAAAAGGTTAAAAAAAGTATTAAGAAAAATTCCAATAATTTTTACTTTTTGATGTATTTTTTGATTTTCGGAAACACAAGAAAGTTGTTGACTTTTGTCTTGATGGGGCGGCATATTTTTATGCATAACAAAATAATTAATGTTTTTAAAAAATATTTAGTGAAAATAAAACAAAATATACATAGTTTTATTAAATAAAAAATAGAAAACATTAAAATGCCTGGAGTTTTGTTCTTATCGATTGTTGAATAAATATGAAAACAAATAAGAAACTGGAACGCTTTTGGACTAATATGTGCGATTTCAAACTGTTTTTTTATGCACCTGGAACAAACCTTTTAAGTGGCATATCCATAAAAATTTCTTACATTACAATAAAAGCCTCCATTGCAATTATGTATAAAAAAATCAATGCGGGATGTTTCTTTTTATCAACCGGCAAACGTAACATTAAGTTAGTGTGACCACTAATCTCATGTGGTTTTTATAGAATCCCAATAGTTCACATTGCTAAATTGTGTAGCAATAAAACAATAACAATAGAGTCAAGAAGGAATTATGTTGCAAATATAATCGAAGGTGGCAATTGCTGAAGAAGTTAACACGTTGACTACAAAACCAAAAAGAAATCCTGTGGTCAGCATGTGTAGAGCTCATCCAAGATAAAAAAAAATTAAATAATTTATATCGTGTAGATATAGAAAATCTAAAGAATTCACTAAATTGGTCTGAAAACACCTGTTAAGGCCGCCCCATTTTCGTTTACCTTCATAAATATTGAAAGAGAATCTTTGACAGATATGCAGACACTAATTTATGTGCAGTTCTTTTTACATTTTATCAGGTCTTAATATACGGTATGTGCTCTAAAATTTCCACTACTGATTGTTTATAAATACTAGCCTGACAAAAGCTGTAAATATTTTTCGACAAAAAGATCGCTTTATTTTTGAAGGTTCGAAATATAAACTTTCTCTTGAAACATCCTGCATATTATGAGCCCTTGTCCAATTAACTGTTTTGTAGGAAAAAATACCCCTATTGAGTAAATGACACTTAGCCGAACGCGGGGTGATTATCAAGAAAATTCGACGGAAAGTCGTTAAAATAAAGTCCATCAAAAGAAAACGTAAAAACATTTACAAAAGTCCTTTTAAAAAGCATATATTTTTTACACTTCCAATGCTACAATATTTGAATTTTTAATTTCATCACTTTTTAAATTTTTCACTATAAAAAGTTTATTTAAACGCAGCCCATATTTCTTTGTATTTAAAAAATGATTTTCCCATTTCTTTTTTTCCAATATCACATGCTGCCCGCACAAAACGTAAAATTATTCAGAAAAAATAAAATTAATTGAATGGTAAAAGACCGCATAATAAATCTACCTGCAACCAAATTAGCCAGCAAAAAAATGTTTTTTTTTACTTAAATCTTTTAAATATACAGATAATGGCAAGTGTTTTTGTTTCATATATATGTACATACACATACAACGACAAACAAATGTATAATCTAGGAGTTTTTTAATTGTAATTAAATTAATAGAGACTAAAGAAAAAATTATTCGAAATTTAAAATGCAAAAAGCAACAAATTTTAAAATATTTTAATAAAACCTTGTTACAAATATTCTTAGATACCGAAGGCCTTAATTTGATTAAGAATTAGCAGATTTTATATCGCATTACTATTCTTCTAGAGCAGAGATAGGGAAACTTATACTAATATCTTTCTAGGTTGTATAAGTTACATAATTTCCCTTTTTAATAAGAGCCGGTGTTGCCAGAACAGAACTGTGGCTCATATACCGAATTTAAAAGGCAAATTATTTTAGTTATGAATATGCAAAAAAGTTACAAAATCAATCTCAAGGCAAATTGACAAGGTAGTGTTATCGGTAGTTGATACAACAAAGCACCATTTTTGTGTCGGGAAATGTTAAAACAAGAGATAACCCTGCATGAACAGTGACGGTCATATGACCGTCAGTGCGTAGAACAAAGTTTCTATCATTTTCTTAAGGGCAATATGAGAAAAATTACCGAAACTTCTGTGTACATGTAATTTTGCATTCTTCTCTAACTTATGAATTTTGTTGTCCATAGAATGTATATCTGAACTGCTCACTCTAATGTTGTTTACTAGTCAGCGTTGATGGATATATCGGTCACTGGTCATCGGTCACCGTTGACGGAAAAAAATCTTTTTATGATGCTTTTAAGTTAATTTGAACAAATGTAAGATTTATTTCGGAGTACATTTTCAACAACGTTTTGTCGTCTCTGGTCATCTACTGCAGCAACAATAGAGATTCCCGTAATTTTTTATATAAATTTTTAATTTTATTTTGTTTGATTTAAAATTTTTGTATTATTTTTTCTTGTTTTATTTTTGTTCTGTTTTTTATTCACTTTTGTTTTGTCAGGCACAACACTGCCATATTTTATTTCAAAAGCAGAAATTTAAAAATTTTTGGCAATAAAAATAATCGTTCGAAATCTGAAGAACATAAAACAAAATCGATCGAAATTGCAAATACGGAATCAAAACTATTCCGATCGGAATGTGTGACATGTCTGATAATTTCCAAATATATCTGGAGAAATATGTCTCCAGAACTCTATTTCAGTAGCAAAGGGTAAAGTTAGACCTTCTATCATTTGAATTAGTTTTGATTTAACTTCGTGACTTTAATGCGCAATATCACAACACAAGAAATTATTAGGCACTTCGATAGAATTTGATATTTTTTTACAGTCATAAAAACGACTGTTGTAATTCTATTAAAAAAATTTAATGTACGTGAAATGACTTTTCATGTTATATTTTTTTCATTCATGTTAAGAAACGAAATATTTTAGTTTGCCAAATAATTATCTGAAAATAAAAAATTTTGTTCATATTGTCCTTTAAATATATTATTTTGAAGTATGTTTATTTAAGAGAACAAAAATTTTTGCTGAGGAGATTTTTTTTCGTAGCAACATTGATTTTAAGTAACAACCGGTAACACACCTGATTCTTTGATTGCTCAAGCCAGCATGAGTAATATCGTTTAGTTCTCTACAATGCGTTTGTTTAAGTCCGTGTAAAACGTCTATGGACGGCATTTTGCTTATCCCTATTCTAGAGCCACCGTGACGTGATTAAACTCATTCTTTTGATGCTCATTTATGTGTGTTTGCAGCGTCGTCAAGTCGATGTTTTTCGCACCCTTTTTAGTGCTTTTATACTCGTACATTTTTAAAAGTCTTTACTCATTGCTGTGTACCATTTTTTTAAATTTTTAGTGTTTTGTTTATATCCGGGGTCACCATATATAATTTTTTGGCAAAATTTGAAATGTAAGAAAAATATGTTTGTACATAAACATTTTAACTGGTGATATTTTTGCACAGAAGAAAACTTTGTTTTTTTAAATTTTTAATTGACACCTTTAATTAGAATAATATATTATTAACATTAAAAGTTTAATCTATTCAATTAAATTTTATAATAAATAAATAATTTATTTTTTGCTATAAAATACAAAAAATGCCGCTCTATTTTTATTTAAATGCTTCTCTGATTTCCTTAATTCATATATGCAACACTTTCTATGCAAATAGAAATTAATATCCAACAAACATTTGAAGGGAAATCATATTTTTTATTGCTATTAAAAATTAATTTAAAATATTTCATTAAATCTTTAATAATATAAATTAAACATTTTAAAAATATGAATTAAAAATTTAATTAAATTAATTCAATTACTTCCACAATAACAATTTAATTATGTAACTATTTTTGCATTTATTCAACGTTAGCCAAAATTAATTATGATTATTTGTCTATGTTCGTTATATACTTTACTGGTCTATATGCACATTTCATTTGGTGCTAATACCAAAATCTTCAGTAGGCCTTTAGCAAAATTCTTGAAAAAAGCTAAGAAATTGCACATGTTTACACAGAAACTGCTAAAAAAAACCTTTTTTTTTTTTTTTTTTTTTTTTGGCGTGTGAGGTAGGGTTGAAAATGCCTTCGCACTTACAGAGACCGTCGTCTTCTGCGTCGAGTGGTGTTGCCACTAAAAAATTCCCTCCTCCTCCTCTGGGTAGATTCCTCCCCGGAACCGCTTTCCGCATTACTTCGGGAAGGCCCAGAGCCACGTCCCAATTAGGACCACTCTCAATCACCCACGTCTGGGTCCGCCAAGTTTGCAGCCGGCGCCATGGCCCCGGCCCGTATCGCCTGGTCCCTGTCAGAGGGGGCCCCGATATGCAGCAGCGCATCGAGGTCCCTCTTCTTCCTCCGCAGAACGTATCCCACGTACTGTGCCACAGCGTCCCAATTGTCTTCACAATCGAGCATCCTCCCTATCACGGTGGCAGGAGCGAACCCGCCAACCCGCTGCGCCATTGCAGCTCTCTCAGCATGCCACCTGGGGCAGTCGAAGAAAGTGTGTTCTGCATCATCATCCGTAATACTACAGTAAATGCAGTCGGGACCATCTGCCCTGCCCATCCGGTACAGGTACTTTCGAAAGTATCCGTGGCCCGAGAGGAATTGTGTCAGGAAGTAGTTAACTTCCCCAAATTTCCTCCGAATCCATACTTCCACGCAGGGAATGAGCCTTGCCGTCCACCTGCCGACCGTGTCCGCGGTCCACCTGTCCTGCCATCGCCGGACAGTTTGGGGTCTCAGACCAATAGCACCAACACCAGGGTCCTCCCCCCTCGAGTTCCAAGCCTCCCACCGCTCGCGCGCCAAGAGGTCTATGGGTATTTCCCCACATATCACCAGGACCGCAGCGCCCGAGACCGTGCGGTAAGCCGAAGCAACCCTAAGGGCCGCCGTCCGCTGTACCGCCTCGAGTACCCTGCGTTTGGTTCTCTCACCCAGTACATTTCCCCAAATCTCGCTCCCATGCAGCAAGATCGACTTCGTGACCGCCATAATCAGCCTCCTCTTGCTCTGTGTCGGACCTCCGACATTCGCCATGAGTCTGCTCAGCATGCCAGTCATCTTCGCCGCCTTAGTCGCCACATGCCGTATTTGGGCCCAGTAAGTCAGCCTACAGTCGAGTCTGACGCCCAAATACCTTATGGCACTCTGGGTAACCAGAGACACATCCCCTATCTGCATGCCGACATCGAGTGGTATGTGTGCCCGCGTCATCAACATCACCTCGGTCTTCTCCCCGGCCAATTCCAAGCCGTGGTCCTCAAGCCACATCCGGGTCCTAATCATGACCCGGTTCAGCTTCCCCCTGGCGTCATCCATATCCCGCGCCAAGATCACCGCCGCTATATCATCCGCGTATCCCACGAGCTGAGCATCCTCGGGCATTTCCACCCCAAAGATCCCATCGTAGGTCAGATTCCATAGGTCCGGGCCCAGCACAGATCCCTGGGCCGCGCCGGACGTGATCGTCCTGCTCCTCCGCCCCGTCGGCGTATCGTACAACAGTACCCGATCGTCCAGATAACTACGGAGAATTCTATACAAGTATCCGGGAATACGAAACCTCCCCCGTAGCGCCTCTAGAACATCAGCCCATCGTAGGCTGTTGAAGGCATTCCGAACGTCGAGTGTTGCCAGGATAACTATGCGCTTCGGATAATAGCGCCTCTCGCTCTGAGCGCGCTCGAAGCACTCAACCACATCAGCAATCGCCCCGAGCGTTGACCTGGCAGGTCTGAAGCCATGCTGTCTATCCGACAGCCCCCCAGCCATCCTCACGGCCTCCGCCAGCCTTCTTTGCAGTAGCTTCTCCAGCAGCTTGCCGGCACCATCCAACATACAAAGTGGCCGATAAGCCGATGGCTGGGTCGGATCGCCCCTGCCCTTGCCAACAAGCACGAGCCGCTGTGTTTTCCAGCGTCTTGGGAAGACGCCCTGGACTAAACAAGCATCATATACCGGAAGCAATGCTTCCGGCCTGCTCTCAGCCAGGATCTTGAGCACCTCCGACGGTACCCCATCCGGGCCAGGGGCTTTCCCCGTCCTAAGAGCCCCGGCAGCGATCCTCAGTTCCTCCCCGGTAAAGGGCGGTGGAACCTCATCATCGTAGGGCCCACGTTCGCCAACCAGCGGAGGGTGTGTGGGGAACAGGCCCCCCACAATCGTTTCGATCCGCGCGCCGTCCAATTGCACCCCAGTGCGGCTCGCGCCCAATTTTCCCGCCACGATCCTATAGCCGAGTCCCCATGGATCACGGTTCAGGTCGCTCCGAAGTTCCTCCCATTTCGCCCTCTTGCTCGCCATAATCGCGCGACGCAACGCCCCGCGGGACCGCTTGTACTCTTGGGCCTCCAGTAGAGCCTCGCCGGCCCGCCTAGCCCTAGTATAGACCCTCCTATTGCGGAGGCAGTCACGCCTGAGTCCAGCAATCTCCGGGGTCCACCAGTACACAGGTCGCCTCCCCGCCCCTCGCGACGATCGGGGCATCGATGCGTCGCATCCACGGACAATGCGCCGCATCATAGCACCCGCCAGGGAGTCAGCGTCCCCCCCACCGTCCAAAACCGTAGTACCGTCGAAACCGGCCAGGAACGACCCGCGGTCTAACCTCGCGACGTTCCATCCACGCGCGCCTCTCCCACCGTGCGACCGCGCGACGCCCGCCTCCAATACTACCCCAAATTCAATATACTGGTGATCACTCCCAGTATATTCCTCGAGTACCCTCCATCCTTCGATCATCCCAGAAAGATTCTCGGATACCAAAGTGATGTCAGGAGTGGTGAACTCGCACCCCGGCCGCCTGAAGGTAGTCGCACCGCCAGCGTTCATGACTACCAGGCCCAACCTGGGATTATGAATTTTGTTCTTTTTTCTGAAGTAGTTTTTCCGTTATTCTTTCTTTTTCATTTTTAATATTATTCCAAAGTAAAATTTGTATCATGTTCATAAGTGTTTTTTAAAGTGAAGTGTTAGCGGCATTTTTTGTGGTAATATTGTTATAAATTATTAAATAAAAATAATTAAAAAAGGTAAGTGACTGTTTTATTTTTATTTATGTGTTAATTTATATAAATATGTATGCATGTTTTGTATTTTTATTTGTTGTAAAGAATAAAATGAGTGGATTTAGTAAAAGAAATTTAAGAAGACTAAAGAAAATAGAAAGTGAACGTTTGAAATTTTGTTATTACAAAATATTGGAAAAAATTAAGTTCCTAATTTAATTATGCAATAGTTAAAATTCATTCCAAGATCAATGGCAATCAGATACATCTTATTGCACTCCGAATTCACCATAATAGTTGGACCCATCCAACATTCGCTTACAATGTATATTGTGTTGGACCCATCCAACCTTCGCTTACAATGTATATTGTGTTGGATAAATCTTACAGCCTATGCCATCGCTGTGTAAATGTAAATAGAAATTGTATACAGACATTGGATGGGTCTTGCTTACATTGTCATTGGTCTCAAATCGAAGATGTATGTAGCAAAAATTTCACTGGGTGTTAACTCGCTCTCTCTCTGTTGAAACTGTTGTTAAAGAGTACAGTAGAATAGAACAAAAACAACTATAAATTTTAAAACTTTGTTTTTATAAGAAATAGTGATGCCACATTTGGTGACAAACTTTTGACTTTGATATTTTTATTTTTGACCAAAGGGATCGACCACAATGCAGTGCTGTGAACACCGTGGTTGGCAATCGTGATTCAGATACCGAACCAATTGATTCAAATATTTAATTTTTTTAATATTGGTCACATTGTCTGAATGAGAATTTGAGAATTACGTAATATACAACCAAAACAAACCAATTACCTTATTTAAAAGTTTTCTTTATACAACAAATATTTTATTATTCGATTTAAAGCTATTTAATTTTTTTTTTAATAAATAATAATAATTTAATTGATACTATTAACATTTTTATAGGTGAAAATCTAATTAATTTTGTAATTGATTTTTTTTTCTGTAGTTCACCTGAAAGTGTTTGTTCTTTTGCTAACACATTTGAAGAAGCTTGTCAGCTATGTGCAAGGATATATTGGCGTTAAATGCGATGAAAATGAATCACTTAAAATCATATATTTCATTCTGCAGTATTACATTTTTGTCTTTTAAAAAACAGGTTCGAAAATAAATTGTTTGCTATTTTTAAAAATAATTTTTAAATAAACATTTAAATAGATTGCCTTTTTTATTAGCTTGAATACACCTGACCTGTTTAGCAGCAAAGAAGTGACTTCGGCACAGTTATGAAGCCATGTATACTGCTTTTGTTGTTGCTGGTAATATAATTTACTAAAAAAAAAAGCCATTTAGCTGTAATTCATCATACAAGGCTCGGCAGTTTTTCATGAACTAACAGAAAAATTCACAGCATTGTCTGCAATTTATTGATAAAGAGAATTTTATAAATTAAATTAATCAGAACAGAATGATGAAGAGATGGAAAATTATTATTTTTGCAGAAGTTTTTTAAAAATGTTCGAATACAATGACGATGACATTAAGAATTTCAATTAACTAAAACAGTATGATATAAAACGGTTTAGACAAATTAAATAGATTTCAATCGAATAATAAAATATACATATGTTGTATAAAGAAAATCTGCTTTGTTGTGTTTCGATATTTCGTAATTCTCCAAGATTTGTTGGGAGTTCTTGTATAAACATTTGAAATTTGTTAGTGCTTTTTGGTTAAAAGTCTACTGACGATTTTGCTATTAGCACCAAAAGAGATGTACATATGCACCAGCTAAACCATATAACAAACATAAAAATATAACAAATAACATAAATAATCGTAATTAAGATTTTCCTTTTTAGTAATATTTTTTTTAATTCTCATTTCTTTTAATGGACGAAAATCCTGTGTTGACCTATGGACATATATCTTTGAAAATTAGGCGACGCATGCTTTATATATATACTAGCTGACCCGACCACTCGTTGCTGTAGCTGCTATAATAGTTTTATTTAAAAAAAATATATGCCTTATGTATCCTTCATTAAAATCGGTTAGTTAGTTTCGGAAACGCGGTCTTATCTTACAAAAAATATATTTTCTATACGTCCATTTAGACGGATATTTTTGATTTACCTCCCGAACCTATCTTCCGAGTTCATACCCGTATACCCATTTTTAGCTCTCTGCTTCTATGAATATTGCCCACCCGTACATCAAATGGGAGTGCCACATGCATAAAGGGATCAGCCTAGTCCCCCTGATAAAAATTGCTCTCGAGTATATCGAATTTCAGCTCTGCAACTACCAGACCAAAATGAGAAATTTTAGCTTTAACCGTTCTCAAGTTATACAAAAATCATTATTTATTTTGTATGGGAGGTACCACGCCCAGTTGTCCAATTCCACCCACTTTTTGACTGATGATTTCCTTCAACTACAAAGTCATTTGGAATGTATTCAGCAACTTTCACTTCAACCGTTCTCAAGATATACAAAAATAAATATTTCCTTTGTATGGGCGTGGCAAGGGTTCCTCAGTAGCCTAGTTCATGACCATCAGTCTTATCAATCTGGAAGCGTGGGTTCGATGCCCGCCTACACTCTGGGTGTATCTTGTATTATCACAATGGGCCTAAGCTCTGCCCTAAGTGGGCCGTTCTCCTTCAGGGAGGGTTCGTCACCTAACCTAACCTATGGGCGTGGAAACGCGCAGTTGGAATTTTTCAAATGCATATAGCCTATACTTCCTTCCACAGAGATACTGTGCAAATTTCAAGAAAATCGGTAGCCGTTAGCTGTCCATAAAGCACAAAACCACATACATACAAACAAACATATCGACCCCTGTGCGTGAAATTATCGTATGTTACAAAAAGTAAAATTTACAGGAGAGCGTTTTTATTTATTTTTTTTTATTTTCCTGGCAGCTGTTTAGCTGTTACATACGATAAAATGTACATAGTGTTATCTTCATAACTATAACAACAATCGCTATAATATTTGATCGAGAGATGAATTAATGGATTTAAAACAAATTTGCATAAAAAAGGCGATTTCGAAAAAAGTGTAACATACGATAATTTCGCGCACAAGGGTCGATATAATTTTTATATATAAAATGCATATGAACTGAGTAATTTTTAGTTTATCTAAAATACTATAATAAAAATAAAACTTAAAAAAACTGCGATATAAAGAAATGTTCGGTATTGGGAAGGGTCCTTACATTATATCGTTCGTTATACCGAGATTTGCTTGTACATTTTTTGTATGTTTCTGTATTTTTTTGACAAGCATTTTCAAATCTACACAAACAAAAATTCAGGTTTTTATTGTATTGCTATATTTGTTGTTCTCGCGGATGTACCTTGAGTTAAACTTTGATATATCTAGGCATGCCTAGACATGTCTACTTCAAATTAAATTTAAAGCCAAGTACTAAATTTTTCATTAATTAATTTAAAAAAAACCGTATCTACAATAGCAATTAATAATTTAATCACAAACGAATTCAGTTTTGTAGATACTGACAGATGTGGCACTAAAAACTTTTCTGAAATACTTGGTATAAATATTTTTGCTGATGACGTGTCCTGAAACTACTCTACTTGCTTTAAATTAATTGTATAGATGGTAAAAATTCACTTTTTTGTTCACTTTTTGTAGAAACGTTTATGCGCAATAAAAGAACAACGTACTTGTGTTATGAAGTTTTTCTCTAGGCAAAACAGGCTATTATTGTTTATTTTATTGGTTGGTTTTTATTTATAAATTTTAAAAATAAATTAGTATTACATTTGTATTTTAGTTGTGTTTCTTGACAAGATTTTTTGCCAAGAAAAAAACGGAAATCAATTAAGTAACAAAATTAATTTTTTTTTTTTGATATTTTTAAAACGAAATTTGCATAAAATTCAAAGGAAATGAATGATCTGGTTTGCATTTAGACAAAGTATATTTTTTGTAAAATGCTCATCTTTTTAAGAGTGCGGCGTTGTCTAGATTTCGTGTTGTTCTTTGTAAAACGCTCAACATGACCAAGAAATGCACTTCGTCTAAATGCAGCTTAGAGAGCCAAAATAAAAATTTCTTTATAATACAAAGTGAAATTGTTAGTGAGCATTTACTTTACTTTGCAAAACTTTTACGATTTACAAAAGTTTGAAAAAAAAATAATAAAATAAAACAAAACATTAACGAGAATTTCTTTTTGTGAATGATGGTGGTACATATTGGTTAAAAATTTCTTCTCCTTCTTCTATTTTCTTACAATTCTTTTAATTAGTTTTGAACATTTTCTTGAATTGTTAAATTGAGTTTGATTTGATTTTCTAAATTATTTTGAATAACTAATTGTTATTTTTTCCTTTTTTAATTTCAGTTACAGCTGTTGTTAAGTTGCGGCACATCATAACATGTCCCTGAGCAGTTCCTTTTGAGCGGCTGTTAATTTCTCGGGAAATTGTATATCGAAAGCTACCAACAAATCTCCTTTGCGTGAAGTATCCTTGGGAAATGGCAAACCGTAGCCCTGTATACGCTTAACGGTATTGGGTTTAATAATCTCTTGCATGGTACTGATACGCAGTTTATCGCCGGACATGGTAGGAACTTGAAACACCACACCACATAAGGCCTGCAAGTAAAAAGCAAATAAACGAAATATAATTGAGTCGTTTCTAGCAACAACAAAAAAGAAAAATAAGTAAAATAAGTTAAAATCATTATTATTTCTACTTTTATATGAAACTTTCATTTTGAGATTGGGGTTGTCTTAGTTATCAATCATTCTTTGGCAATTTCCTCATTATATTTGTTTGTGCACTGTTAATATCCTGCTTCGTTCTTTGAAATCTTTCTTATTGTGTATTTAACAATATATTTATTTCTTTATTTTTTTGAATAAAAAAAGCGCTACAGTTTGTGGTATATATTAAAAAAAATAAGATTAAGAAGAAACTAGATTAAGAACGAATGGTATTAGCTTTTTTGAAATTTTTTTTTTTAATATAAAAATCTCCAATATTTTCAGAATTTTGGTCTCAGTGCAATTTGTCGTTGAAAATATTTACAAAGAAGCCAACTCACACAGTCGTTTTTAATCAACTTTAACAAACGTGTTTCCTTCATTTTATCCTTGTTGACATATTGTTAAGATTTTCATTTTGCTGTTACTACAGTCCTTTATATTTCCATTTATTTTTATTGATTGCACTCCCAATCTTTCTCTCTTCTTCTTTTTTCCAAATGATATGAACACACACACACGCACACATATATAAAATCTATTTATTTTGTGTCCTTTTATTGCAATCGTTTGGTAATCGTGTCTCTAACTGTTTTTATTGCTTAAGTATATGTGTGTTTATCCTTAATAGTATTAAATATAATGTTTACATGTATAATTCAATATTCCATACATGTGTTTGTTGTATGAATTAAATCGTATTTGATCATCATACAACCAAATATCCATTAAATTTCACTTCTCTTGTTTTACGCTTGACAGTTTTAGTTCGTTATTGTTTTCATAACGAAAGTCATTTATCTATCGTGGATTTTTGCTATATTTTAATATATACACATGCACACACATACCATATCCACATATCCATACATACATTAATTTAAGTGAAATTCTATTCAAATGGTAATGAATTTTATTAATACACGATTTTATTACTGTTTTATTTATATCCAGCTAACATCTGGTCTACATTTTGCTTAAAATTGTGTGTATGATTAAAAGCAACAGTAATAATTGAAGAAAAAAACTTATGGTGTTTTCTTTTCTGACAAAAATGTTACATATATACTACATTTCGTTACTATTTCTGTTCCATTCTAAAATATATGTAACATTAAAAAAAGCTATTTCGTTCCTTTCTAAATATGTTGCACAAATAACTGGCAAAATATGCAACATATTTGACCCTCTACTCTCAAGTCGGGGTGATATACTAACCTTTTTTACAACTTTGTTAAGTACTTTTTTATACAAATAAGAATTATGAAAATCAATATATTCTTCACTTTGATTAGAGTTCGTCAGACTTTTGTTAGAGGAAGATTCTGTTCAATTTGCTATTTATTTTAATGTAAACTTTTTTGATACATTTTTGGTTTAGACTTTTTGCAGTTTGTTTTAGGTAATAGCAGCTGATTAGAAAACAATGTTGCTGACGATTTTTATTGAAAAAAGGGTGCTAAAAACCGTAGAAACAGTGAAACGCTAAGTATACATTAATGTGAAATCTCAAATATTTTGTACCATTGTGTCAATAAAAAATGTATCACTTTTTAAAGGTATGGGCAAACTGTAGAAAATGTTATCCATCGAAAGGGCAACATGTTTGTTCAGAAAGGAAATCACCATTAGTATGTCTACAAGCATCGCCAAGACACATGGTGGATGCGGTGAAAATCTAACAAGACTGAAAATATTTCCAAGATTAAATGGGGACTCCAAATTTTTTGCACATTTCAAATATATCTGCTTTTGGAGAGAGTACATATGTCTACGAGTCTTTAGAATCAAGTTACAGTCATTTAAAAATCACTATTACCGCATATTTTGACTTTGACCGATGAAAACGCCACTAGCGTTTAAAGACTTTTGACAAGAAAATTGCACAAAAAAAAACTTATACAAATTAATCACGTAAACCTTTTTGTATAACAGTTAGATACACATATGTTAAAAAAAAATTAGTTCATAGGCATTTAATTATTTCCGCTTCATTGCGGCTTAATTTTTCCAAATTTGATATGAAAACATCATTATAAATTTAAAGATATAATAGGTCAGCACTGATTAAACATCAAATATTCGTAAAAGCCAGTTATTTTTGTCGTTCTGTACTTATTTTTCATTGTTCAAAATAATAAATTATAATGTACAAAACATTTTTAATATCAATGACCAAAAATTTTCATATCTTTCAAAAATATTTTCTTTTATTTTTATGAAAAATAAAATAAACAATTTTGTTAATACAAATTATTATTTCCTGACGATGCTACATATTTGGAGGCGAAATATTGAAAATCAATAATTTAAAAACTTTTTATAAAAAAATAAAGTTCAAATAAAAATACAAGTGAGATTTTTTTCTCTTGCTAAAATAAACCTATTCTGTACTTATTATTTTGACCATATGTTTATACACAAATAAAATCGCAAACCCGATTGAAGTATATTTTGACCCATTAAATGCGAACCGCCAGGCCGATTTATACTCCAGAAACTTAATTTTTGATCACAACTCTTTACCACCAAACCTATCGGAAAATTAACGGAGCTGAAAAAATAACACGTTTGCAAGAAAAGCTGGTCTAATGTGCATGCATATGTTTGTTTGTTTGCATATACATACAAACTATACAAGCATGTTATATTGTATTTAAACAATTGTGGTGTAGTTCGTTGCAATTTGTGTTACTGCTCTCTAATATGAACAACAACAGAAACAGTTTGTTTTTACAGTTTCATTGCATTGTTAATGCATAATAAAATTAAAATTATTTTGAAGTACGTAAGTATGTATGTGTGCGTCTGTGACGGTGTACTCGTATATCATGTTTTAACATGAGTTTTCTTTGTGAGTTAAATTGAACTACATTTTCAACAAATATTTGCAATGAGAAAAAAAATGTTTTTAACAGTTAATAACTAAAAATACTGACGCCAAATTTAGCCACAAAAGCAATAAATAAAATATTAAAAAAGAGGCCAGTATGTTTTACAAATATTGGTTAATAATTTTAGAATTTATTGACCAATTATGGTTAAGAAAAAAATTATTATAAAAATTGTTGATGAAAAACAAAACGAATAAAATAGACACGACGTTTATAAAAACTTGTTCAACATTAATTTGTTTTAATTTATAATTTCCATTAGCGAAGTAAATGAGATTCTTCTTTTTTATTCAAAGTGGGCAACAGTATTACAGCATTGTAAATGGCCTTTCTACGGCGATGGATGGCGGTGGTTAGCACGTTGAGTACATAACCAAAGGTTCTGAGTTCGAGCCCAGTATCAGACTGAGACATAAAAAATATATTTCGCATTTTTCTGATGTGCATTAGTGTGTCTTTTCTGTCAGTTGTTGTCGGAAGGTTTTAGTGGCGAAGGCATAGTCACTGGTCTCTGAATACTACCGACCTCAGGTGATACTAATCCAAAAGCAACATCAGAGCATCCTCCTTCGTCTGTAAAATAATTACTAAAAATGGCTACTAAATACAGCATCATAACAGAATGCGTCTCCAGTGCTCAGGGTATGTCTGCTCAGACCAAAAATTTTTCTATTGTTTCTGTGCTAAGAGCGCCATCTTTAGTCGATATTCGAGAAATAAAGCATCAGCGAAAAAAAAAAAAACTGAGGGTTTCGATGACTGAAGTGCGTGAACTACAAAACCAAAGGTCCTGCGTTCGATGCCAGTTTCAGACCAAAATCACAGAAACAACTAGCATTTTTCTTGATGTAGATTAGTGTGGCTTTGTCTCAGTTTTCGACGGAAGTTTCGGCGACTGAGGCATAGTTACTGGTCATTGAACAGTACCATTTTCAACTGACAGCAATTTACAACCACATCAGAACGCCCTCATTCATCTGTATTATGTCACATCGGCGTAGCTTCAAAATTTAATACGTCTCTTTGACATCAAAAGTGCAAAAGAAGAGTTGTAAGATAATTATGCTTTCCTCTGTATATCCATTTACCATCTGTATCTCTATCACTATACATTTCCTATAGAAGGTAACACCTCGTAGGCCTCTTTATGAAAAATAAACATTTTTGAAAAATAGCTTGAAGAAATGAATGTAATAATACCACAGACGCAACAACTCTGCATTTCCAAAAGTGAAAAAACGAGCAACTGCAGAGTTGCACAAGCTCTCCATTCTTCTATGAATTCACCAGCGGTTTTATCTCTGCAACTAGTTCCGGTACAAAGCATTCCATAAACCTTTCCACTATTGCATTTAGCAATAGGGAAAGATATAATTAATTAAGGCTTTAAATGTTGCAATTGCAAATTAGATTTTAAATCTATGCAACTTTGAATGTACAGCAGTCAAAGCTAAATGACGCTGTTTTTATTGGTAGATTTTCTGATGGAGTTGGTGTCTGTATAAAAAACTCCTCTAATTATGTACCCTCCACAACGCTGCTATAGATAATACATTTCAGTACTCACACACCGTCCCTCACTAGATACTGTACGATAAATCTGATGGCTGAGTATTTGGCGCACTCCCCTAAATACATAATTATTTCAAAACCTACGATTGAATGTTTCTGCTACTTCGCTCTACTGCTAAAATATCGTCATATCTCTGAAATGTCATATGAAGCGTTAAATTTTATGTTGACAATGACATCGTTGACAATGATGACTCCGATGGCTTTATGGCAAATACTTAACGTGATTTAGTAGACAAGTTAACGTTGCCTAACACAAAAACAAACTAATGATAATAATACAAAAAATAAAAAATAAATAAAAAAGGTGGCTAGAGGGAATCGTGGCAATTGTTACACAGACAAATTAGGATTTGTTATTCTTTTTTATTTCCCTTCTGATACAGTCAATGAATTTTTCCGTTCTATAAATATTTGTAAATGAACAAGCGTATCTCTTTCGATGAAAATGTAACAATAGATAACTATCGTCTATTCGATTTGTAACAAATTGAATTAGAACAAATGGAAAAGATTCCAATGCATCAAAAGTATGATTGTAATACTTAAGTGAGCTTGCATTTCAATAAAAAGCAACTAAACTATGCAGAAAAATAATTTAATATGCAAAGTAGAAAAAGCTACCCCATACAGTACATTTTATGGTATAGGGGAGGAAAATATATATACATCAAGCGATACATTTGTAACAGCATAGAAAAAATATCCGAAAGAAATATATTTAATAATAAATAAAATTTAAGCAAGGCGAATTCATACCAGGTAAACTTACTAGTACAACCACAAATCATTGTATACTGTCAAAATAATTCATACAATTTGACATCAAACAGTGATAAATATTGGGCCAGCTGGGCTAGTAAGTTTATC